>CM023481.1:26600068-27123682 GCA_013339685.2 Hyalomma asiaticum
AGACCTAAGTTTTTGTTTGTAAGTGCTCTTTCTTTTTTTTTGCCAGGAGTCAAAACACCTTTCATAATTATGTTGACAGCTGGTAAATATGCTAAGTACAACAACCCCCCTTGATATCAGCTTCATAGGATGTGAAAAAAACTTTCGACTCTGATTGTATGGGATTGCCTCAAATTCTACCTAACGGAATATTCTAGCGTAACACGCTTTGGCGAATACAGGGTCACGGTCAGTCTGGGAATCATCTGCGAGGCATGCACCTCCCCCACCCCGCCAAAGGCAGGTTTAGGGGAGGGGCATGTTAGCTCGGAGATCATATAAGACATGTCACGTCTCGGCTCACCGCGGAGACGACAGAACTGCTTCGGCATTTATTTCGCTGAGCGAGCACGTACCCGATACGCTCTACAAATTCCGTTCACAACGTGCACTAGGTCTCCTGCCCAGAAGAATCGGGTCTCCGGGACGCACCAACTGTTATAGTTACAGCGAAGGCGACGCGTCGCTAATGCAACCGGAAAGTCCCCGTGACAAGTGCCGTTGTAGAAAAGGGAAAAAAAAAAGAATCTTCCTATACGCAGCGCCTGGTTAGCGGGAACACGCAGTCGATTTCCCGATTGTTTCAGGCGTATTGCAAGTGGTTCTCGCGTTAATGCAAGATTCACGCTAAAGCACGCGATCCTTATGCTTCGGGTGCGGCGGAAACTGTTTCAGAATACTTCTTTTCTTTTTCTGAAGCAAATGCTGTACAAGCTACAGCTCTCTTTGACAGGGCCCGATGTAGCCACAGCTGCGTTGTAATTTCAGTTCCTCGCTCCATGTACACAAAAGATTCGCCGGTCTCCTACCACATGCCAGGACGACCAGGCGGCAAAACCCACGCCGCAACGTCACTAGGATTCCTTGACCTTTTTTTTTCTTTTTCCTTCTTTTACGACAGGTGCCAAGACATTTGTTGCGACTGTTCTATTTGTGACATCCATTTTTGGTTGTTCCTTGATTGACATAAGCTGTAACGGTTAAAATTCAATCACTTGCGGCTCGTGTCTTGATAAAGTGGTAGCTTGGGCGAGTTGGTGACACGAAACCGGCATGGTGCACAGCGCAGAAAAAAAAAACCAGGACAGAGACAAGAGAAGGACACAACACAGGCTCTGACTTCCAACTGACATTTATGGGCGAAACCGCCAGAAATATATGGAGGAGACATTGGGAGACATGAGCAGAAGATTCTGTAGTTGACATCACGAACCCTATCGCATCACAGCCACATACTCTGTTTCATTTTTGGTGAGGGAATTCAATGGCACGCTGACACAGAGGTCACCCAGCTGCTGTATCCGCTTCTTCAATTTCGCGGGTGAGTTTCTCGCAATGTTTTTATACAGCGGGACAGTTTTTGAAATTCGGCTGGCAGCTACAATCTCTGCAGTGGATGCCGAGATGGCCCTGAACAACTCTGCTGTGATGCTAGACGCCTTACCGCACCATGTGTTCGAGGGTGTCTGACACGTTGCAAAAACGGCATAAGTATATGTGAACTCTGTGGGTGGATCCGGTGCATCATAATGTCATGCACGTGTGTATTCGTCTGTATAGTCTGTTCCAGGAGTTCCGTGCAGCAGAGTCAAGGCCACAAGGCCATCGAGCGCACAATTCTTCCGAGGCGAGAAGAAGGGGCCTGTAGCTTCCACAGTGCGGCACAGAACTCCTGAAACAGCCTATAGTCTGTAGCAAACAAGCTTTTACTACGCGGAGAAGACGGTACGGGAACGTAGAAACACACACGGACACACTAAGTGCAGGATTCCAACTGTATGTCCATTTCTTGAAGATAGAGCGTTTATGCACGATAACAAGGAGTAACCGCACGGATAATCTTGCACGAGGCTTCAAAAACGTAGCGTGACCATGGTAAGCGTTACAAGCCCGGAAGGGTCTATGAGGTGTCCATCTATGAAACCTATTTCCTCTAGTTGATAATAATAATGGAGGGTGAACTAACGCACATGTACGATGCATCCTCAGTGCTTGTTTTTGCCTTTGAAAGTAGTTCAGTTTTATTTCCTGGCCGACGAAAGAAACTCGTGCTGTCGCATCCTTTTTTTTTTTTTTTTGCAGTGTCAGTCCGCGCTTCGTGTGTGCCTGCGTGTTTCTACGTTCCTCTGTCGTCTTCTTAGCGCAGTTATAATTTCCTTGCCGAATCTGTGAACCAACTAGCCCAATAACGTGCCTTTGCGCCGGTCTGTGGAGTGACGCGTCTTCTTCCTTGCTTAATTGTGTTGTGGATAGTGCCTTATTTCCACTGTGTTGCAATATTGCGGTACACTTGATTCAAATATTCTCCACTCTCATTGCCTTTCCATTCTATTGTTACATTTTTCGCAGTGGAACACTCCTGGTCTTCTACATACCCGTCTACACCGCCTCGACCCATCACTACAACTTCGAGTTCCGCGTGGGCTTACCCGCTGTGAAACGACCGTACTTTGCCGCCTGTGGCTAGGCACGTCATTCACAAGAAGTTTTTGCTATCGCGTTGGACTGGAAGACAGTGCTGCCTGTCTTCACTGTGGCAGCTAGGAAACGATTGTGCACGTCCTCTGCGATTGCCCTGGGTACTGCTCCCAGCGACCGTCTCTCGCTGCAGGAATTGTCACGCCTTGATGGTCGACCGCTGTCTGAGCAAACCATATTGGAATGCCGGAACGATAGTGTCTCGCAGCAGAAAGCCACGAAGGCTGTGCTCAAGTTTTTGCGCGCAACGGGCCTCGTGAACCGTCTCTGACACATGCTGTGTTTGTGTGTGTGCTCGATTCGACCTCTCTCTTTCTCCCTTTATTCTTTTCTTCCATCCCTTTCTGTCTCCCTTCACCCCTTCCCCAGTGCAGGGTAGGAAGCTGGATATTTTCCTTCCGGTTAACCTCCCTGCCTTCCGCCCATCATCATCTATCTCTCTCTCTTTTTTTTTTTACATTTCTTGAGTGACTCGCGCGGCTCTCCGTCCACGTTATTGGTGGGACAGGCCAGACGCGGAGGACGGATGATGTGAATGGAACGAGGTAAAATAATGTTACCCTGCTCCTTTGATTATCTAACGTGGTTTGCCCGCAGTGTCATTTGAATAGTCATTTGAATTGTCCGATTGTCATTTGAATGTCGCCATTAAATTTTCTAACGACGTGCACGGCAGAACTTCGGAGCACCGAGAGTACGCGAGCTCTCTAGCACGAACAATACAGCGGCCGTTTCATATGTATATATATATGAAACGGCCGCTGTTTCATATATATGACGACCTCACTTGGACCACTCACATAACCAATATTACTAATGCCGCTAACCGAACTTTAGGCTATCTTAAGCGAAATCTAAGGCACGCATCTCCTCTGGTGAAATTACTAGCTTATAAAACACTAATCCGACCCAAATTAGAGTATGCTTGTTCCATCTGGGATCCCCCTGAACGCTTTCTAACCGAACTAATAGAATCAATACAAAACCGCGCCATTAGATTTATTTATTCTGATTATTCTTACACTACTAGTGTAACTAACCTAAAGAAAAAAGCAGGCCTGCCCAGTCTTCAGATGCGCCGCAAAATCGCAAGGCTTTCACTCTATCATAAGTTTTTTCATGTTTTGCGTAACTGTTCTCCCATCAACCCAGCTCATCGCATCTCTCAACGCATCAGCTATGTTAAAGCGGTGTACCCTCCCCGTGCCCGCACCGCCACGCATCTGCAATCATTTTTTGTCAAGACCGCCATCGACTGGAACAATCTTCCCCCGGACATCGTCCTTCACGTCAATCATACTCATTTCAAGAATTCCGTCGAGTCACACTTTGTAAATATGAACTAACTTGTTTGTTTATCCAACCCCTCATGTAAAACCCTGTGTACAGGGTCCTTGAGGTATTTTCAATAAATAAATAAATAAATAATATATATATATATATATATATATATATATATATATATATATCCAGAATTCCTCAGAGAACTCCAGCCGAAACGTCAGGAATAAAGTTTTTATCTGTTAACATTGCAGTTTACTTCAAAGTTCTCATGGATACCAACTTGTATCCATGAGTAGCTTCCGACGACTGACAGTTGCGAGCTAGACATTCCGTGCTGCGCGCTTATAGAAAGGCAACGCGACGGCGCAAATCGTGTCATCGTGAGGAAATCCATAAATGTCACCCGCTACGTCGATGACGATCCGCTTGATCGCGCTCTGTCGTGACTCAGCGCTCGGCAAAGGGACATCCCGGTAATTGAATCCACGCGTTCCCGGCGGGCATTACCTCCGAGTCGCGGAAAAAGACCGCGTATGGAACGCCATGCGACTCGTCGCCTCACAATTGCCGTCCATTTGCCGTTATTTCGCAAATATTGTGTCCACGCAGCGTACAGGCATTATCCTCGCCCCCCTCCCCCCCCCCCCTTTGCCCCCGTGGATAAGCGTTTCTTTACGCCAAGAATGTCATGTTTAACGCTGCAGCTGTCCCGCGACGAAACAACTGATGGGCACGCATACACAGAACGGCGATCTTCGGTTCAGTTCAGTTTGCTTTCCTCAGAGATACCCTGCATTTTGAGGGCAGCATTTATTCCTAAATGGTATAATCTGGCATCGCCGTGTATAAAAGTATCATTCTTTATTTTTCTTTCACGACGCGCAACAAACAATTCTATCGCAAGCGCTCGGATTCCCCGCTAATTCTTGGGACATATCGAAAATAATATTGCTCTGGACATGTTTGCAATAATAGATGGCACTTAATTGTTTCGCCGAACATATCAGCGCTATCTGGTCGGTGGTCAATAGTACTTACGAAAAAAACGCTCCCAGGGATTTGCCATGGTGTCTAAGATCTGTGAGCACAAAGAGCTCTAAGAGATGCACGCTATGATTGTTCTTGATGGTACATCTGGGCCAATACTGAATGACAGCAGATGTGTTAGTGAAGCTGGCGGACAATGTCAAACATAACTATAATCTCAGGGGTTTTACATTCCAAGACCACAATATATGATTATAAATCACGCCGTAGTGAATGGATGAGGAAATGTTGACTACCTGGAATGCTATAACGTGCACTGATATCGCCCAGGGCGAGTGCCTTTATTTCCATTTCGCCTCCATCGAAATCCCACTGCCGCGGCCGGGATGGCACCCGCGATTTTCGGGTCCGTAGCCGAGCACCATAACGATAGCATACCGCCGCGGCAGCTGACAGGGGCATATATCACCAGCAAAAAAAAAAAAAAAAGAAGAGAAAAACTTGTTGACTGCGGCTCTTCATCAGTGCAGGACGGTTTCGACATCGCGCGTGATCTGTGCACCGTATACGGTGCCTCTTCCCGGTCGCTAAGCTCGGTCTATAAACGCATCGAGAATGCCTCGTTTGCCAAGGTTGCGAGCAATTTTACGGTGATATAGCTGTCACCAGGACTTTCCACTCGTTTCTCTTCTTCTTATTTACCAGCATCATCATTCTCAGCTAAAGTCCACTGCAGGACCAAGGCCTCTCCCAACTGTTTCCAATTTGCTATGTCCTGGACAAGTTGATTCCACTTCATTCGGGCGAACCTCTGAATTTCATCGCTCCACATAATTGTTTTGCCTCCCTCTGCTGCGTTTTCCATCTCTCGGTATCCATTCTGTCGTTCTTACTGTCCGTCTGCCTTGTGTCCTCCGAATGACATACCCGGTCCAGGTCCACTTCTTTCTTTTAACTGGTATAAAAATCTCAGCTACTCCCGCTTTGTTCCCTGATCCATTCCACCTGCTTTCTATCTCTTTACGCTACACCTATCATTGTTCGTTCCATTGTGCGCTGTGTGGTCTTTAATTTCGTCTCGAGCTTTTTCGTTAGACTCCAGGCACCGTACGTTGTTAGTACCGAAAGAACGCACTGGTCATATACTCTTCGCTTTGGAGACAGCGCCAGCTTTCCGGTCATGATTTCGTGATGTTTTCCCTATACGCTTCAGCCCATCTTTATTTAGTGGAGAATTTCTTTTACAGCGTAAGCTGTTATGAGATCACAGCAAAGACCGTTTTTGCGCCGTAGATGTCCGCCGCCGCCGGTGTCCGTAACCGCGATCGCGGCAAATTTTAGAAAAAAATAACCAGGACCGAGAAGGTTGAAACCACGTCCTCTGCGTGGATTCGAACCACACCCTCTTCGTGGCAGTCGAGCATTCCACCACTGAGCCACGCCTGCGCTTGAAAAATCTTCGTTAAAAGACCTATAACGTCTGCACAGGAATCGCATTAACAAATGTAATGTTACGTGGCAGAATAAAAGTACGCCACTACACGACGCGGAAAGTGGATTGCACAACGAGTTCGAGGAATCATTTGAAAGAACACAGGGCTGCATGGTTTGTAGCTCTGAACCCATTGCAGAGGCATCATCAACATGATCATTATTAAACAATCTTCTTCAACATTTCCGTCATCATTATTACGAAGCGCTGCCCTTTGAAGCTGTTTCGTTGTATCGTGGCATGCATCAAGCGGCTGGCGACGTGCGCAGCCCCGACAGCAACCTGACTTGGCTCTTAGATATACCTGATGGCGCCTCCTCGTAAGGTGCTGACCTCTGCTGAAGAAGCGAATCGCAGAGCTACGCGCGCGGTTGCAGCAAGGCAACGTCGGGCACAACCGACAGCTGTGCAGAGAGAAGCCCAAACTGCAGCTCGCCGTCGACGCCGGGCCGAGAGTTGGGTTCGTTCTCGAGAAAACGACGCCAAGAGAATAAAATATGCAGTTATACAGATTTGCACGTTACAATACCGCAGTAATTATTGCGTAGTGGGTACTTCCCTACTTGGCGAAATGATAATAATTATGGCGCGGAGGATATCTATCACCTCTACTTGCACTAGCTCCTCAAGCGTTTAAAATGGCCTCTAAGGAGGTCGCTCCTCCAGCTTACGCTGTCACTGTCCTGCGGTTCCGCGCCGGCCTGGCTCTTTTTTCATGAGTAGGTGCCGCTCTTAATAATTACCCTGAATATATGTATACTCTTCACCACATTCTAAAGGTTGATTGTTAATGTTAAAATACTATAGCTGCTTCTTTGCCTTTTCTGGCCAGGCTGTTGAGCCTAATTGTGTGTGTGTGTGTGTGTGTGTGTGTGTGTGTGTGTGTGTGTGTGTGTGTGTGTGTGTGTGTGTGTGTGTGTGTGTGTGTGTGTGTGTGTGTGTGGTGGTGCGTGCGTGCGTGCGTGCGTGCGTGCGTGCGTGCGTGCGTGCGTGTGTGTGTGTGTGTGTGTGTGTGTGTGTGTGTGTGTGTGTGTGTGTGTGTGTGTTTAGCCAAATTTCTTCTTATTTTAGCACTTTCTCAGTTTGCGTCAACGTTTGTGGTTCGCCACCATCATTCCTAAAGAGCACAATGTCGCCTGCAAGCCTTAAATTGCTGAGACATTCTACGTCTATTCTAATTCCCCAGTCTTGACGTTTGAAAACTTCTAGGCATGCAGTGAATAGCATCGGGGAGATCGTATCTCCTTGTCTGACCCATTTCTTGGTGGGAATTTCTCTGCTCCGCTCATGTAGGAGTAGTGTCACTGTGCAAATATCAGTTATGGTTTCCTCTTGTGTCTCGGATACTCCTTGTCGAAGCAAAGCCTCTAGAACGGCAGGTATTTCTATTTAGTCAAATGCCTTCTCGCAGCATATGCAGAATATATAAAGGGGTTTATTATACTCGACAATTTTTGCTCATTTATTAGGCTTATCGCGTGGCTGTGGTTCATTGTAGAGCATCTTTTGCTGAAATCAATTGTTCCCTAGGCTGGTTAAAATCGAATGTTTCCTTCAACCTAGCGAAAATTACTTTCATCAATAATTTGAATATTATTTAAAGTAGGCTGTTTCGTAAGTCTGTGGTTCTTTAACTCCTTTAAGTCACCTTTCTTCTAAATGAAGGTTATATTGGAAATTTTCCATCTGTGCGGTACATTAAATGTCTCGAGACATTTGGTGAAGAATGACGCAAGTTTTTGAAAGAGAAGATCTCCTCCGCCTTAGATCAAGCCTGCTCACATGCCGCCTTCAACTCCCGCTGTTCCGCGGAATATGCTGCTATGGCTTTTTCGATCTCGTCGGTAGTTAGCTGCACTTGGAAGCTTAGTGTTTTCCTCCCCATTCATTTCTATATAATATATATAGTAAGGTTGAATGGTCTGTTTGGGAGCTGCACAGTTCAGAGTGGAAATCTGCTATCTTTACTATTACATTAAAGTTGGTGATGACTTTGCCCTGCTTATCTTTACACGCATGTGTCTTGTTCTCTGCTAAGCACAGTTTAGTTTTTGGCCGATTTGAGGTTGGTACCTCTCTCTACTGTCGTCTCTACTGCTCTCAAAGTGAAGTTCCTTACATCTATTTGCCTAGCTTTATTGAACAACTCTGATATCTCTACAAACCCTATTTTAACATCTGCGAAAGTCATATTCTTGTGTTGACATTTATTTATAAAGTATTTGCTAGTTTAGGATATCCTGTTTACAACTTGCCTTGTTGCTTGGGATCACATGGGCGTTTTTAACGCTTAATCCGCGCTAAATACGTCGGTGGGATGTTATTACACTCATAACCCTGATTCGGTACTTATCACACGCTGCGCGATGTTCCCATTCACGAATTGTTCCCTTGGAAATGATAGATATACGAGATCTCGCAGCAATAAAAAGTATTTTCGGCACCGGCTAAGCGTTTAGCCTCATGAGCAAGAATCGCGAATCAATGATAGCAAGCGCGTCAGCTGCTTAACGAGAAGGCATTTCACAACAACGGACGCCAATGCTTCATTTGCGTC
The DNA here is from genome assembly GCA_013339685.2 of Hyalomma asiaticum. Classification (NCBI taxonomy): domain Eukaryota; kingdom Metazoa; phylum Arthropoda; class Arachnida; order Ixodida; family Ixodidae; genus Hyalomma; species Hyalomma asiaticum. Next base: position 26,608,906 of record CM023481.1, read on the forward strand.
TCTTTATCACTCAACTGTAAAGAATAGCCACGGTATTACCGGGTATTGCTTACTACATGCTCCCGTCAGTATCACCAAATTTATTTAGGCTGGTGTCTGCTTCGTCTCGACCTTAAGAACCTCTCATCGCGCGAGTGCTTTTGCGTTGCAAGCGAAACAGACGCAGCGCCTATAGATTTGGCGGCGTCTAGATGCATATGAAATGGCTCGGTCGTATGGCCGCAGTTTCAAACGAAAGAACACGGAACCTTTCACAGTGAGGGAGCTGCTCTTCGAGCAACAGTGCAAGTGACGCGCTCTTGATGCCCTCTACGACACGCGCTTAATACGTGCTGGCTTGGAAAGTCACTGACCGGCACTTCGGTTCACCATCACCCAATGCGATGCACCTAATGTTTCCCATGTAAAAAGTGCGGCGAATCGAAAGACGAAAGAAAAATTTCGCGAATCACCCTTTACGTCAAGCAAAGCTTTCATTCTGCATTGGGAAACGCCTCATGAAGTTGTGCGGTTGAGGAAAAGTTCGCACTGGTCCGGAGGTCGAACCCGGGACCAGCGGGACGTATTTTTTGTCGACTTGAAATCTTTTATCCGTATAAAACATTTGCTTTTTAATTTTTTTGTTTTTCTTTAGCGTTTCCTGATGTTTTCTTGTGTCGCTCGATGTCTTGCACGAGGCACGTATGACTCGTGCTGTATTCTAATGCAAGACTTAATTCCTTCTCTTCCATCACGCGGCCCTTGATTTATTTTCATGTTATATCCCACATTGCGTACCTTAAGACACTTGTGTGTTATAGTCCGTACTGGTGTTCTTTTTTTATTATTCGTGGCGCACCTCGCTTTGTTCTTCTGTCACTATTTTCTGTCCCGCTAATAATTATAGAAGGCATGACCTCTGCTTTCATAAGTAAATATCTGCGTCTGTGTGGAACTCACCAGCATTCGACGTGCACCGCTCACGGCTTAAACCATTGGATCGGTTTCATTTGAAATGTGCGACTATGCATGCAGGCTTTTAGGGTATCGCGGGACTAACTTCGTAAGGGTCAAGGGAAAGATTGCGAGTCTGCCTAGACAAACTGTCAAAGCGTGCAAGTCCTCATTCAAAAAGTGTTCACGGTAAATTTTCTGTGCGAAGCTTCAAAGGGTTGCTGGTGCATCTTTGACCGTGGACGCCGAGTATTACTGCGTTATACACACTCGTGACGTAGTGCGACACTTCAAATGAGTAAGCAAACGGAATATTACGAAAGAAAGATAGGCGATGAACAAACTTAGAGGGCGTGGCGGACCGCATTTGTGAAAGGGATACGGACACAAAAGTTGGCGGGTGTTTTTTTTTTTTTTTTTTGCGTCAGAACAAAATTTGAACTGTTGGGAATGACGAATACAACAAGCTGCTTTGAAAAAAAAAAGAAATAGAAACGTCTACTTCTTTTGCGATTTAAGTTGCGCCTTGCCTCCAAGCGTCCGCCGGCAGAAGCTGAATATTGGCGTCATCACACCCGCATGAGCGTGCGTGCGGCCAAGGTCGGCCGCAGTCGTCGCAGTCTTTCCGGTGGTGGTGGTGGTGCGCTTGCTTATCCCTGTCGGCGTTTTTTGCGCGTGGTCCTTCTGAGGCATTGTCCCCGTCGCTTGCGCGGACCACTTCGTCGACGACGATTACGTGACGAGCCCGGTTGTGCTGGAAAGCCTCGGCATGCCGCTCAGCTGTTTCCGCCATCTTTTCTTGCTCAGTGCAACAGACCCTGTCTCTTTCAGATAGGCATGTCATCGCAGCGGTGACCGCAGCAGCACCTGTTGAAAGAAGAGAAATTACCCTTTCATTTGCTGTGCAAGAACACATAGTATCGGGTTGTGACAGAAATTGTTCGCACTGCGAATGCATGCTTTTGTCACAAAACAAAATTGTGATATTGTGTACACTTTCGCTGCGTCTGACATTGAATGAAAGCATATCAGCGCTGTTTCAGTTGATAACATATAATAAAATATAAAAAAACACAATGAGCCCCACACTATAGCATGCATGGGTAGTGGTCTAAAACGCGCAGCGCATTTATCTACATTGTTGTTTCACCCGTTGGTTCTCAAAACTGAAGCAAAAATGACAGGCTTTCATAGGTCTCTGCATGATCATGCGTCGACCAAGTTTCATGAACTGATTGTTCGCGTAGCATTTCCCTAGTAAACGCCACAGCCAGTCTTTGCCCATGGCCACAGATGTAGCTAAGTGATCTGGTCGACGGGTCGCTGGCGCGCCCGCCCATCTTATAATAATAATAATAATAATAATAATAATAATAATAATAATAATAATAATAATAATAATAATAATAATAATAATACTTAATTATACAAAGCTAGCAATCCCGAATTCAGCCAGTAAATGACTTCTAATTGCGTGGATGTGACAATAGCCATAAACACAGGGCTATGAAACGGCTGCAAAATTCCTCACATGTCGTGCCTCGTCGCGCAAGAACGAACTGCGCAGCGGTCGAAAGCCGACCGCGTAGGTAAAACGCAAAGCGACTTGCTAAGATGGTACACCTACGATTCAGCCGTAAGAGTTCGCTCTGCCTCAGCGTAGCTCACGAGACTAGGCATTTTACATCCTACGTAACATCACTTTACAAGCTGCTGGCGCTGCACGTTAAGTTTGTTAGAGAAGAAGCTTACTATGTTGCTGGCCCAGGCTGCCTGACCGGCACGTCCACGGCCACCTGCTTGTTGCGGAAAGGCTCGTAACCGTAAGCGGTTATATTTCTTGCTACATTGAACTGGTCCTCCTCTTCAGACGTGTACTCATCGCTGGTAGAGGCACCGGAACTCGACTCCATGCTCGCAATGGCGGCGTCGGCGCGCTTCGAATGACCGCGGCCAGCGGGCTGGCTATCCGACGAGGGTGCCGTGACGTCACGCCTTCCAGCCCGCGCGGGTCGGGCGGCGTGACGCGCGCTCACAAAAACGCCAAAAATAAAGCCATCCGCTGAAAAATGAGCGAAGTGACTACTTCTTTTCAGTGTAGTCGAACGATGAGGATTCATTTTCAGCATTTTCGTAAGATTTTCAGATTTTCTGTCCGTATCCCTTGAAAGGCGGACAGGTCAGCTGCACCCTTCTGGATTGGTGAAGAGTTACAAAAGACAAGAGAAGGGACCTAATGCACGAAACTTTTCTTTTGTAAATGTTTTGTTTTTTCAACATCCTTTGCTAATGCCACGCCAAGCCGAGCGTCTGATTGGCTGAAATATTTTCTTGCAACACATATATATATATATATATATATATATATATATATTCAAAATTACGCTCTAACGTCGAAAGGTCTAAAAATACGTGCGTGCTATATGATACGAGTGATGCGAAAACGAGAGGTAGCTATATATATATATATATATCTATATATATATATATATATATATATATATATATATATATATATATATATATATATATAGCTCGTGCGATATATTGTATATGTCGCTATGTCACTGCAACGTGGATGGTGATCCTTTTATACGCACTCTTCGGCTTAACGCGGCGAACAGCGCATACGAAGGGCATGAAGTTGCGACGATTATGATGATGATTTTTATTGTTCCCTAAAGGCGGAACCAAATGCTCATCTATCCCGCTTTTTGGTCAGTCAGATATCACATACAGTAACCTCTCTGCACTTGATCTTTCCTCTGTCCATTATAAACCAGACTCTACTTCTACAAAAATATCTCGATGTAGTTTTTGGCTAACCGTATGCATGCAAAGATTCTGATTCTGCGAATCTAATTCCCCGCTTTTTTTACAGCGTAAGCTGTTATGAAATCACAACAAGGGCTGTTTTCGCGCCGTAGCTGCCCGCCGCCGCCGCCGCCGCCGGTGTCCGTAACCGTTATCGCGCAAATTTCAGAAAAAACAACACGGACTGAGGAGGATTCAAACCACACCCTCTTCGTGGCAGTCGAGCATTCTACCACTGAGCCACGCCTGTGCTTGAAAAATCCTCGCAAAAAGACCTAAACAGGTATGACGTCTGCCGAGGAATCGCATTAACAAATGTAATGTTACGTGGCAGAATAATAATACGCCACTACACGTCGGGGAAAGTGGATTGCATAACGAGTTCGAGGAATCAGTTGAAAGAACACAGGGCTGCATGGTTTGTAGCTCTGAACCCATTACAGAGGTATCATCAACATCATCATCATGAAACAATCTTCTTCAACATTTCCGTCAGCATTATTACGAAGCGCTGCCCTTTGAAGCAGTTTTGTCGTATCGTACCATGCATCAAGCTGCAGGCGACGTACGCAGCCCCGACAGCAACTTGACTTGGCTCTTCGATATACCTGATGGCGCCTCCTCGTAAGGGGCGGACCGCTGCTGAAGAAGCGAATCGCAGAGCTAAGCGCGCGGCTGCAGCAAGGCAACGTCGGGCACAACAGACAGTTGTGCAGAGAGAAGCCCAAACCGCAGCTCGCCGTCGACGCCGGGCCGAGAGTTCGGTTCGTCTCGGGAAAACGGCGCCAAGAGACTCTCTAAGATGTGCAGCTATACAGATTTGCACGTTACAATACCGCAGTGATTACGTCGTAGTCGGTACTTCCCTACTTGGCGAAATGATAAGTTATGGCGCAGGGGATACCTCCCCTCTACTTGCACTAGTTTCCTCAAGCGTATGAAATGGCCTCTAAGAAGGTTGCTTCTCCAGCTTACGCTGTCACTGTCCTGCGGTTTCGCGCAGGCCTGGCTCGTTTTTTTTTTTTTTTTTACCGATACTTTAAACGTATTATCGCGACTGCCGGTCATTTAATGCGGCGTGACATATATCATGGCCCACCATCTCCATGAGCTATGACATAATTTGTGTACGACTTGCACTAGTGTAGCGCAGATAACTAGAACTGAGTACAAAAGCTAATTTGGACTTTCTTCTTATAGGTTCCATTTTACAACCTTTTCCTCAATGTACAATCATAAAATGTGTTCTTTTGCTGTTGCGGTATGCTTTCCGACAAGGTTGCCGTTTCCGTTCCTGTTGCTTCATTTTACTCCTTGCTGTACGTAGCCACACCTTGCTTAATATGGAAACATTAACAACCCCAAATGTCATACATTGTATGGAGGAAGACTAATGGTATTTAAGAGAACTGAAATTTGACGTATGCCCAGTGAGACAGCACGTAGTTTTGGTAAGGCATGCAAGCCGTTTCTATACAAGACCTCCAAATTGGTGTGTGTTGGGGCGTAAGGTTTGAGCGTACGATGTTTCTTTTCCCCTTCTTTTTCCGCTAACAGTATATCAATAAGTGGAACAAGTGGATAGGTACACACGTAGGTACAGGTATATGTAATATAGAGATAAGTATGCGCATGTGGACAAAAAGTAAACGGACTTCGCCTTAGGAGGCCGGAGCGCCGGCAGGATCCACGAGGCTGGCGAGGTTTAACGTGAGTGCGATGTTTAACGTCACTCAGGGCATATCTCAACCTGAGCGCGCGTAACGGAATCGTGGCGCGGCGTTGTGGCTCTGCAGTCGTTCCGGCCGCCCATAAGACGTGGTCCGCTTACTTTTTTGGCCTATAGTAAGTATCGTGGGCTCGTATAAGTGACCTGCGCACATTTTCCTATATTTAACGACTGAGTCATTTGTTGTGTACTTCGAAGCTACTTTCGTTCGTTATTCCTCGCTGTCTCGTTCTCGCACACCCTCTTATATTTATGGACATTGTTTTGTTTTGCATTTGTTCCATAGATACCTACCTGGAATCGGGTAGCAACAATTGAGCACCCACGTGTTCTATCACCCCCCCCCACACACACACACACACCTATCCGTCCACCTGCCTGCGTACCTAGTCAAATGAAATATAACCTTACGCGCACAGCTTGGTTCGCAGTTTCTGGCGTCTTTTCCTTGTGTACCAGAAATAACCCCGTCGCCAAGTTCACTCTCCCCCCGGCCTTCGTGTTTGTTCATACAAGAGAGCCTCGGCCCTATTAGCGAAGCAGTTCGCCTCCTGCCACCTTTCCATATTTGGGCGGCCCATTTTAGCGGCATCGTACGCTTCCCTTATTGGCTCATCGCGAAGCCCACGTTGACACATGCTGGAGGGCTGCCTGGTGAATGGTTGAAGGGAAGGCACTTATTCCAGAGGGTGGGCAGTTCCGAGGGCTGGCCCGTCTGCATCGAAGATTTCTTCAAGGCCATCTGCCGGTTTAGCACTCGGCGAAAGACGCAACTGCCTGGGAAACTCGCTCGTTCTTTCTTTGTTCCTTCTTACCGTCTAGTTGAAGACGTACGCGTATGATTGGGCAACGCCGTACGGCATATCTCAGCAAGGCGTGGTTGTCTGCAAGGTGCAACGGGTTTCCACGATGCTGTTGCCCTAATTAGCACAACTTCTTGCTGCTTTCTTTGAAGTCTTCGTTCCGGTACAAAAACGAAAAGGAAAATTAAAGCAGAGGCTGGTGGATCCAATTTGCGAGAGAATCAGGAGAAGGGTAACAAGATTTTTCGCACAAGTTGTGAGGCGCCAGCGAAATCCTTCAAAACTCAGCTTATATACAGTCGCCTAACCAGTCCGTGATGATCTCTGGCCACCGTTGGCCGGTCTTCACCTATACAAACTATACATGCCTGGTAATCGCGTTGCGATTGCGCGAACGGTCAGCGAGTCGACATGCGTCGCGGCGAAATAGGGCACCGCTTTCTGTCGCCAGCTGTCTCGGCTTCGTGGCTGCCGAATTCTAGCGACGGAGGCTAACTGGTTCAAATCCTGCGAGGCACTAATTAGCGAGTCACGAAGAAGAATAATTTACGTAGAATTTTCTTCCTATATGCCCATCGTCGGGTCGTTGGCCCAGTAAAGGGGTCCCCGCTTCACAAAGGTGATCATTAACCTCGAAGGCCTCTGTGCTGCTAACGTAACGAAGAAAGAGGTAGAAGCTGGCGGAATATTGCGAAGAAAGTTCAGGAGGCTTGCTCTTTCGTTCCAGTTTGTTTGCCTTTTATCTCCCCCTCCCGGCTTTCCTGCTATAGTATGCCTTGGGCTTCAGTCGGTTCCTTGCCCGTTCGTCCCTCCACGGCCTACACTGTAACTAACTGTTCGTTCCAGTCTGCGTGCGTGCCCGTAAACAGACCACCGCGCCCTCCGCTGGCGGGTAAGAGCGGTGCACAGTGGAGGCCGCCAGCGTCCATTACGGAAGACCCCGCGCGCGCACGGGCGCGGTAGCGAGCAAGAAGAAAGCGATGCCGCCGTTCCAAGCAACGCAAGACCGCTTGCCAGGTGATCGCGCAACCTGGTAAAGGAAGGAGGAGAGGCGGCGGCGCCAGACACACCGCCCTCGTATCTCCAGCAGCTCAGCCAAGTCGCCCTGCAGTGCACGACCAGGACGGCGACGAAGAGCGCCTTGGACCCAAAATGCTTGCGGTTCCAAGAACTGACCCCTCAGGCACTCCGCCTCCCCTCTCGTTTCTTTCATCCTCAACCCCCCCCCCCCCCCTTTTACAACGCGCCACCCCCTTGGCTTGCCCGTTCGGCGCGATGCCGTCGCTCGCACGGCGAGGGGTCTACAATTCCGCGCCGGGGCATCGCGCTTCGCCATCTGGACTCTTCTTGACTTATGCGGTCAGCCTCACCTATTCTGTGCAGCATATCGCAGGTTGCAAAAACTACCGTCGCCGGCCATCCATACCGAACGAGGACCTCGCGGCCTCCAATCCTTCACTCTCTACGCGCCAAAAGTCCGTCCAGCTAAGTAGGGCAACGAAGGCAGACGATAAGCTATGCAGGAGGCTACTGGCCGTTGTCACGGGTACTTCCGTCTTACGCGCAGACGAAGCTTAGTAGTATTTTGTCACCGCAAGGCCGTCCGTGCGCAGTACCACGTGCGTCGAGTTGCTCGGCTAAGCGCGTCGCTCACTGCGCCGGCATAAACTACATTCCCAAGCATATCTCCATTTCCGGCGCAAAAGACTACGTGATCCTGGCGCGCCACTTCCGAGAACCGGTCGTGTAGCGCTACGCCTCTGACAGTGACCCCGATACACGCCGTGACCGCGTAACCGAGAAAGCTTTCGTGTTACTCATCACGCAAGCATCGCGTTCGCTTCTCGGCTCGCCTTGACTACGCGACAAAAGTAGAGGCACTTCGTGCCAGCAGCTACGCGGATGCGGCAGCTGTGGCAGCGACGTACTTGACAGAAAACTATGTCACGCTTCCTTTCGGGAGCAGGCATATCACGGCGTTGAAACCGTACTCCTGAGGCTATGGGTCGATTATTCTTTCTGCCTTCGGGTTGCATGGGCACTCCTGACGCACCGTTCGGCGCTGCTTCGGGAGACGGTGCACGCAACCTCCTCCGGAGAGACCGGAGAGACTAGACATAGCGTGCGGCAGTGGCAAAAGCCGTCCATGCAGCAGCGGGGGCGCCTTCTTCCATGTAGGATGCCGGTGCTCCGTGTGCGGAAATGCCGCGCAGGTTATCAGCCTCGAAGCGGCTGCCCCCGAGAAGGACGCCTTCGGCTCACGCTCTCACCCTTGTACGCCGACGACCTTCGCCTCTCCTTCCGAAAGGATGCCAAGGTGCGTGGACCGGGTTTGTGGACAGGTGGAGGAGGAGGGCCTGTTGCAATTCCATTGTGCACAGCACGGTTTCACTCCACATTTCATGTGTCTGAATAGAGCCCAGATTCACGGAGCAGTTCGTACGCCAGAATGCTTCGTAAGAGTGGTTGAAAGTGCCCACAAGTGAATGACGACGAGGTGGTATCGAAGGCGCCCTCAAACACAAATGCCAATCAGGAAAGACAGCACCGTGCCTTGGGCCCCGGCAACCCACGAAGCTTTTTTGTAGCAGCACCAACCGCTAGTCTATAAACAAACAAATAAATAAATAAATAAATAAATATAATGCCTCACATGCATAATTTCAACGGGCGCCAACCGAAAATGACTTCTGTAAACAAAAATGGCGTGCATGCGTGTGAATGCAAACAAAAGCACCGAGACGTACGTAGATAGATAGATAGATAGATAGATAGATAGATAGATAGATAGATAGATAGATAGATAGATAGATAGATAGATAGATGTGGACAAGGTTTCTCAAGTTCGACAAAGAAATGCTTCGCATTTAAAACAATGTACTTCTTATATTCTGATATGTATATGACGGTCTTTAATGCAGGCTGGAAAAAAAATGTACAAGAAAGTGTATTTCACGCCTTCCTATTGCGTTCTTCCCATTATAGCTCGTATGTTGAGGGAGAGAGGTTACGATAATTAAGTTAGAAGTGCATAGGAACCCTGTCCGCCCCTGCAAACGGCCCTCATGCTTCAGTATTTCATCAAGCAAATGTTTTGATGGTGCACAGGTCGGCATGCCACTGTGGCCAATGTATAGCAGTGACACCGTGACGCGCGCCGCGTGACCTTGCTGACGGTTCGCCCGGAAACGACTCACATTCGCAAACGTCTCCGAGACCCAAGGAAGTGTGGCGACGCAGTGAAGCGGACTTACGAGCCCGCGCCCAGGTACGCCGCGAACGCTCAACATAAAATTTTGTTTCTCACCTAAAACAAAAAACACTCCGATTAAAGTTTCACAAATAAGTCTACTTTCTTTACTCTTCCAAATGACACCAAGCGTGCATTTTTACTTGGACCGCATCACCACTCTACATGTGCCTGAACATGGGGCCCTTCATGCATTTTGCAATGTTTGCGCCCCTTCCACTTCGAAACTACTCGGTCGTCGACTTCAATACTTTTTTAACGTGCTTACTGCCAACTATCCAGACATGTGATACACTCCTATTGTGTTTGTAATATTTGTCCAATTATTAAAAAATAATCAAAATGGGCGCAGAATTGCAGCATTGCTTCACCACAAAGCACATCATGAGTCACAGTAGTGGTCGTCAATGGGCGATAATAAGATAGTGCCATTCCTTTTCAAGCAAATAGCACATATTTAAGGTGTTCTGTGAAGTATTGTATTTTTTAGAGTATTTTTTCGCAACCTAGATTTCGCCCACAATGGCAAAGTTCAAATCACTGTAAAAGACAAAAAAAAATTTTTTTCCCAGAAAATACTTTCCTAGGACAAATAGTGTACTAATATGAACGTCCACAATTTTTTACAATAGAATTGGAGAGGCTCGAGCGCAATGTCTGGGACGTTTGGCGTGGAATGACCCAAAAGTGAGGGTAAGGTGTAAAGCATAGCGTAACCTTGCATAGTGCAGTATAGCGCAAGGTAAGAAAAGGAGGGGAGGGTGAGGAGGAATGACGTCAAGGTGACGAGAGAAAGGAGGAAGAGAGGGGAGGAGGACGTCACAACCGCAAATTGCCCTTCAAGCCAATTTTGAACCTAGACACGTGACCCAAATCACGTAACATGACGTAACAGCTAGCCCCGTGACATGTCCCCACCAAAACCATGCTATTCAGCTAGTCACGTGACAAATAGCGGGACTTGGATGAGCTTGTAGAAACCGGAAGAAGCTAGGTCGGCTACATATTCCACTCTTAAGTCCAGCATTGCACCGCTAGTGCGAGCTGCCCATACTCTTTTTTTTGTTTGGGCGCCATCGGCGCAGCGTCATGCGTCCTGTTCTTTCTTTTTTTTTTTGCATTCGTCAGAGCGTGGAACGGCTCAACGGATGATGTGTGGAGTGTTTCGCGTTATAATCTACTGAAACTACGAATTTTTCCCAATAGGTTCGATGCTCCATGTCGGCTTTAAATGTTGTTAAACAAGGGGCTTGCATTACCCGTTCACAAAATATTTCAGCGAAGCCTTCTTTTCTTTTTTGTATCTACGTTTATTTCTTTATGGCGATTCGTATTACTTGGCGGACACAAAGACGCTTCCGAGGCCAGAAAGCGGCTGATAAAGTAAGACGAGGAGAGAGAGAGAGAGAAAGAAGGAGAGGAAATTAAGAGGTTCGAGCGATTCACAATATTGTTACGGGGAAGAAAGACTCTGGTTAATATATATTTACACGCTTTGTACAATGGGCAGAACGCAGGCATACAAGATGGAGCCCCGTCCGCGCGAACATCAGCGAACGTCGTCTTCTATCGAAGCGCTTCGTCGCAATATTCTTGAACGCGGCGCGACAGAAGGCATAACGAAAAGGAACGTCTCTGGTCGAGCGAGGCACGTGTGACAAGAGTGCGAGCAACCTCAATTGCGCCGCTGATTTTCGCGACTTTTTTTTCTTTTTTTTTCCCCACCCTGCAATGCCATTTCGCTGTCGTCTCTGTTCTTTCCACGGATACGCCTACCGGGCGAGAAGCACTGCTCGACACGCGTGCACTCAGGTGCGGCTAGTCTCTCAGGCTACGCACGTGCCTTCGGCCATCGGCCGGCGCTTCTTCAGGCGACGCCGACACCGCAGTCGCCGCGGGCAGTGCTGTGCCCGACGTGGCTCAGTTTTTTCCCGCGACACAACATCACTTGCCGCCATCATTGTTTCCGCCATCAGTGCCCAACGTGCCGAGTTCCGCATTAATTTAGTTAACGCGCACGCTACGAATCCTTATGGTTCAACTACGCACAAGTGAAATCTCCCACCGGCACTTCATTGCAAGTCAAGATCCAGTGCCTATATATATATATATATATATATATATATATATATATATATATATATATATATATATATATATATATATATATGGGTGGCCGGTGAATGGTACTCCAGCGCGAGCAGTCGGTATTTTTCAATCAAGAAACTCGCTAGAAGACGCTGCCTGCGTCAACGTTGTCTCTCGCGGGTGAGGGCGCGTTCTCCTTCTTTGCGAGCTGGTAGAGCGTTCATCGAAGAAAGAGCGTTTCCATAGTCATCGCGCGCCTTTCGCTCTCTCTCTCTCTCTCAGAAGACAGCAGATGGAAGAGTGAGAGAGCTCGCGCGCCGGCAGGCACGCGCCGAGGGCGAGCGCGAGCGTGGCTACGAACTACTAGACGAGGTGGCTACGACGGACAACTACGGCAGACAAGCCTCGCCCCTAAAAAGATGTGCGCGTCACTGAACAAACGTCTCTGCCAAGGAACAAGTAAACGTCTATGCGAATATTATTCATTAAATTATAAGATCTCTAAATGTGCTTAGAGATTACATTTACCAGTGGGAGGGGCCAATGCGAACACATTGTGCTGTAATTATTAAAGCGACCCTAAAGTGAAGAAGGACTTTTGTCGTACTAATGAATTATACCTTTTCGCATTACGAAAGGCGCCACTACCGTGCAGAGGAAACGCTTGGAAGCTAGAAAACGCGCAAAAGGAAAAACACAAGTGGCGACGCCGCTGCGGGGTTCCTGCACTAGCATGCGTGACATCATAATCTTTGACGGCGTCTACTAACGCCTACATAGATTTATGGGCAAAATAGATAAACATTGCGTTGTAAGGAAACATAGCGTGTTTCAGACATTTTGGCTGGACCTCACTCGTTTGGCTAACAGCATCAACAAGTGTTCCTTAAACACCTTGCAGTTATTTTTTTTCAGCTAAGACTCACAAAGTGAACATTGCCTTCCTGTCAATCGTCAGCGAGAAGAGTTCGTGGCAGCCCTGTGTCAGTACTTGTTTGTTAAAACAGTTGAAGCAGTTGACCGTCCCAGATCCTTTCATTCCTCGCAAATCCGATCAATTGGTACAGTTTTTCAGAGATAAACCGGGTATTGCATATGTTTATTCTCTGGATGTCGAGGATCTTTACTATTCAGTGCCTCAGCATGAAATGTTAACATCTGTTAAAGCATGCCTAGAGGAAAACGCAGATGTTTCTTCCCAGAACACGGCGGGTGTCAGCTCTGTTAATTAACTTTTTAACTTTATTAGAGACCTATTTGCACTCTACTTTTATATCATTTGAAGAACAACTTTTTTTGCAGAGCGAGGGTGTTTGCATTGGCTCTTGCGTAGCGCCAATATTATGCGATATTTTTCTGTCCCGGCTCGACTGCGCACTGCACCACGTTTTTAATGAGGGTGGGGGGATTTTACGTGTTTATAGATATGTAGATGACTTTTTAGTAATGCTTAGACCACAAGCAGGGGCTTGTAAAGGGAGCAAGTGGACACGATTTTAGAGGTTTTTAACCTGCATGGGGAAGGGACTGTCCTTCACGTATGAACTTCCAACGCAGAGCACAATGCAGTTTTTAGATATCAATTTTATATATTCGGGACCACAGGTGTGCTGGTCGCATCAACCTCGGGCAAAGAAGGGTATTTTACCTTTTGATTCGTCTCACTCCAAGACAGTAAAAGGAGCCATTGCACAACTTTGCCTTGAACCTGCGCTGTAGAAATCATGCCACCACGAGATGCAACAGAGCTTTGATGCGCAAGTATCAAAGCTGCTGATGGCAGGCTATCCACCCGCAGTGATCACAGCAGTAGCGGAAAGCCTGCTGTAGAAGTGCAAACAGAGCATAAATACGGACGCCGGTGACTTCACTCGAAAGAAACGTGCTCTTGTAGTCGTTCCATATATACACAAGGTTTCGCACAACCTCAAGAAGGTTGCGAATAAGCCCGACACTGGAGTGGTCTTTTCTTCCCCCGACAAGCTCGCTCGACTTTGCCCTCAGATATCGGCGGCACAAACAACAAGGCGAGGTTGCCCAAAAAAGAAGCGCCTTACGCCTTACGTGAAATGCACCTGTGGCGTCGTTTATGACATACCACTGTGATGTGGAAAAAGTTATATCGGTCAAGCTGGCAGGTGTGCAAATGACCGTTTTAGAGAGCATGCATTGAACATAGAAAAGAAGGAACGAACGCACTTAGCAGATCACGTGAACTCGTGTGGGTGTGAGGCATTGTTTTTTGAGGCAAATTTTCTCGGCAGAAGCAGCAATGAGCAAGCCCGCTTATTACTAGAAGGTTTCTTTATTAAGAAGAGGGGGGCGGGGTGCGTCAGCGAGCCTTCCGTCACTCTGCACACGAATGAATTTAGATTCCTCGACGCGCATATAAGGTAGGAAATCTGTTATCATCTTCACCTTTTTCTGTATTTTTTTATTGAAATCTCTGCGCATGTTCCACATGTACATATATGTTTCATGACGACGTTGTGGAATAAACAGTTGTAAGTAGCGCTTGTCCCTTGTGTGTCTCTCTCGTGTGCTCCGTTTTTGCTTGCGCTAAATAAATTTAGAATATCGTATCATAGCCGAATACTTGCTGTTGTTAATCAAAGTAAAAAAAATACGCTATGAAGTATAACGGCAAAATGTATAATTCCGTTCACACATCCAATGTCTCAGCACTACGTAGATATGAGGTCAACAGAAAACTTTTTAAAAGCGACGCGAGACAAAACAATATCCCGTCTAGCATGTCAATGGAAGAAAAAGAAGTATCGGCCAAATAAAGAAAAGTGCTTTACGCAAACTGACAGAGCTAATTGTTGGTTGCCTAATGCGATACATGCTTGCTTGAGGAAGGGAAATTTCTAAACAGGAGTAACCTGCATGGTACATTCATTCAGTAACTGGCTTAGCTGACGGTCGTCCACCCGCGAAATCTTTCCGAGTAAGCGAGATGGGCGGAGTGGGGAGGGAAGGGGGGTGCTCCGCTATGATCAGTTCTACTCTCTGACGTCGCCAAAGAGACTAACACATACCCCGACCTGGCACGATTACACAATATCTACCAAGGCTGGCATACATAAGCTTGCACCTACTAAGGAGAACATAACGCAACCCTAAGACACTACGTAACGTTTCCTCCGAACACTCAGACGGAGAGGAACTTGAAACACTCCGAACTGGATTTGGGAAGCAAGTTGTCGACCTTCGATTAGGCTTGCCAAGCAGCAGTAACTAGTGGGCGCTACAGGAGGACAACACCCTAGGATATAGCCCTAAGAATCTCCAGCATAACTCTTTCTCCGTGTGTGTGTGTGTGTGTGTGTGTGTGTGTGTGTGTGTGTGTGTGTGTGTGTGTGTGTGTGTGTGAGAGAGAGAGACCTGTTTTTGCCCCTTATCCCCATCAGTTCCTACGGAGGCGGGACTTACTGCGGTGCGGAATGTTAAAACTGGTAATTACACTGAGAAAATGTTTGAGGAAGGGGTGAACACGAAGGGTAGCTCTTTTCTAACGAAAAATCACATGCATAAGTCACCTCGGTTCGGAGAGCAACACAACGGTAATGTAATTAAGTTGTAGAAAGATATAGAGTGCCTGAAGAGGTGTTAAACGAGCTCCTCTTTCACTACACAAAACATAGCCTATCGGAGGCGACTTTACGTAACAGGCGTAGATTTGTAATTATGAATACTGACGTGCAGTGGTGTAACTATTTACGCGACGCGCGTCAAAGCTTGCTCTGCTATGCCTGGGCCATATGTTAACGGAAAAAGATTAATCTTCGAGTTTAAGCACGCACGTTATAATTTTCTATGAAAAGGGCATTCATGGGGAGCGGATATTTGACAACTTGGAGTAGTGAATTCGCGGGAATCGAGAACAAATTTAATGAAAGATTAGTTTCGTTTGTATTTTGAGCATTCCCATTCAGAGGAATTGTTTCTCAGAAAACATTTACCTTTGGAGTTAATTCATCTGTAAACGAAACCACTTTGTTATGGAATATAATACATACAGTCTGTTTCAGAAGTTCCGTGCAGCACTGTGGAAGGTACTGCCCTCTTCGGCCAATCCGGAGGGCGAACACATATTAAACGTGTCCTTCCGCGGCTTGTCATCTGCCAATGGCGGGCGCTGCAGTGGCAGCTGCAGCCCTAGAAGGAGGGAGATAAAGCCGGGTGTGCGTGTCCGAACAATAACATTTCGTCTCCCTTCGGAAGAATTCTGCGCCCGATGGCCCCGTAGCCTTGGCTGTGCTGCACGGAACTCCTGAAACAGACTATAGGCTCACCATGAGCTGTTTTAAAAGGGGCGCAACAATACTTCTAAACTATGGCGCGAAATTCTGTTCAACTGTTCGCAATCAACTGTTCGCAATTTTTATTGCGAACACCTCTCTAGCCCAGCGAGAGCATAAAACCTTCCACCTGTGATACAATGCACACTGCTTTCCCTTGTGGTCAAATAACTGTCACGCCATACAGATTACTTTTTTTTATGTCGAAGTCATAGTCCAGTCGCGATTAGCTGAATTAATCTAGTTTACATTCGCAATGTTCTCAATCGGCTCGCTTCTCAATGTTTCAGTATTCTCTATGGTAATTATCAAGAAAAGGACCGAAAGCGCTCACATACACTCGAGCATGGTGGCAACCGAGTTATAGAACGGCGTTGGCCTTCGCCTGGACTTGCCGGCTTCTGTGCTGACAGGTCCAGGAGTTGTGTTTTCAGCAAAATGTACCCGCTCTCGACAGAAACATCCTGTGACAGTAATCTCGGTAAAAACCTTAAAATAGTCACATGATACTTCCTGAGGGAAATACGCAGCAAAAAAAACATTACACTGCCCCCGCCACGATGATCTAGTGGCTATGGCACTCGGCTGCGGATCCGAAGGTTGCGGGATCGAATCCCGTCCGTGGCGGCTGCATTTCGATGGAGGCGAAATGTTGAGGCCCGTGTGCTGTGCGATGTCAGTGCACGCTAAAGAACCCCAGGTGGTCAAAAATTTCCAGAGCCCTCCACTACGGCATCTCTCATAATCATATCGTGGAATCAAATCAAAGTATCATCTTTGTATTATGCGCCGAAGTTTTGAGAAGACGACGTAACGAGCCCCATTCCTATCTTTCGTTTCCTCGCCACATTATCTTAGTCAAGTTAACTGACACAGGCAATGTTAATTGTCTGACGCCAGTAGAAGACAGCCTATATTTCTATTATCTATAAGTAGTTGTGCAGGCTTTGGTAGCCGCCGTCAAAAATGTATTACATGACGTGTATTAGCACGAGAACCTCCCAGTGGCGTCGGCATAAGTATTTTCTTTTTTTAGCGTTTTTTTAGCTTACTAAGGGTCTTCTCCCCGCCAGAGTGGTGTTTTCGTAATGTGAAAGGGTAATTTACTTATAAGGGTAATTTACTTGTAGGAGAAAAAGCGCTTTTCTTCTAAGAGTTCCTTTGAAAAAAGGCTGACGCGAATATGCACTCGTGTCAAGCTTCTCTGGAGCGCATACCTGCGGCAGCTATAAATATAAGAAATGCTATATAGCACCTTCCAGTCGATATGTGGCTTACCGGAACTCGCTTATTTTTGCCACATATCTCCACCTTGCCCACACGTTGAAATCCGGTTACAGCGGATGTCACACCGGTGAAGTGAAATATACTGGGCTTTTACGCGCCAAAGCCACGATATGATGGCTCGCGGTAGTGGGGCGCTCCGGGCTAATCTTGACCGAGGGCAACGCCATAATCTGTGTGCTGACACTGTGGGTTGCTGTCCAGAAAACGTGTAATATTCATTTTGCAGGTGTTGGATTGAATGTAGCCAGGTATTAAAACTTCCGTATGGGACACTGGACTCGTAATGAGAGAGTTTTAAAAAGTACCATCTCCACGTTAACAATTAAGGGCGAATACTTGTCACCGTAATTGTGCGCACTTGCATATGCGCACACATATGTATGCACACAATCGAAGCTGCAGTACAAACACAGTCCTTTCTGTTATCACCGACAGCGTACTTTTCCACAGATTTTCGTCTTTGTCTTATTTGTTTTTTTTTTCTTTGTGACAGTGACGCATGCAAAATTTTCTTCATTCTTATATGTACCCCGGTGTACCTTTCGTCGTGACACACTCATTTACTGCGCGTTCCACACACGCAAACGTCGCACGTGCATGCGTACGTCATGTGTTAACGCGACCGCGTGAAAGAGCTCGTTTCGCAGAAATGCCGGTGTCGGTGTCGTTGGTTGTGAGCGTTGGTTGTGTCGGTGTCGTTGGTTGTGAGCGGTGTCGGTGTCTTTGGCCGTGAGCGTTTTCCGTGAGCGAAAATTCGAGGTAGATGCAAATAAAGAAATAAGAAAAAAACCTTGGGCGACCGGGAAATCGAACCTGAGACTCCTCGCTCCAGGGCGCGATGCGCTACGCGCTCGGGCAACCCGCACATATCCTCTCCGGCCTTCTTCGTCTTGAGGTGGGTGCAGCGCAACACGAAACGCGGGCAAAGGCGCGCAGGTGTCTTTCCTTCTTTGTCCGCGTAGCGCTGCACCCACCTCAACATGAACCATCACCGCCTAGCTCAAGTCTAAATTATAACGGTGCCGTCTTCATCGGCGAGGTTTGATGGCGCATCTGTGTCAAGTGGCGCAAGACGACGAGGGAGGAGAGGCAGTCACGCACTTTCTGCCAAGTGGTGTCGTGACAGTGGCGTGCCTAGGCGCCTGAAGAGCATGGCAAGCGGAAGAGAGCGCGATGAGAATCGGACCAGGTATTGATATCGCGTTTAACTCTTAAGGTCAAGCTTAAGGGTCCCACATTTTTTTTTTGTTTTTTGCGACGAAGATAGAATGAAAGTTGACTTAGCAGAACATGTTGAGGTTTGGGAAGGAAGGAAGGAAATAGTAGAGAAGGAAAGGCAGGGAGGTTAACCAGTGTATGACAACCGGTATGCTACCCTGCACGAGGGGAAGGGGACAGGGGAGATTGAAAGGTGAAAGGAAAGAGGAAACCATGGAGTTTTACGTGTCAAAACCGCGATGAGCCAGAACTGTGATGTTGACGGCAGTTGGAACGCCGTCAGAT
Source organism: Hyalomma asiaticum (assembly GCA_013339685.2). Lineage (NCBI taxonomy): Eukaryota > Metazoa > Arthropoda > Arachnida > Ixodida > Ixodidae > Hyalomma > Hyalomma asiaticum. Next base: position 26,627,617 of record CM023481.1, read on the forward strand.
AAGTCAAGCGCGACGCTGAACGTTGCTGTCGCTGCTGATTCTGCACAATTTGGGCGAAATTCGTACATGCAACTGTATCCTCTCCCAGGCGTTCTGCAGCGAGTCTACGTAGATTGGCCTGTTTTGAACGCCCCTCTCAGGCACTGTGCCCCTTGCTCAGCATAAGTATACGTAGCTCATCACAAAAATGTTTTCAAGCATATCGAGAAATTTGTGGCATGCAGAGAAGTCTGTCACTCCTGTCCAGTAGCGGATACAGGATTTTTCCCAGACAGGGGTCGGTTGATGTAGGAAATCTGATACCTCAAGCTTAACATGGGGCACCAACACCCAAAGAAACTGACGCGCATGATTTCAGATGCGAGGCGGTGCTTGGCAGTATTAAATGGTCCCTTAAAATGGTGTTTGGTGTTTCAGAGATAGGTCCTCTTCACGAGGCATACACTCAAAATTTAAAGGAGTAGTGACACGATGTTCCGGCGGCGCTAAATATACATTTTTCGTTTTCTAACCATGTATTGTTAACGCCCTCGGCATACGGAAGCCAGGAAACACGTACTAAGTATTTTAGTTTGGTTTTAAAGTTTTCGTCACCCAGCAATGCAAGCCAGCCCCAGCGAAATGAACACTGCGATGACGTATGAACACAGTATCTTAAAAATCGCCAAAATCGCTGTCATAGTCGCTGGACGACCGTGAAATTGTCGTTGTTTGCGTTCCCCACATGTAATTGACCACAGACGTCAAAGTTACAGCGACGCTATCCCGAATTGCTATCCCTACGTGACTTGGACGTACGTCTGTCTGTGTCGACACATCACTGGGAAACCGCCCCCTCGAAATCAAAACCGAGAGCGGGCTTTTAAGACAGCCGTGTTAAAAATATATTCATCGCATTGCAAGGCACCGTGATACTCTTTTTGGGGTTCTTCACGCCAGTGCTTTCATTTACAGCAACAATACGAGAATGTCAAAAATTCGTGTCAGTATTTAAGAGGAGGGTCAGGATATCCGGACCACCCCTCTGGATCCGCCACCTGCTCCCGGTAGGCACACGCTGCATTTCTAGTTCTTCAGCGACACTATGCGGTCATGCGATTCAGCCACTTCTATAGGTGGCCTGCTATAAGTGGCTTTCTATCAGGCCTGCTAATGCAGTCCATTGCGGCCTCTCGTTCTCCGTCTACCTGCAGGCAATTATCTTTTGAAAAATTTTTAACTCATAAGAAAACATGGACTAAAAAGAGGGACACGACAGGCGCGCTAACTTATACAATAAAAATTGAAAACAAAACTTAAAATTTATGCAGTGGTAATGTTCACACTGTTCACACACTGCACCAGGTTACCATGCGCATAGATTTGTCACCTATTTTCGTTTTATTTACACAAAATGAAATGAAATAGCACTACAGGGCTCTCATTGTCAATGCTTCCCGTGATTTCACGATTTAACATGTGGCTGTCGTTACTCCGTACAAGCTAGCTGAAACGGAGGTGGCCCATGCAAAGCGCAGAGCGTTAACTTCTCGTGTGTAAGCCTTCTTATTCCCTTTCTGCTACCCCGATATTCGACTTGGCGCACACTGATTTGTTCGATTGATTTCTGAGGTTTTATGTCCCAAAACCACGATTTCATTATGAGAGAGGCCGTGTAGTGGAGGACTCTGGAAATTGCGACCACCTGGATTCTTTAACGGGCTCTGAAATAAGGCAGTACATGGGCCTCAACATTTCGTCTAAATCGAAATGCAGCCGTGGTGGCCGGGATTCGAACCCCCGACTTTCGGATCAGCAGCCGAGGGCCACAGCCCTTAGACCACCATGACAGGGCTGTTGTTGTTGCTGTTGTTGTAACAACGAGATGCCATCCAGTAACGCCATGTGCGTTGTAAGTATAGTCCACGCCACAATGACGCCGAACACCGCTGCGCTTTTCGTATTTTTGTGAGTTTTTTTCTCGATTTTTAGCCATATCAGCCGGCACAATAAGATCGATAACAGTGCGCTGCGTCAGCCGCCAGGCCAATTCAGCAGTGAAGCCGTACCTTCGGCACTCCAGACAGGATGTAGTCCCTGTTCGCAACGGCGACCATTCTGCGGAGAGCTCCACATGCTGGGAGAGGAACCGAGATGGCTACGATGGAAACAGCTGCTCCGACCAATGCTCCCGGACGACGTAACAACCAGCCTGTGCTGGTTCCTGCGACGACTCAAGAGAACACAACGAGTAACCATGTCACCACTGAAGTGACAATTCGGAGTGCTCAAGTGGTGACCAACGAAGACATCGCCACGAATGTTGCAAAGCGGCAGAGGACGGAGGCCGATGACAATGTATCAGAGATGACCAAATCGTGCTTAGACGAGGACCTACCAGATGCGGACCCCTTCGTCACCGCCAGCTACAAGAAACAACAAAGGCAGGGCATACCTGTTGTCTTTCGTTCTAGAAATGTTTTGGCGTGTAAACCCGAATGCATTGGCTACATAGGTATTACACGTGACACAGGAAAAACTGTTGGACGTCCGCATTACAAGAGACGGCAGCGCTCTCGCTCTGGCTGCATCACTAGAAACAGCGAACAGGTTATTGACGACTGCTACTTTAACGGGAATATCCGTGGAGCCAAAAGTCCGTGCTTCCTATTCGAGAAAGCTTGGTCGCATCAAGCACATCCCCCTGGAGTATAGTGACACAGAGTTGTTGGAATACTCGGACACAGTTGTGATTTCGGTTCGCCGACAATCGTTCTCACGACAGAAGGCGAATGGTGAAGTGGAAACACGCTTCTACAAAACCGCTATTTTGACCTTTCGATCCGCGCTACACTACGTCGAGCCCCGCCACGGTGGTCTAGTGGTTATGGCACTCGGCTGCAGATCCGAAGGTCGCGGGATCGAATCCCGGCCGTGGCGGCTGCATTTCGATGGAGGCGGAATGGTGAGGCCCGTGTGCTGTGCGATGTCAGTGCACGTTAAAGAACCCCAGGTGGTCGAAATTTCCGGAGACCTCCACTACGGCGTCTCTCATAATCAGAGCTGGTTTTGGGACGTTAAACTCCACAAGTCAATCAACACTACGTCGAAGCCAAGTCGCTATCAAGAACAATACACAGCTATCAATACACAGCACAGCTATCAAGAACAATACACAGTTGTCTTCACGGACGGTTCTGCTGAGGAAACCTCGACCGCGGCTTTTCATATACCTGCTTATAAATTAGACAGAAGTTTCCGACTCCCGCGAAAGACTTCGTCTACAGTAGCAGAGCTTGCTGCGATGTCTCACGCCGCAAAATGTATTGCAGAAAGTGAGCGCACTGGTTACTGGATGATATAGTGCGACTCGAAAAGAGCGCTAGAAATGATGAAGGGCCCCTATTTTCAAATTTCATATGAACGATAGCACGATATATGAAATTCCAAAATCAACCACCATCGCTTCCACGGCTGGTCACGAGATTTGTTTTCAGTGGATACCGTGTCACATCGGAGTGCTGAGAAATGAGATCGCAGACAAATTAGCCAGCACTATACAAAGCGCACCATGACACCCGTAATCTTTCGTTATTCGGAGTACAAAAATATTCATTCCACCCTGCGCCACCAAGGTCGCAGGGTTTGATAACCTACAAGGTCTTCACTTTTGTATAGAGTGAATCCACTTCTAAGTTTTAGACCGAAGGTCGATCGCACGTTCCACACACTCCTGCATCGTTTACGCTTGGACGTTGCATACACGCCTCACTTCTTGTGTAGAATCAAGCGAAGAACATCCCCGCAGTGCGATCACTGTGATAATCCGGACGCATCAGTGGAGCATCTCATCATGGTGTGCCCGCAGTAGAAAGAACAGCGCATTCAACTGCGAGGTCAGTTTCATAGACTCGATCGGCAACTTCTCACACTGAGTAAAATGCATGGACCGTGACCATACCCTGAAAACCAAAGGCGTGCAGTCCAGCCGACTGCACGCCTTCGTAAAATGCCTGCCTGCGTAAAATAAAAGACTTTGTAATGGACACTAAGCTCATGAACTGTTTGTGAATGACATGACTGCCTTTTCTTATTATGCGTTGGCATATCACATAGGCTTTTTGCAGGCCAGTACATAGAAATACTTGTAGGGACTGCATCAGCGGTAATATGTGTATCCACTATGCATGCATTGAACTTTGCCCTTAGAGGTATCCTTTATATGCTATGTATCATACTTGTACGTAGTTTGTACATACTCTCTTTTTTCTTATGCTTTTGTCCTTCCTTGGTGTTTTTTTTTGTATGTGTGTTTATTGTTCTCAGCTTCAATATTATATGATGACTGGATTGCCGGATCTAACGTATCCTACATTCCCATGTTCTCACATTTAAATACAAAAAGTCCACGCACTCTCAGATATTCAAAATGGCTGTGTTCTGATACAACCACCTTATGTTTCACGGCCCATTTCCGGAAATTTCTTTGTAATAACAATCATAATTTCTGTGATGTTAAGTCCCAAATCCACGATATGATTATGAGAGACGCCGTGGTGGAGGGCTACGGAAATTTCGACCACCTGGGGTTCTTTAACGCACACGGGCCTCAACATTTCACCACCATCGAAATGCAGCCGGCGTGGCCGGAAGGACTCGATCCCACGACCTTCGGATCAGCAGCCGAGTGGAAATTTCATGACAAAGATTTCGAATGCAGTGCAGTATGTGATGTCGAAATTTCTTGCAATCGTGCGAGCAATTGTGCGTTTAGCATTACTTTTCACTAATTGACTATACCTTGAGAACAACAAAAAATTTACAGTGTGCACGTGGCAACCACTAAGAAAACCCCCATGATCGCGTATTCGTGTGTCGCTGCACTTTTTGTTTCTTTTAATTAGCTGGCCCAGGTTTCCAAAGACACCCTGAATATTCCCCGGCCACAAACTTCTGTATGTAGCGCATACTGATTTAAGCGACGGATTGGGTAGCACGTGCCCATTAATGTCATTTAAAAACGTGTCCGGCAGAGCTTTGCAAATCTAGAAGCGGGTCACGTCCAGGGGGTTGAGCCGTAGCTACAAGGTGCTCGTTGAGGGATGATCCCTACACGAGTACCTGCTTTCATCCATTTGGCCGACGGGAATTCAAGACCGTGGGTATTCCATCGTACTACGCCACTAAATCCTCAGGACGTCAACCCAAACATCGTTACAACAAATATTTTCTCACTCGATAGCTCTCACGCGTGATTAAGTTTGCTTCATTCAATATACAGCTTGTTTTGGCAAAGGTAAAATTAGCGTCCACCCATTTGTAGGACAAAGATACAGCGAAATCTGTACCGTACGGATTTCTCAGAAATGGCACCTTCCTAGTTATCGGAAAATTTGTCCTACACTCTTAGCACTCTTTAGTTTACTTTAGATGTACACAGAAACGTGAAAATATGCTCTGTTACTAAAGGTTAAAGTGGTTTAAACTTTAGTACAGGAGCATATTTTCACATTTTTGTGTACGTATAAAATAAACTAAAGGTTACCATGCTAAGAGTGTAGTCTGGGGCACGAACACGCGACCAATGCCTGTCCGGGGCGCCCGATCCGGCAACTGAGCTTACCAAGAGGCTTGACAGCGCCAAGGCGAATCTATCCACAGAGACAATTTTTCTGAGAAATCGGTACGGATTTCCTTGCCGCTTAGTGCTATCAAACGGATGTATGCTAATTCTGCCTTTCATAAACGTTCTCCACCTTGCAGGTTTGCGCAGAACTTATTTGCAAGCTTATTTCGGCATTAATGTCACCCGCGGTTACCTGTAATTGATTGCTAAAAAAGTAAGTGATTTACAGCGAACGTTGCCAAGCATACGAGTAATCGCTAAATATCAAAATTATGAAAAAAATGGAATCGATTACATAAGTGAGTCGCTACGAGTAATTTGTCCGGATCTGCAAGGTCAGTACAAAGACAGGCCCCGGCTCACGGTGGTGTATAGTGTCTAATTAATTCCGGCCGAGGCGGCTGTATATCGATGCAGGCGAAATATTGATGCCCGTGTGTACTGTGCGATGTCAGTGCACGTTGAAAGGGCCCCAGGTCGTCGAAATTTCCAGAGCCTTCAGCTACGGTGCCTCTCGGAATCACATAAATCGTGGTTTTGGGACTTAAATCCCCAGAAACTAACCGCGCACAGGCGTGGGCTGACCGGGCTGAAGCCCCCCCCCCCCCGCGAAATTTTTCCAGCCGGTGCCCGACTGCGTCTCTACGCTGGCCCATCACATATACGAACAAAGGCGCCAATTCTGGGAAGATGCAGCTATGGGCATTCGTGTCTCAGCGTACGCGGCTTTTTTTTTTTAACTCACAAAATAGCTTGACTTGTCGCTCTATGGCGGGAAAAGTTGTTTGCTGAAGGAAGCGGTGGTGGCAAACGAGGGGCACCTGTCATTTATCGGCAAAGAGCGCTGCGATAACAGCCTGAAAGGGGAGGTTGCAGTCTTCGAAGCACAGCGCAGCGGCAGGCAGACGCTTCTGCAATGTGTTGACAATTAGCTCTCTGCGGTGATGGAAGAATATGGCGAGTCTGCGTGCCCGGAAAGATGTGTGGTTTTGCTGTGGGTGAAACGTTCGCGGGCTAAGGTCATCGAGCTAGCGAAGCAAGCACAAAGTAAAGTATGTCGCTGTTTCCTGCGCAACACCTTTCCCTTTGCCGCCCGACCCTTCTTCCCCTCTTATTCCTGTTTCTCTGGGGCGCTGACGCTCTTCGTGCATTGTATGCGCTCGCGTGGGGAATATGGCGTACAGTGCATGCGCTTTTTTTTGTTTTTTAGCAGTGTCCCTAGATGGGTGGCCCAATACAGCTTCGTTTTCGTCATTTTTCTTGACTTCCACATGGTAGCAATGTGCGCTCACGGCTTGTTCCCTTCCGACGACGATGCCGCAGAGAGGAAATTTCAACCAACCTTCCGAGTGGACAGCACTGCTTTGCAGTGTTATCCACAAGCAAGAAAGCTACGGAATTACGAGTCGACAAAAAGACCGCGCTGCGGTTCATCGCCGAGCGTGCACATGGGTCAAGAGCTCCGCTACCAGCAGACGGTGGTGGCGACATTCGTTCAAAAAGAGGCGACCTTATTCGGATCCTCGCTTTCGCGGCAATATGTCTCAAGGACAGCAGCGGCTCTCCGTCTTCTGGGGAAGCTCATCTTCGAAGTGCCAACAAACGAGCGACACCTCGAATGCTAAGTCCTTTTCTTCAGCTGAGTTGTACTTACATGGTACCTTATATTCTCTGACAAAACAGTGGCTTTGTAATATGCCTAAGAGGACCTGTATGCACCATATGTGAATTCTCTGATAGTGTTTCAATAGTCCCTTGCTATTGCTCATATGAAGTCATATGATGCCTTATTAATTTCCGCAAGCCAGGAAATTAATTTGAAATCATTTCATTTCTTCAATACAATATACAGCGTTGTAAACATAACAGCCGAAATAACTACACTCGCCGAGACAATTGGTCGATCATTCAATAAATGAGTCAATCCACGAATGGCCAATGGGAAAAGAAAATGATTAGAAACCCCTTTATACTAATACCTTTTCCGGCTAGTATCTCGTCGAACAACTCGAACAGAGAAGGCTACATTTTCAAGCAAAGGTGCAAATGAGTACCATGGAGAAAAAAGAGCGCGAGAGAACGGGGACAAAAAAGAATAAACACTTACAACGGACAGGCGTTTCGAGTATGCAAAACAAACTTGCCCACATCGAGCTCGTGCTCGTTCAAGTAAATAGATTTATCAGGACGCTTTATTTTGAAGGAACTAGTGTTTAGATGCATGAAATAGGATAATTTCTCGCAACTGTTAATTCAATTCCAAGTTCCAATTCCAAGCACCGAGAAAGTCTTTCAATTATTCGCCATTGGAATAGTTACGTTTGAGGGTTGTATGCACTACCATTATTTGCTTGTCTGGTGCGCAGAATGGGGGACGAAAATATGGTATATCTGTGACTTGGAACTCACGGAACGGGATATTACTTCTCTGTTAGGCAGAAGGAAACCCAGTATCCTTGGACGTCTTTCTTTTTATCGAAGTAAGGGAGCCAAAGAAGTTATTTACATCAGCCCCATGTTTCGCAACAGCAACGTAAGTGACAACGAAATAAGAAAAAAAAACGTACAAAGCCCAATGAACGCCACAGGAAAAATACTGCCAGGCGTAGGTGAGCGTGTAAGAACCATAAGAAAGCTTTGTTTTGCAAACTTTTTTTTTCAACCTTGTTATGTCTAAATCGACCGCTAGGCATGTAATATCGTCAACTCAGTGTAGCAAGCGATCGTATAAGGTTCAAACATATGACGTTATCGGTTTTGCAAACACCAGTGAGATACGGCCAGTAGTTGATAATCTAGTATTTCTCAATGCTGGTGCTGCATCAACTGAGTACATTTGTGAAGTTCCTAAGTTGAAAGCTTATGGCGAACGTCATTGGTACAGCACATATTGGACCTAATACGGATCCTAGTGCCATTCCGTAGTTCAGTGAGTTCCAAATCACATTTATCGATCGCAACTTGCATTCTGCATGCCTCGAAGTAACTGTATAGGATTTAACTGGTGTTAGTCCCAACAGCACCGGGATTCTTAATTTATCTGGCTAGAAGTGTAAAGTGGCAAATTGAATAAAAAGCCTTTTCAATATTAAGAGATATTTTACGACGTTCTTCAGCATAATAAACGTGCCAGTAATTATTCGTGAAAGGGTCGGGATGGTGGTGTTTGTGGATTTAGTGGAAACAAAACCATGTTTCGGGAGGCCCACCATGTTGATGAGGACGGCGTTTTTCTGTAACGCAATAGGCGTGTTTTAAAAAAGAAGTATAATAATATTCAGGACAGATGGGTCTCGAGGTGCTTGGAAGTTGAAATCACAGTCGCAGGTAAATCTGTTCTTCCTGCAAATGTATCGAAAAATTGGTGAAAGAAGCGCCAGGGTATAATGTAGCGAACAGGTAAGTTTGGGTGAGGAAACCGTAAATACGAAATATATGCTAAAATGGTGTCCTGTATGTCTACTAGCATGTGAAGTTGGAGAGAGTCTTCCGGGGTTTATCAGGACAACACCACGATCAATACATAAAAGGTTTCAAAAAATGTGTTTGTTACAGCGGCATTTGAGCTCTTCAGGTATGCTGCCCGCTGTCCCCGGCTGCGCCTTCTATCACGAATTCTTTGCAGCATTTCTTGCCTATGTGTACATCGATGATCATACTTTATTTTTAAATTAGCGTCAAAGTAGTAGCGTGCGCAAGTGACGATCTTCGCAGTGGCGGGGAGACAAATATGTTTTTCATGTTTTTCTACTAGATTTCGTCGTCACCTAGCAGTCTGTGAAAGTTTTGAATGTGCGAGAGTGTCGTTATTTCAGCGCTCAGTTCATACGACAACTGAATGTAGGGGTTGAAGTAGGCCGCAGATGCTTATAAGCACCAGCACAAAATGGAGTACGCTTGGCCATGGCAAATATGCGACTCATTAGGCAACGGTCCGCGAAAATACGTCACGTGCATATTTTAGTCCCATATATATATATATATATATATATATATATATATATATATATATATATATATATATATATATATATATTATTTATTTATTTGAAAGTACCTTACATGGCCACATGGGCATTGAGTATGAGGGGCTTCACAGAACTTGTATAAACCAAAGGTATATAGACAAAGTAAATGACGTAAGCAAAAAAAGACAAGTGGAAAGCACAGCATTAGCAAACAAGTAATACAAAAAATGCTATAAAAGGTGAAATTATACAAGAACGATGCACAGAAGCTAACATCAAAAAGTGAGATACAAGTTACGTAGTATAATATAGTGCATAATAAATTACACAGAAAATACAAGTGATACAATGTATATTATGGCGTAACGAAAAAAAGAAAAAAAGAATGGAAAAAAAGGGGGAAAAAAAGGGGGGGGGTGGTATGAAGGGAGGACTACAACTTCAAGGCTATCGCACATGTAACTGCGCGAGCACTGGATGACCACTGAGTACACTAATCACAACATTAGATAATTTAGTCAGACCATGGTCTGTTGGTGATATGCGTGTTAAGCGACTGACAAAATTTCATTGAGTTAGTTTCGGCGACTATGGTATCAGGTAGGCTGTTCCATAAGCGTATGGCACGCGGAAGCGCCGAATGGTTGAATGCGTCAGTGTTACCGTATATTCGCGTGAAGCTCAGATTGTTGTGTATACTACGGGATGTGTGCGGTGATGTATGCAGGCCTAAGATATGATGGTCGAACTGGTACACGTATTTATGGAATAGCGACAGGAGGGCAATATTAAGACGGTCGTTTAACAGTTCGAGGGAAAGAGAGAGTTTTATTTGTGTCACACTTGAACGATAATTATAGTTTTGGGCAATGAAACGAGCGGCTCTGTTTTGGATTGATTCTAATGACGTAATCAGGGGCCGAATTCACAAAACTTCTCTTTCGTAAGTGCCTTTTGCCATTGGTCAGCGGGCTTCTGTAATGATATGTCCAGCATCAGGATTGGCTGAAATTTTCTCTTACGAACATTTTTCTCGTAAGTTGTTTTTGTGAATACGGGCCCAGATACTTTTGATGGGGAGACCAGATGGAAGAGGAAAACTCAAGTTGTGGGCGGACAAATGTTTGGAAAGCAAGCTTGCGAATGGGCGAGGGCGAGTTTCGAAGGTTACGACGTAAGTACCCTAATGACCTGGCAGCGTTGGCACATACGTTGGTAATATGGGTAGTCCATGAAAGGTTCGGAGTAAGGGTGATACCTAGGTATTTGAAAGAAGAGGCCTCGGATAAAGAGCTGCTATTTATACTGTAAGAAAAGTTGGATTTTGAATGCTTCCTGCTAAAAGACATTACTTTGCATTTCGTTGAGTTCAGATGCATTAGCCATGTGTCACACCAATCGGTAATTAAGTTGAGGTCTTCTTGAAGTGCCATGTGGTCGGTGGAACTGTGAATTGGGCGATATACAATGCAGTCATCAGCGAATATGCGGATGCTGGATGAAATGTGATTGGGCAAGTCGTTGATGTAAATGAGAAACAATAGAGGACCAAGTACGATCCCTTGAGGTACACCTGAAGAAACATCACAAAAGGACGAGGGAACATTGTTGGCCATGGTGAATTGCTGCCTGTTGGAAAGAAAATTTCGGAGCCACGATAAAGTTAGCGAGTCCAATTTTATTGCGGATAGCTTGATGAAGAGGCGACAATGTACTACGCGGTCAAATGCCTTAGAGAAGTCAAGAAAGATCATAGGTCGGCGCACTCACTCATGAGTGCACTCACTCGCACTCACTCGCACTCATTTCATAGACGTGAGTGCGAGTGCGAGTGAGTGCCAATGAGTGTGAGTGGAAGTGAGTGCGAGTGCGAGTGAGTGCAAGTGAGTGTGAGTGGAGGTGAGTGCGAGTGCGCCGTGAGTGCCAGTGAGTGTGAGTGGAAGTGAGTGCGAGTGCGAGTGAGTGCTTGTGAGTGTGAGTGCAAGTGAGTGCGAGTGCGAGTGAGTGCCAGTGAGTGTGAGTGGAAGTGAGTGCGAGTGCGAGTGAGTGCAAGTGAGTGTGAGTGGAGGTGAGTGTGAGTGCGAGTGAGTGACACTGAGTGTGAGTGGAAGTGAGTGCGAGTGCGAGTGAGCGCCAGTGAGTGTGAGTGGAGGTGAGTGCGAGTGCGAGTGAGTGCCAGTGAGTGTGAGTGGAAGTGAGTGCGAGTGCGAGTGAGTGCCAATGAGTGTGAGTGGAAGTGAGTGCGAGTGCGAGTGAGTGCAAGTGAGTGGAAGTGAGTGCGAGTGCGAGTGAGTGCCAGTGTGTGTGAGTGGAAATGAGCGTGAGTGCGAGTGAGTGGAAGTGAGTGTGAGTGCGAGTGAGTGCCAATGAGTGTGAGTGGTATGTATGTACGTATGTATGTATGTGTGTATGTATGTATGTATGTATGTATGTATGTATGTATGTATGTATGTATGTATGTATGTATGTATGTATTCGTGGCCGTCTCGTTAATGGATTGTATACGAAAATCGCTATGCCATATGACTGCATGACGAATAAAATGACAGGTCATTATATGAAAATCATGACATGCATGATTTACATGAAACGGTCTTGGTGCTCTCCTGGGCCGTTTCGTTAATGGGATGTATATGTAAATCAGTATGGCACAACATGACTGCATGACGAACATAAATGACAGGTCATAACATGAAAATCATGACATGTATGGCATGAGCGGCTTGATTTACATGCCACGGTCTTGGTACTCTCCTGCCCAGCTAGCATACAAAGGATTTATGACGACTTCAAAACGGATATCCGAGACGTTAACGTTGCAGACGGCACGCGTAAGAAGCCTTAGTCCTGGATGCGTGGTATATCGTCTGATGTCCGGCTCGTTGCACATGCGTCTTCAAAAAGCTGGTCTTTTCGACGGCTTCGAGGAGACTCCAATAATCCCATTTTCCGGGATTTCTGAATCCGTTCAAAGACTTGCACGTGCGTCATCAAAAAGCTGTTCCTGAAATGTTAGCCGTAATCTGAAAAAGAAGCAGGAATCGTGCTCGGGAACTGGGCGCGCCCACCAAAATTTTGGTCTGGTTGCCACCCTCAGAATATATAAATGATAATCTGACCTCAGAGCTAACGCCCTAGGGGTTCAAATGACGCCAAGGCATTTTTTGCACCCCTAAGGCATTAACTCTGTGGTTCTGAAGGTGTCAACGGGATAATAATTTTGGGGGGCACCCACGATCCACGGACGTCGTCCCTGCCTTATGGTAGTAGCTTCGACCTGCTACGTTACCAGCTGCACCATAAGGTTTAGGGTGCTGCAGAGTGGGGGTTAGTGCCAGCCCAACCTGAATACTTTCGTCCTAGGAAGAAGTGCTGGTGTTGCACTTGCGTGGAACTTTCTTTTCTGGTGGGTCAAAGCACCAGCATTGAGTGCAACAGAGCAATAGTGCAGTAAGGTAGGCGCACAGTTGTCTGCAAAGGCTTCATCAGTCTTAGCATTTAGGTCACAATTAGTTGTCATGCATACAAAAATCAATATAGCTTGTACTTTGTATAGTATGAAGCAAATCTACCAAAAACAGTAGTGACATATCTTTCTACAGTTAGGGATAGAAAGTTTCTTGGCAAGCGGCCTAACAAGGAGGCCCCACTGCCAATGATCATGACGTCAACAACATTTTATTCAACATTTCATTGAGAAACTAACTTATGGCAGTTTAAAAAAAAGAGAAATGAGAAAAAAATAAAACCGCAAATATTCAAAAGGAACTGCAGAAGAAATAATTTAAATATATCTGGAACTTATTAACGACTAGAGGCTTACAGAAAGTGCACTAGTAACAATAATCAAAAGCCAAACGACAATGCATTTCTCAGCATGAGAGCAGCGCATCCTGTTATATGAGCACAGACAGCATAATGGATGACAGTATAATGGATGACTAATGGATGACATAATGGCTTTCAGTCATGTTATGCAGTATCTTCGCCACATAAAATCAATGAGTATGAACAAAGGAACTCAAATATGACCCAGGTATCAAAGTGAAAATTTTCCTAGGACATCAGCTGATTAAAGAGGCAAGCTTGAAAAGACTACCAAAAGCATCAATCAAGTGACAATGAATACTGACCAAAGTCACCTTCAAAGAAAATATCGCATGAAATATTAACATAATCGTTATAATGAACAACATCACAATGCAGTGCATAATCTGTCACAGCGAGCAACGTTACAGCGAAGCAACCTCAGTTTCATAATGAAGCTACATACTCGCGTACTTGAAGTCCAATACACTGGAGACAGGTAGAGAGGGTGGCCTGGTCTAGTACGCCCCGGCCTTCTACTCTACTTCGGGGACAACGCAACAGGGGAAGAAGAGTGATGAAGCATGAGGATGGGGATAAGAATGAGTGATCCGTATATATATAATAAGACATGACTGCTTGCGCAAAGGGGACATGGACGCCAGTAATCATATTTCATTACGCTTGATACCAACTAGCCTAACTTATGGCAGCTATTCACTTCTGCAAAACAATGTGCTGTGACGCGGAAAATGTCGACCCGGCTCTCTTGACATAAACACTGGCAATAGTCAAACCCCAGCACGGGTAACTGGGACCTCGCCTCTACTTGAAACGTGACAGGGGCCGCCATTAGTCGGACGAATATGCTGTGCAGGGAAATGCACTCGAAGATTATGATAAAGGTCTAATAGTCGCATAATGAAAACAAGCCACTTTAGTTGCATCTAAGTTTAATAGTCGCTTTTCATAATCCGCAACTTTGCGCAGTGGTACCGAACGTCTAGCATCCAGTCCATTTCTATTGAAAAAATGACCTTGTAGCATTTGGTAATTAGGTATGGTCCCCTATTTCGGGTGAAATACAGCTTTCATATGTTGCTTGTACTCCCATATCAGCCAGCCTAGTGGCCGCCGTCTACTGCTGTGGCACGAATGGGGGACAGTCGCGAAATACTATGTGTTCTAGTCTCTGATACATTAGACAGCGCTCACAGTTCGAGATGTACGCGCGACTGAAGAGGTGCGCGTAGTGCCGAGTTAGGTCGGCGACCAGGTGAAGCCTGCGCAGTGTACTGGCACCGCTGCCGTTTATTCTACCCATGAGGAAAAACTCGTGTCACTCTATTTGCCGCAGATGCCTGCATAGGTCGGCGCACTCACTCATGAGTGCACTCACTCGCACTCACTCGCACTCATTTCATAGACGTGAGTGCGAGTGCGAGTGAGTGCCAATGAGTGTGAGTGGAAGTGAGTGTGAGTGGAGGTGAGTGCGAGTGCGAGTGAGTGCCAGTGAGTGCGAGTGCGAGTGAGTGCCAATGAGTGTGAGTGGAAGTGAGTGCGAGTGCGAGTGAGTGCAAGTGAGTGCGAGTGAGTGCCAATGAGTGTGAGTGGAAGTGAGTGTGAGTGCGAGTGAGTGGAAGTGAGTGTGAGTGGAGGTGAGTGCGAGTGCGAGTGAGTGCCTTTGAGTGTGAGTGGAAGTGAGTGCGAGTGCGAGTGAGTGCCAGTGAGTGTGAGTGGAAGTGAGTGCGAGTGCGAGTGAGTGCCAATGAGTGTGAGTGGAAGTGAGTGCGAGTGCGAGTGAGTGCAAGTGAGTGTGAGTGGAGGTGAGTGCGAGTGCGAGTGAGTGCCAGTGAGTGTGAGTGGAATTGAGTGCGAGTACGAGTGAGCGCCAGTGAGTGTGAGTAGAGGTGAGTGCGAGTGCGAGTGAGTGCAAGTTAGTGTGAGTGGAGGTGAGTGCGAGTGCGAGTGAGTGCGGATGCTGGAAAACTTTGGGTGAGTGAGTGTGAGTGAGTGTTCCCCTACACTGCCGACCTATGAGAAAGATGCAGTCTGTTTGTAGGTTTGAGTCCATGGTAATGTACAAGTCTGTTGTTAATTGCAGCAGTTGAGTCTCGCATGACAAACCTCTCCGGAACCCGTGCTGTTTAGCGAAATAGAAGTGATTTGATTCGAGATGACGGTAAACATGAGATGCAATAATGTGTTCCATCATCTTACAACAAATGCAAGTTAATGAAATGGGTCGATAATTTTCAGCTCTATTTCTGTCGCCATTTTTAAAGATGGGTACAACTTTGGCGGTTTTCCAATCGGTGGGAATCTGACCAGTGTTTAGAGATTGCTGGAAAATGTGGAATAGAATCTTGCTAGAAACCGGGACCGTGTTCTTTAGAATTTTGGAGTTAATATTATCTATACCTGCCGTAGTGGATAGTTTAAGATTATCAATTAGGTGCGCGATACCATCGATTGAAATGTCTATGGGTGTCATGTATTGGTAGTCACAATCAGTGACCACGGGCAGATCATCTAAGCTTTCTTTTGTGAATATGGATGAAAAGAAATGATTGAAAGCAGATGAACACTCACTGTCAGGAAGAGGAGCACCATTATCGTCGTTTAACACAATGCGGTTAACGTGATCACTGGGGCGTAAGGTTTGCCAGAATTTCTTAGGATTAGATTTCAGCAGTGAGGGGAGATCATGAGCAAAGTATTTATCTTTTGCATTAGAAAGAGCGTAGCAATAATCTTTTGCGCAGCACTCGTATTTTTCCCAGGATGCCTGGTTGCCTGAACGTTTTGCGGCTTTATATAAGCGTTTCTTTTTGTTACGAAGCTGTCGAAGATGTTTGGTGAACCATGGATTGTTTTTATCAGCTGTTATTTTTATAAGAGGTACGTGTTGGTCGACCAATGCGCACAACTTCTCTTTGAACATTATCCAGTTATCTTCAATGGGCCTTGAGTGAAGCAACGGAAAAAGTGAGCGACTAAAGAAGGAATCAAGTTCTTTGTTAATTTCAGTATAGTTTCCCTTGTTATAATCGCGGATGGTTTTTGTTTCAACTCCCGCGAATTGAAGAGGAACGTTTATGGTTGTCTGGAGTAGGCTGTGGTCACTGAACCCGTCTAAATGTGCAATCTGCCCCATAGTCTCTGGCACGTTCGTAAGAATCAGGTCCAACAGATTATTACCACGAGTCGGTAGAAAAACAACCTGGGATAAATTAAAGTCTATAGTTAGATTAATAAATTCTGTTGAGAGGCGGCACGATGAGGACAGGTGTGACCAGTCAATTAGGGGGAAATTGAAGTCACCCAGGAGGTAAGTGAATTTAGTCAAACAAAGCTGTGTTGCTTTATCAATGCTAGACCGGAGTTCATTAGAGAAACAGTCTGGGGAGTCAGGGGGGCTGTAGCAAATTCCAAACAGAACCTTCGTTGTGTGACTGAGACACACGGCACACACAACCTCTAACTCAGAATTTGTGTCGAGCACACGGGAAGTGATTGTTTTTTTTTTTATTGCGAGAAGGACGCCACCACCTCTTTTTTTGGTGCGGTCACAGCGGTATATATTATGGGTGTGCGCTAAAGAAGCAATTTCATTATCGGAAATATCAGGGTGCAGCCATGTTTCCGTCAGCGCAAGAACGTCACAGTCAGAGTCATCAAGATAGGAGGCAAGGTGGTCACGTTTCGACATCACACTTCGAATATTTGTGAAAGATAACGAAAAGGATGGAGCAACGCGATGCGCTGGAGACGTCCCGGGACCTAGCTATCTGTTGAGTTCAAGCACTGATGCAGATGTGACATCGTATGCGTAAGTTTTGCCGCCAATGCGCAGCCGGTCCACTGACAATTTGAAGGGTATTTTGAGTGTTTTTGCATGCTCGATCAATTTTTGCCGCGCTTGCCGTGTGGCCAAAGAAAAATCTTCTCTGATGTAGAATCAGAGCCTTTCAGTTTTCTAGAATTGGCCAGGATTCGCTCCTTGTCCTTATAGTAAGTCAGCTTAGTGATAACGGGTCTTCGTTTTGTATCTGAAAACTTTCCTAATCTGTGAGCTCTGTCGAACTGTATACTGCCTGCAGCAATATCGAGTTTCTCCGAGCAGAAGTAAGTTATTTTCTTTTCCGTAACAGTCCAGTCTTCCTTAGCGTCATCTTCGATGCCAAAGAACAGAAGATTAGAACGACGCATTCTAATTTCAGTATCGTTGCATTTGGACGCGATCTTTTCCATCCGCTCAGAAAGTGTGCGCAATGAGTTAGGTCCGGTATTTGAATCATCCGAGGAATTTTTTGCCTCAAGTGCAAGAATTTTTGCATTTAGTAGTTTGATTGTGCCGTCAGCCTCTGACTGTTTGTCTTTGGCTGATTTCAGATCGGCACGTAGAGAGTCGTTCACTTGTTTAAGCTCACGCACCATTTCTGAAGCGGACGCGCGATCATGATGAACACGTTTTAGGTCAGCGAGTAGACTAGCTTGTCTTTCCTCAAGTTTACATATTTTTACGGTGTTAGCCACCAGAGCTTGCTCTAGCCGGCGTATTGTGTTTAATGCAGTGGAAAGGGAATCTGCCTCCGCCTTAGTCATTGGACCAGGGTTTAATTCCACGTCCCCAGACATAACAAGCAACAGTTCACATAAGGCAGAGCACATGTTACTTGAAACAGCTATCGAGCATCCAAGAACATTACAGACATCAACTGGGCACGACACCTTGAACAAGCAGTAGTTACTGGTCTTAAAAGACACAGCACCATTCAAGTAACTAACCTGCAAAAGCAGTGGGCGTAAGTTTGCCATCCTTGCAGCGGTGCCGTGCCCGAAGTGGGTGGTGGTCGGCCAGCTCTTATAGCCCGCGCCCGCGCTAACGGCGGCGAGTGATGTAGTCGCAGATCCATGTTGCCAGATCCCTTGGCTGATTGTGTCCAGAGTTGGCGTCGGGAATGCTGACCCAGTCGAATTGTCGGTGCTTGTTTGGCAGGAATCCCATGCTCCGGCGCAGAAGAACCAAGTTATGGTAACCTGCAAAAGCAGTGGGCGTAAGTTTGCCATCCTTGCAGCGGTGCCGTGCCCCTTCCACATTGTCCACATTGTATGACTATTATATATATATATATATATATATATATATATATATATATATATAATAGTCATACAGTGTGGCTCCGACCTTCCCGTCGAAAATTTCTGGCTACGCCACTGACCTATAGCAACTTCAGGAAAACTTCACCGATGGCCAAGATCTACTCATGTAACGAGCAGTGCCGATACACATAAACAATCAAGGATCGAACATACGAATATCGTCAACGTACCGACGTAGTATAACAGCAATGTCCCCGCTTGGGTGGCCGCGTTATCAGCAGAAATGTTTTGAAAGAGCGCAATGCAAAAATGCAGGTCGGCACATGTGTGCCGGGTGGCTATCGAAGATTTCTGGGCAACATCCGTTAAACCCGCATGTGACCCTCGTCAGCGGCAGTGTATGTTAATTCTCACAAAGAGAAACGGCAGTCGGAAACGGATGCAAATTTTCGGAAACTCGCATCACATATGTTTCTATCTTCGTCAGACCAACACTGTAGGCGCCTAATCCTATTAAGCTTCCCGGACGGTTCTCCATGCCAAAGTTATAATTCCCATGTTAATTGATTTGTGGGATTTAACGTCCCAAAACCAGCTCTGATTACGAGATACGCCGTAGTGGAGGTCTCCGGAAATTTCGACCACCTGGGGTTCTTTAACGTGCACTGACATCGCGCAGCACACGGGCCTCAGCATTTCGCCTCCATCGAAATGCAGCCGCCGCGGCCGGGATTCGGAACCGCGACTTTCGGATTAGCAGCCGAGTACCATAACCACTAGACCACCATAGTGGGGCAATTCTCATGTTAACCATCCGATTTTAATTGTAATTATTTGTAAACAAACGATGAAAATACGCTCCTTGAGCGACAAGAGACGCGGTGTGACCTTGTAACGTGGTTTGCCTCATTTATTTCCACGTATATTACATTTTAAGCGCGTTCGATTAAACATTCCGTGACCGAGCGAGTCCCGCAGAAGTGAGCCGATGTATTTCGACGTACGTAGCAACTGTATGTCCCAAACTGGCACCCCGAGTCATCCACGTATCCGGACTTTCGCCGGCGACTGACCTGGATTCACGACCGGGTTCAACGTTCCGCACACGCTCAGTTCCGACGTTCACTATAGGAACGCTTAAATTTAGCTGCTCCGGGTGCGATCACCATACGTGCGGTGCTCCGGTAAAACTGCACGTGGAAAAGCTATACACGCCTTACATATACGCTATTCTTCGCAGGTTAATATTTGTTCCTACAGGTAACATTATAAGTCCAAGTTGGGTTCCCTCGTTTTTTTTATTGTTATTTTGTTGGTTGAACGTCTTCTCCCTTTTACGTACCACCAAGCAGCAGGCCGACATAGGGTCGACCAAGAGCGGTTTCGGTGTTGAAGGAAACCTCGGCTCCTGAGCGTGGAACCCGTCAATAACTAATAGCTCTCACATGCCGCGCCCTGCCATACCTCAAACAGATGAATATCGCTAACGTCACGCTCGGGCAAGCTCATGAACCATGCTATACTCGCACGTTTAACTAAATACGTGTATGTTCGAAAACAACCTTATTTTGTTCGCAAACAATGATCGGCATTATAGGTCCTGACTCTCATCGACTCGTTCACACAGGAGCCCAAACAGCCGGCATAACAGGGCCATATTAAGTCTCGATCTCTCAAACGACATTGACAACACCACGCATATAAAGACGTTCTGGACAGTGCACGAGATTGATAGGAAAACTAACTGTCGAACACATGAACTATACTTCCTTTCACGCAGAACAGCATGAAACGCGATCGGGCAGCTTGATGAAGTTTTGCCGGATTCAGTCTGCCTATCAAGTTATGCAGATGACATTTGCCTTTGGACTGCTGCTGTTACTCGTCCTCAGGTGCGTGCGTGACTACAAAGAGCAGCGACCCAACAGCCCATATCAAAGACAAGGTTTGATGCTATCGACCGAAAAATGCGCGTTGATCGCATTCACACGCAACGTAATGACATCATATCCTGTCCACGTACGTAGATGGACATATTGTCAAGTGTGTACGGACTCATCGTCTCTTGGGCATCATAATCGACAGAGGCCTGTCGGGGAGCCCCCATTGCGCTTATTTCAAGAAGAGACTGGCGTCTATTGCACATGTACACATATTGCACATATGCAAAAGACGAATTCATGTGCGGAAGATCATGAGGCTCCTCTGTACGATCGATGCTGCAACTGCACAGGACTCTATTTCTGGGAGTACTGCTCTACAGTCCGCCAGCGCTGTCCAATGCCTCAAGACCAATATCCGGTCATTGTATATCTTGCAAGGCCAGGCACTGCGCACCTGCCTAGGTCTGCCTCGATCCTCCTCCACTTATGCAACAATTGTGCTTGCCATCCAGTAACAACGTACACCACTGTAGATTGCCTGAGAGCGCACATCCGGCATATCTCCCGCATCCCAGATCACCATTTGGCCCTCTTGCCTTCGCAAAGACCTCTGGCCACGTGATCTCCAAGCACCACAATGATACTCTCTCATCGTACACGCCTGCAACGATACCTTCAGCTCCCTCGTGGTGTCTTGACGCAGCCACAGGTGAACCACGAAATTCCCGGTATAAAGAAAAAGACTGACCACTTAAATATAGCTTTCAAGCAAGCTCCAATGCTACTATTACACGAGACATACGCTCACCGAAGACAAATATACACTCATGGGTCGGTGTCATCTACCAGCTCATCAGCTGCTGTTGCCATTCCAGCTGCATCAGTCACAATTAAAGTGAAATTGTCGCATGTAACGACATCTAGGGTGGCACAGCTGGCTGCTATGAGAGAAGCTTTGTAATACGTCTTGCAAGAGCGACCACGCAAATGTTTCGAGTGCTGCGATTCGAAGGCATCGCTTCAGAGTTTGAAATATGCCCTTCGGCGGAGGCCTCACGAACAAGTGATGAATAACATACGGAATTATTCCCATCAGGCTCTAGCGTATGGACACGATATTTTATATCACTGAATACCAGGACACGCCGGTAACGAATCAGGCGACGACGCAGCCCGATCCGCTCATGAGGAGACTCGAGTGGTTCCAATCCCACTCTCAAGGACCGACCGCTGCAAGGCAACTTTATTTACTGGCTCGCTCTATTATGCAGGATAAATGGTCATTTCCTCACTATCAAAGGTGCAGCCTACCTACATAAACTGGACCCTAACTTGAAGCTACACCAGCCATCAAGGAGTTCCCGCTCAGATGCAACCTTGTTATGCCGCCTCTGGTTGGGGGTGACATTTACAATGGCATATTCGTGTCGGATCGGGACGGCCGAGACACCTACGATTTCTGCGGAACTGAAATACTGTTGAACACGTGCTGTGTATTTGCAATAATTACGCCACCCCACGCTGCCAACTTCAAATGGTACTTGACAGGCTGGACTCGGGGCCGTTTTCAGCAGTCAAGGCTCTTGGGCCCTGGCCATATGCTTCGATGGCTCAGAAGGCGACGAAAGCGTTGCTGACGTACCTGAAGTCGACAGGTCTGAGCGACCGCCTCTCAATGTACTTGTGCAGGTGTGCGCGTGATTGGGCTCTTATTTCTTTCTTCCTCTATTTCTCCTTCTATTCCACCCTTTTATCCCTTTCCCCAGCGCAGGGTAGCAAACCGGACGTGCGTTTGGTTAACCTCCCTGCCTTTGCTTACCACTCTCTCTCCCTCTCTCTCTGAGGATGGCCAAGCTGTCAAACATACCGGAGCCCTTCGCTACGGCGCGCCTCATGGTCATGTTTTTGGCACGGATGGAACCCTAGAAATTGTTATTATTATTATTGTTGTTGTTAATTATCTGAGCGCAGAGAAGTCCCATAGCGTGCTCTTGTTGGTGCTTTGTAGAAAGGGCTCGAGCAA
Source organism: Hyalomma asiaticum (assembly GCA_013339685.2). Lineage (NCBI taxonomy): Eukaryota > Metazoa > Arthropoda > Arachnida > Ixodida > Ixodidae > Hyalomma > Hyalomma asiaticum. The sequence continues at coordinate 26,650,009 of CM023481.1, forward strand.
CGCGGTTCAGTATAGCGCTGTTGTGCTTGCGTGGTCCGTCTGCCCGCTTGCCAACGGGCAACGACACCTGGCGTAAGGCCAAAACTGCGCGTGCTTTGTACACTAAGACTGACTTGGCATCCACGCGGCAAGCCTCGAGCGCTGCAGTGGCTAAGTCTGGGTACAACGTATACGTGTCTCATTTTCGTTCTCTTCTAACGGTCTAGTGTAGAAAGTAGTAAGTAGTAGTAGTAGTAGTAGTAGTAGTAGTAGTAGTAGTAGTAGTAGTAGTAGTAGTAGTAGTAGGAGGAGGAGGAGGAGGAGGAGGAGTAATTTCTTAAGCTTTACGTCCCAAAACCAAGTTATGTGAGATGATCATGAGAGACGCCATAGTGAAGGGCTCCTGAAATTTCGACCGCCCACGGCATCGTATACAGTTCGCATGGGCCTCAAAATGTCGCCTTCATCGAAATGCAGCCTCCGCGACCGGAATTCGATCTCGCGAAGAACAAACATCGATCTTCACTGGGTATATTACGCAGTTAGCGCAACAAGATATAGTCCGAAGGTCCCGGGTAATTTTTTTTGTACATATATGACACTATTCAACAAGGAGCAATGATTGTGAGCAGTCAAAACAAAATAAGCCTCCTAAAGTGCGGGATAAAGGCGCCGCGTGTACTCTCGGCCACGAAGACACGACGTCACATGATCCCCTTTAGCCGCTAGAACGATTGCAGCGCCGGCACTTCCAGTGGCATAACTGCACCTTCCGCGAGGCCTGCCCTACGTCATCGTTATCCTTCGCTCCCGAAAATTTCGACACTTCTTACAGTACAGTGGACACCCTTGACAGGAATAACCTGACTGCATCGTGATACTCACATGGGAAACGTGCATTTGTAAGAGTCCCTCGCTGCTTGCCATAATGCATGCATGTGTTGTGGGTTGTGCGAGCGTCTGACTCTTTGTTCCTCTGGCCAACTATTCGTAAGAGTTTTTATATGTACAGGGGCAATAAGTATCAGCAAAAGAGATGATAAAGACACGATTTTTAAAACTTATTCACTTTTTGCCCCTCTGTAACAGTTTTACTACAATTGCTCTCACTTCGTTTAGGGTCTATCGCGACGACGCAAGCAATTGAACAAAGCAATGCTTCAACACGCAAAAAGAGCAGTTGCCCGCAAAAAGGCCGTCATATCAGGTCGCCAAAATTTTGTTTCGTCTCTCTCTCCCTCTCTTATTTTCCTTTTTTTTTCTTTTTTAACAGCATTGTTGTGACTCGCCTGCTACAAGAGCCGACCAGAGCAGTGAAGTCGAACTGCAGGAACTGTGACTTTGGGAGAAGAGGGCCGAGGGAGAGAGCGAAAACTTAACAGGGGTTATTTACATGGCTTACAAGAAGGATGGATCGCGCATAAAGGGAGTTGGCGGCTCGTTTTATACCGGGTGATATCCCTAGATCCCTAGTTAAGGAATATGCCTTAATTAAAAGGGTCCAATCACCGTACGAATGTCTGTTTGAAGGGATTGTCCCTCCGACACCCAGTGTGACTGCCTCCAAGTGGATGTCAACTTCACCCCGTCTACATGTCGGCCTCGAACGAAAGGGGGGAAGGGGGGTTGTCCCCTCTGGATGCTGACAGGTCTTTGACGGATAGTGCGGTTAGTGGACCACTCGTCGCAAACACAAGTCTCACAAACAAACGTGTCTCCGGCACAAACACTTAACTGAGCTTCTTGACGTGCAAAGTAGTAAAAGAAGCAGTGTCGTTTAGCGGCGCCACTCCGTCGCGGACACAACTGGACCAGGGGACGACGGCTCGGGTGAGTGACGAATACACTCATCACCGCGGTCTCCGGTCCCACTGTGTCCAAGAAGCCAGAAAGGGTGTTTTCGGACGTTTGGCACCATGACTCATAGTGATTTGTGACAGCATATGTTCTGTTAGATTTGAGGTTTCTTTCCTGCTGATGTCGTGTTTCATTTTGCTATATAAATGTTATGAGTTATTACACAATCATTGCCTTTTGCTGTTGTCGTTCAACCTTTATTGTATTGTATAATATCGCGGTGGTACCGATTACTTCTTGATTGCACCATCGCTTGTAGTAAGCTACCCTTACATCTTTTTTAATATGTACTGCCCCTGCTGCTAGGGCGAAGTTGAGCTGCGGCATATTTAAATAAATAAATAAATAAATAAATAAATATCCGCTTGTAATTTCAGCTCAAGGCGCATTGTATCTCAGCCTCTCAGATGAATTGAAGACACGAGCATAGACGGTTGTGCATTGGGCATAATTAATTCCCCAAAACGTGTTCCTTCCTCTACCTACCGGTTGGCTCAGCCACGTCCGTCTCAAATACGGATGCACATGTCGGCATGTACCGGCTGCTACGGACCGGAAGCGCTCGCTATATCTACAGATAGAAACACGGCATAAAATTAGAAAAAAGAAACCCCCGCGAAGGGGCAAACTGCCATGACCTCACTTTCGACACTCCGCTCTGCCTCGTTTGCCGGGTAGGATATCCCACGGCTTTTGTCGTTTATCGGTGGAGTCGTCCGCTTCGCCGGCGGAACGAGGACCACGCGCTCCTGATCAGGATCTCTTCGGATTTCCCTTATCAAAGAGTGAATCTTTAGTGGGGTGGTTAGATGACGGGGACATCGGGCGAGGGGAACACGTGGAGACGCGATTAATGTGGAATCGCAGCCAAGATGACGGTGCCCACTAGTTGGAAACAGAAAAACAATCTTCGCACTGCCACACACACACGCACATTTTTTTTAAGCGCCGAGAGAAGAAAAGGCGCCGTGTTGCTTCCGCTCTGGAAAAGCCTGGCCGTGTCCCCAAAAGGCTCGATGACACACAGCCATCTAAGAGAGAGGGTGAGCTCTTTTAGCCCGATGGCACATTCGAAAAACAGAATCGGGCCAACCAGCTGACTTCCGCGACGGGGCTTTCCACCAGAAGTCGTTCACGCGCTGCGTCGTCTACAAGACCGCTGATCCAGAGCGAAAGAGGAACTGCGCGAGTTTTTAATTGGCGGCGAGGGGAGGCGAGAGACCCGCGTTGCCCCGAGCTGCGTCCCGGTTCGACACACTACACCGATTCCACGCACCCCCCCCCCCCCCCTCCGCGTAGTAGCACCCTCACCTCTATACAACTGCCGCCCGGCATCCCACGCCTTGTTTCCCAACGGCGGCATTCAAATCGGACGCGCTGACCGCGGCCGACGCGACGGCAACACATAGGCGCGGCAGCTACGTAGCGATGACATCACGCGGCGTCGACGTCGCCCGAGAGAGAGGGATACGGGCGTAACACTTTGGCAGCGCGTAAAAACCCCATTTCGTATCCGAGCCAAGTTCGAGGGCGTAGTGCGAGGAAGGAGCGGGGCGAGTTTTAGCGCTACGTCAGCGACGGAGCGCGAGAGGCAGCCGAGTAGCGGCGCGAAGTTGCGTCGAGAGAGCGAACGCCGACCAGAAGAGAGTCAACAGAAAGGGTGAAAACCTGAGAGAAACCGGTTCCGGAGACGCCTGTGATGCACCGTTGAATTAGAAACCGTTGGCCCGCCACAGAGGCGAACGTGCACGACTTTCGTTCTTTCGCGAGCCCTCTCCGGGGGGGGGGGGGGAGGGGGGGGAAACTCTCACAACGGAGAGAGAAGGCGGCGGTGGAAGGAGCACCAGCGGCAAATTGCATCCGATTAAAGAAAGAAGGAGGCGAGAGCGGTCGCCAGTGTGACTCAATCGAACCCAAGAAGCGGTGGCGAGGGAACGGGCAACTCTGGTTCATTCACGGATATTCCTGCGACGACGGCGGTTTCTGGAAAAAACAGACGCGGTTTGGTTCGCACGCGGCAAGAAAGAGGCGAGGGAGGGTGAGAAGGGGCACTGTCCAGGCGATGTCCACTGCTCGGACCCCTTTCCTGGCCCGTCTCTACGTAAACGTCCAGCGATAACGCGTTGACACGGACACAAGCGGCCGCGCTCACATACACACACAGCAATCGTAACCACGTGCGACGCGGCAGCGCGTCCAACAATCCCTTGCAGCGGTACGACGGCGCGGCGTTGCGCGTCATGACCTCAGCGCCGTCGACGACGCGTCGTCTTCCAGGACTGGCCCAGCATCCTCACCGCCGGCTTCCGCAAAGACTCCGAGGCAGGCGTCGGCGCCTCGCAGCTCTCCAGAGTGACTCGATCGTTCGCGCTCACACGACGTCGACACGACTTGTCCTGGTAGCGCTTTGACCTGTCGCGTTCCGACAACGTCTCGTACAGCCGCTCCGGGCACAAGAAGACGGGTCTCGTCGACCCCCCCTTCCACCCCCTGCGAACTTCTCCGCGCCAAGAGAGAAGAAGCTGGCGCCGGTCGTCGCTGCCTCCTCGACGCCAGGTCTGGACTCGCGTGGTGCAATCGCGCCGACCTCTTCCTCTGGAATCTCGGCGCCGGCTGGTCGGCGGCCGCTGCTAGTTCGTGCCCCGTCACCGTCGGCGTCACTGGAAGGGCTCGCCGTCGCAGGTGACCCTCGTGCCTGCGTGGGCGTCCCGCGCGAGGACCTCGCCGAACGGACACGCGTGCCCGGAGGACGTGTGAAACCCAGATCGCAAAGTATCGGCAGCTCGCGCCCAGCGCCATACTCGAGTCGGACGTGGTCGTCTGTCGCGGACCACAAGTGCGCCTTCGGAACTGCCCGTCGCGCCTGGAATGTCTCTTCTGGTGGATTACGGCTGGTTCTCATCCTCACTCTGCGGAGCGGCGACGGCAGCGATGGACGACTGGCCGTACTACGAGGTAGGAGGCGCAGTGCGCGATGCCCGCCACACAGGCTCTCGGCCTCTTCAGCACGCGCGCGCTGCTAGACGTTAAGCGGCTAGCTTCCTTCGTACTCTGGCGAATATATTCCTTTCCCAAATGACGGACGCGGTTTCACGCGGGCCGCTCTACCGAGGGGAATTTCGGGTTAGAAGAATTAACAATGAAATGGCGACTTCCCTGGCTGATCGATTGCCAACGAAGTGCGTCTCTCGGGGAAGAACTTTCTCAGGACGGTCAAGTGTAGCTCTTCGGAAGTTCCCCGCCTTTGGGAAATTGCAGGGGCTTTCTTTTGTGCGCGCGCGAATTCGCGGAACATTTTCTCTGGAAACGGCTACACGCAGCGGATCTCGCGCTGAGCCCCTCGACATGTCAGGGCTCACCGCACTGAAACCGGTCACGCGAATGCCAGAAGTCACTTGAAAGACACTTCAGGGGACGGCCGTGGCTTGCTTTGGAGTAAGAGGCATGCTGCAGACAGGCTTCTTGCTTCAACGTCCAGCTGACCGATCGTTTCTAGCGAAACACCGAATAATTGATTGTGTCGATTCTGCGGTATTCTCCCTCCCTCCCTTTATTTATTTATTTATTTTTCTAACGAATTTCACTTTCCCAAGCTTCACAACACTGTCCGCTTCTGAAATGAATCTTAAGCCCACTCATTTTTATGGTGCACCCGTATGAATTCAGGCAGCGTTGAATGCGTGCACAGCGTTGACCCCGCAGGGATAGGTAGCTAGGCCTCGTTTCATATAATGCGACCCAGCGGCTCGTACACTCTTAGGCCTTTCCCAAGTAGATTACAGGAGTCACTATGAAAGAAAAAGGAAATTTAGAGATACATGAGAATTTAATGTAAGGTAGTCGGCCAGCTACTGGGAAAGAAAGATTGATTGATTGATTTGTGGGGTTTAGCGTCCCAAAACCAGCTCTGATTATGAGAGACGCTGTAGTGGAGGCCTCCGGAAATTTCGACCACCTGTTCTTTAACGAAAGAAAGAAAGAAGATACAAAATAAAGGGCCATCAAAAACATTCGCGATCAAATTCGTCGTTTCTCGAAAGCGTTGTTCCTGTTAGGTTCATTTCGCTGGGGTGAACTTTCTAGTCGTGTGTACACTTGTAGTGAAAACTGGACGCTAACTTCGGCACGGCGCATGCTTGTAAATTGCTGGGGTTCCTTCTTTCCCCTTTTTTTATTATTATTATTTTTTTGCGGGAGAACAGTAAGTGATAACTCTAAACTGATTGCCACATTTCATGTGACTAACACTTATTTGGTAAGTTTAGAAAGCTCGCTCGAAATCGAAATGTCTTCGCCTGCACAGAATCATGTTGTTGCGGCGCTACCGACCTGTTCATTCATCAGTACATGTTTTCAACTCAACCTGTTCGTACCTTCGACCTCCAGAGAGAAGCTAGCATAACAAAGAACACTTAGTGTTTTTGGTATTTGGTGTTGGTATTCATTTCATTAGCTACGCTTAGACCTATCTTATTGCTTCGAAGAAAAACAGTACTTGTTTCGTGCTTTTCATTTTCAAATGACGAAAATCGTTTCTGGCTAAATGCGCACAACTGGGAGTAAACGAGAGCATTTTAAACAACGTTCAAGATACTTTCTAAGCGAGGGTGAAATAATGCTAAAATTTTCCCCCACGTTTGTTTGTTTGATTTTCTTGTTAGCGTGGTTTTTAATGTAGGAAAAGTAAGCCCCAGGTTGTGAAGTTTATATATAGTCGTCCGTGGGATTTGTTTGTAGCCTTGAAGCTGAGTGCTACAAGCTGCGTTACAACGGGCGTGTTTGTAAAAAAGGTAACCGTAACGAAGCTACAACTTAAGGAAAGCTAGCCTGTGGAGCCGCCGATTCACCAAGGTTTTGGTTTCGTGAAACACGATCACGTTTCATAGACGCCACAAAAAGAATGCAAAACCTTTTGTAGAACACAGATCGAAAAACGAAAACCGAAATAACTCTACTTTTGTCTAGTATTTCTATTACAAACAGCGAAATCACATAACGCGCTACCCCTAGAAGCTACAGAATTCTGACTTGGGCTAGTTGGTTCATGCTCTAGTTGGTTCATGCTACAGCTAACCGTCTATCACTCGGAAAAATTTTTTTTTCAGTTGTGGTGACAATGAGAAGAGCATTCTCACATTGACGGAGTGTAGCTTGCTCGTTCCCCATAAATAAGGAATAAGATTTTTAACTTGGCCCTGAAAAAAAAAAATTACCGGTGACGCCATCCTCGGCGATGAGCGTAAATCTCAAAGTGTAATGAAAACCCAAGAAATAACCGCGCAGGTTCAATCATTCTGCTTAAAAGCAAAAGAAAAGAAATTATTACTCACAATTATGTTCGGCAAACACATGGTATAGCCTTCCTTCATGGCGGAAAGCAGCCTTCATTTTTAATTCAACATTGCAAAAACTGAGTAACCAGTGTTGCCGGACTCCCTACACATACAGAAGGGGTGACCACGAAGATTTAAAAAAAATTCATTTTGAGAATTTTTGCTGACTTCCTAGCCAAATTACTGCAAGCTTGAACATTTCGAATGGTGCGCTTTCTATTGCGATTAAAAAAAGCAACATGAAACTGATCAAGGAAGGTAGACAGTCTCTTTAGTATTTATAAACATAAAAGTAACTGATAAGAACGCAGGGACCAGCTGCGTAGCTGAAATTTGAACTACTCATTCGCTCCTTTAAATAGAAATACTCATAAAGCGATCCGTATGCGACTGAAAAATACAAGGTTTGCTCAGGCCAATTGTAGATACTCTGTTGTAATAACGAGGAGCTGTTCATCTCGGTAGACAAAAAAAAATTGTTTTTTTTTTTTTGGCTGAATGAGAATAGTCAGCGTACTTGATATCGAGCGAACACAGATATGCGAGAGCACTTGCACTGTTCGAGCGTGTCTATATTCGCTTGAACATACCGACACCATTGCTGTCTAAAAAAAATGAATCAATAGAAACCATGGAACGTCAGCATCATAGCTCCAAATTCCTTCTTTACAATGCGTAACGATAGTCAGTGTAATGTTGGCACCGGTAGACCGTCTTTGCTGATTTTTTTTTATGTCCAACGTTACGATCAACTTGCACCTTATGTTGTGGACAGCTGTCTGCGTGTATACGTGGGTTTGAGAATATGCGGATCACGTGACCGCATTCGCAAGTCCTTTCGTTCGGATTCGCTGTATGCCATTGGCTTATACCGCGTTTGTCTATAATCTATTTCGCACTTTATTGGCCGGCATCTGCTGTCACGTAGTGTTCTGTGGCAAAAATTCTAGCAAAATTCCTCATAACTGGTGATTTGTGGGGTTTAACGTCCCAAAACCAGCTCTGATTATGATAGACGCCGTACGTAGTGGGGGTCTCCGGAAATTTCTACCGCCTGATGTTCTTTAACGTGCACTGACATCGCTCAGCACACGCGCCTCAACATTTCGCCTCCATCGAAACGCAGCCGCCGCGGCTGGAATAGCAGAAAATCTCATAGAGGACGCGTAGTTTTAAATAATAAATAATAATTACAGGTGTTTTGCGATCACTGTATTATTATGAGGCACGTCGTAGTACCAGACTTCGAATTAATTGTGATCACCCGCAGTTCTTTTGCATGCCCCTAAATATAAATGCGCGGGTGTATTCGCATTTCGTCCCCATCCAAATGAGGTCGCCGTGGTTGAGTACCAAAGCTGCATTATCGAGCTTATAGCAGTTAAACGCATTAACCGATAAGCTTACCGCGGCATGTAGTTAACAAGGGCAACTGACCAATGGCAAAGCGGCACTTGCGAGTGAGTCGTGAATTTGTGTATACCCTGGGGCCGCTTTCACAACATCCGTTTCGCTTAATTGTATACTGCGCTGTGCCGTCGGCTTCGATAATTATATGTCCTGAGCATCGCGATTGGCCGAAAAAAAATTTTTTTCTCTTCCAAATTTCAGCGTAAGTGGTTAGTCTGAACACGTGCCTCGGCCTTTCCGCCCCAACTTGAATTTCCCCGTTGGCTTTTTAAATTTTTCTCAAAGTGCGCGTCTATGTATCTACGTTCGCATACTGTGTCACGTTGAATATACGCACCCAATTAAGTTTTGAGGATACTTACAGCACCTTAGGATAGGTTAAACGTTAGAAAGGAAAAAAAAATAAGGTCTGTTTGCCGCACCACGTTCGGAAAACCGAAAGCCGTAAGGCGCTATCAAAGCAGACAAATTTTCCCATGACGTCGTCACAAATCCCCCCGGCTCGCTATACGCAAAATGCTGTAGCCGCTCTCGTATACGTGCGAGACTTATCGCGACACTCGCTATGACGTCATTGAGACAGCTGCCCCCGCCGTGTCCTATTTGCTTTTTCCTCTTCACAGTTTGTGGACCGTGCGGAGAAAGAAGTAAATTAATGGACAGAAACTGAGATGAAAGGCCGTTAACACCTACCTGCTCGAATGTTTGCATTATTGGAGTATAAATGCATACCGTCAGCACTGTGATGGCCGAGATCCACTGATTTTGGACGGTGTTTATAAGGTGTTTTTGCATCATTTTATCCCGTTTCGATTCACTCTGTGTTTTAAATTAATCGCCTATAGGCGCAGCTATGTTTTTCTTGTCAATGACGTTATAGCTTTGTTGAGACGTCAGTGGAAAAACAAAAACTAGATCGCGCTTTCTGCGTTTCACCGACGTTGGAACAAAATTCGTTCCAGCGTCAACTGATCCGAAAGATGGAACAACGTGATTGTTCGGCGGGCGCTTCTACCATCCTGACCCTTAGTGAACCTGCGGTGACGAAGTGCCACTGAGGAAGTGTCCTGCGCACCATGCCCTCTTGTTACAAACGACAACATGCATGCTCACTTAGTGGTGCGGGCGCTACTATCATTGAATTGACTTGCATACAGGTCCCAACATACTTGGATAATGATGTGTTGAATATATTGAATGAACACTGAGATTTCACCATATCTAATTACATTGCATGCGTGAACACAGACGCACACATCTATATTATGTGCCCCGCCACGGTGGTCTAGTGGCTATGGCACTCGGCTGCTGATCCGAAGGTCGCGGGATCGAATCCCGGCTGCGGCGGCTGCATTTCGATGGAGGCGAAATGTTGAGGCCCGTGTGCTGTGCGATATCAGTGCACGTTGAAGAACCCCAGATGGTGGAAATTTCCGGAGACCTCGACTATGGCGTCTCTCATAATCAGAGCTGGTTTCGGGGCGTTAAACCCCTCAAATCAATCAGTCAATCAATCACTCAACCAATATATTGTAACGGGCCTAACACAACACACAAGGCACAAGTGGCCGCACTATAATTCTCAGAACGCTCCAGCACAGAGTCCGACCTCTTCGTCCTCTTTCTCCGTCAGCCCAGATCTTTCGCAGCTGTCACTTGCAGTGTTCATCTTCAACCTTACTATATATATATATATATATATATATATATATATATATATATATATATATATGTGTGTGTGTGTGTGTGTGTGTGTGTGTGTGTCATTTCGCCTTTTGTGTGTGCATGTGTTCATTTCTGAACTGCACTCATATGAGCCAACGTCAGCCTGCAGGCAAATGAAGATAGTGTTATCAGAGCATCCGCCCTTTGGTTCCTTCATGGCTACATGTCGATAAGGTGTCCAAGTGTCGATGCGCTTTCCATCCGGCTGCGCAATCTATAGCGAGAAAAGGACAGTAGGGCACCGCTTTCTCGCTCTGTACATCAGTCACCGCGGACCGTTGTACAACGTCTTCACCGCTAGTCCTCGGGATAACGCAAGGTTGGTGGGTGCACGCTTTCTACCGTTGCACAAAAACGGTGTCAAAGGTCGTTTGACGTCTTAATTCCGCGTGACAGTGCATACATGGTTAATGAATCGCGTAATGCTTTCTTAGACGCTTTATCTCCAGCTACACCAGTGCAGTAAGTCAAACATTGAAGGACCACCAGAGCATCGTGACTATACGTATATTGTACGAGATGCTAACGGGCCTTGCACCGTTATGACAGACAAAACAGGGGGACTTGTTCAGCGGCTTAGAATGAACGCGAAGACCGTCGTTGTAACGACTTGTATATTTTGTTTTTGTTTTTATCAAGCGACGGCATAATTTAAGTTGCTACAGTATAGTGCCCGCAAATATACTACGCTCTTAGCACAATAACCTTTAGTTTTATTTTCTAGGTACACAAAAATGTCCTTTACTAAAGGTTAAAGTGCGTTAACCTTTAGTGAAGCAACATATTTTCACATTTTTGTGTAACTATAAAATAAAACTAAAGGTTACCGTGCTAAGAGTGTACATACACTGCAAAGATAACCCACCCTGGCAAGATGTCGACGGCCATATGTCGATGGTCGTATTATCTTGAGTCCGCTTGAGTCTATTTGTTGTTTACTCAATGCCCATTGCAGCCGTATACAAATCCTCGTGATAACACAAACGGAACGCCGCTCGGATCGCGCACGACTCGGGAAATTGAAAACATTTCGGAGGAGGTGCTTCATCCCGGACTCTTATCTGTTCTCCATGCGACGTTCTGCTACAGCTGTCGATTGTTTACATCGTGTACATAAAGAGCGCGCACTTCAATCCAATCTGAAAGCACATTTGCGCGCGCACAATTTCTTGCTGAGCTGAATATGGCCCTCACATCGTCGGATGTAGTTGGTCGCATACTCAGTCCATAACGTTCGGGAATACTTTCACTCTTTGAATGACGTCGCGTGTGGCACGGCGCCTCACTGGAGGAACAGGCCTTCTGCAATCCGGCTTGGCGAATAAGCGTTCACTGAAAGTGACGACACCGAAGGTTGGTTGATTTGATTGATTTCTGGGGTTTTACGTCTCGAAACCTCGTTGTGATCATGAGAGACGCCGTAGTGGAGGGCTCCGGAAATTACGACAACCTGGGGTTCTTCAACGTCAACTGACATCGCACAGTATACGCACGGGCCTCAACATTTCGCCTCCATTGAAATGCAGCCGTCGCGGTCGGGATTCGATCCCGCAACCTTTGGATCAGCAGCCTAGTGCCATATAGACCACTGCGGCGGGGCCACACCGAAACTGATCGAGCTTGGATGCAGGGATACCATTGCAATGCGTTTTCCGACGCCGTTCGTCACAGAGTCCAAGACTGCGCGTTCGTGAACAGTGCTGGGCGATGAGGCCGAGTGAAAGCAACCGCTGAACTTCCTCCGGCCACAGAAATAGAGGCATACAACGCCACACAGCGGGGAAGATGCCTGTGCGCGCGTGCGCAACAAATGTACAGTTTCTAGACGTAAGGTGTGCATAGATACGTAAATCATGCGCATATAGTCGCATCACTTCCCGACTTGTGAGAAGCACGACTAGCCTCACGGTAAAGAATTCACATTTAAAAAAAGAAAGAACTGAGTGCAACTTACGCGAAGACAGCTATATAGATGGCAAATACATCACGGCCCGATCGCGACACAGAGTACATCGATGAAATAAAAATCTTCATAAGGAACTAGTGAAATCAATTTCCACGCGAAAATCCCGCAAGTCTTTCAGGTTTTGTCTTTTATAGAGACTCGCATCCATGACGACAAATTAAGTTATTCTTTAAGTCGTATACAGTAGTTCGCCCGCACAATTGTTCTTCCAGCCGCCTAACAACGCTGTTATCGCTCAGCCTGGCAACATCGCGAGAACCACGTAATCTCCATCATTTGTCTATCCTTACTTTTGCGTATGCGCGATACTTTAAACGAGGAACTCTATAGAGATGGGCTATTCAAGTAGCATGCCGCTTATCTAGAAGGACATATGTTATTTGACCTCTTTCTATTGTTTCTTTTTGTGCATATCTTTTCATTCATTTAGTTTGCACGTGCTATTTGCCTTTCAAGAGTTTATCTTCTAAATCCGGCAGACTCGGCGCTTGCTTAATGACTATATACCGCTTCGTGCAGCATTCGCATTTAGACCAAGGCGAAATGGAAAGATTCCATTGCTGTACACACATTTAGGTGAACGGCGAAGAATATTTGTTCATCTTAATTAATCGGGAGACGTTCCATTCCATATCGCGTTCTCATAATGAGACTGCACTTTCGACGCGCAAGTTCCCGGAATTCGGCGGAATGAGTTCTGTGGAAAACCGCAGGGTGATGGAGCAGCATTTCTGGCAGGAAACTTGAGTTTCGCCATATTCATGCCCATGTGCTTCGTGTTGTCGCTCGCTTTACCCTCGCGCTGTCAATAGCCTCCTCCATGGTTAGCTCAGTTGGTGGAGCGAGTGGCCCGGGCATGCGTTGGTCCGGGTTCGAAGCCCCGACCAGGACGGTTTTCTTTTTTTTTTGTCAGCTAAGAGGCCTTTATTTCTGAGAAATGCGTACAAATCTCCTCGTATAGGCCTGTGCTACAAACGGGTGGACGCTAATTTTCCACATCATAAGTCCACCGAATTAAATCGAATTTCACAGAAGCGTGGCTTGCACGCGCAGTATAATTGCAGTGAAGGGCAAAGCGTCCGAAATCTTTGTCCCGAAATCGCAAAGAAGATCTAGAATTGTTCGCAAGAACGTATTTCAGCCAATCCAGATAGCGGACATATTACTATAGCGAGCACGGCTGGCCAAAAACAGGGGTTCCCCGTAGGAATGAAAAGCGCTGTGAATTGGGCCGCTTGTTTTCGTGACGTTTTATTCGCTGATATTGGTCTGCAATTATGCATTGAAGCGACTGCACGTACATAACCGCACCGCAAGACCACGTGCCTGTGAATAATTCATTTTCAAGTTTCATTGGTTCATTTCTAATAATAGGCTGCGGTTGCTACAAATTATGCACAAAACGCCCGTTCGGATTTGCAAGTGTTGTGTGCAGATGATGTCGTGTGTACTTCTCTCGGTCTTGTTGTTACATCATTCTGATCCACATTCATGAGAAACACGAAAATGTTCTCGCTGTAAAATAGTTTGGCCAAGTCGAATGAAATACACTGCTTTTGAGAGACAACATGAAACTCTAGCATCTGTGGCAAGCGTGACATTCACTTATGGCGTCATACGAAAAAAAAAGTGTGAAAAAGATATAGGCATTTAAAAAAGAAAGTTGAAGATCGCAGCGTTTACGAATCTGTAACGTATACGATGCGCCAAAAGCAGCTGTCGAAGCAGCGTAAGCTGCACATACCAGCTTTGTAAACAGCTAATGTTATATGGAAATCTGCATCTCACCTGAAATTGCCATTGCTCATTTGTTAATATGCTTACGAAAGCTTTACAGAAGCCTTGTTTCTGTCGGTGACATAAGGGAGCAGTATATGTACACTCTTAGCACGGTAACCTTTAGTTTATTTTATAGGTGCACAAAAATGTGAAAATATGCTCCTTTACTAAAGGTTAAAGTGCTTTAACCTTTAGTAAAGGGGCATATTTTCACATTTTTGTGCACCTGTACAATCAACTAAAGGTTACCATGCTAAGAGTGCATAACTGTCACGTCTGTTTTGTTCGCTTTAGAAGATTTAATAGACGCAGTGTGCGTAATTATAATGTCATATTTATTATGGGGTCACCGCGTTGTACACGTCGTCGTTCCATTTTCTTCATTTTTTTTTTCTTTGGAGTGATATTTCCTTATGGCCTAATGCTCACACATCGGGGTCAGTTTATAACCGCTATCAACTTCCTGCGAGCGTATTCATGATTTCTACTGGAAAGCGAGAATTCGCATTGGTCAGTGATTTCAAACGCGATCATATTTGCAAAGAAGTCTTGCACTAATTGTGTGCATAAGAGAAAATTTGATCCAATGCTAGCGCCGGACATTTCATTAGCGAAGGTGACCGATCACTTGTACAGACCACTTACGAAAAGGGAGATTCGTCGGTTCGGACTCTGGTGGACTCAATAAAAAAAATTGTTTGGTTCGTGGTAGCATTTAGTGGCGTCCGTCCGTCACAAGCATGGAGGCAGGAGTGAGAAAGTGGTGGTCTTTCTGTAGTGTGACGCATGTCTCACTGGGTCGACCAGCACTCCTGCATACGCGAAGGTTCAAAAAGTCAAGGGACGTACTCGTCCGTCGTGCATTGAATGCACCGAAGTAGGCTATATATTGAGCACTTCATCTGTCCGGCGAATGTTTTTGAACGGAATGAATAAAGGGGTTGCAAACTTGGGCCTGTCGGTAGTCCATTGTGAAAATATGCGCAGTGTGTGTCAGTGTGTTTCTTTCTTCAGTCCGTGTCTATTAAGCGCAATCGTATTTCCAGAATAAAAAGGGCTTCCCCACTATAGCATATGATAAAGAGATATTCAGAAGAACTGCGGATAGGAAGTGTGTCAGGAAGTGCCCCACATCCTTCTAACCCTTCTGCGAGCGACGACCGGTATAAGTTACACGCGAGGAAATAGGTTCCGTGCAATGAGGCGCTCAGGGAGAAACTACCCTCGCGTAGCAACATCAGAATCGCCTCCACCACCACCACCTCGCTTCGGGTACCCTGCTTTGTAACATGCATGAATTAAGGGTACTACAGATGGCGCGCTGCCGCGCACTCGCGCATGACCGCGTGCTATGTGCATGAGTTGCTACCGCATATGCTCAAGTCCATGAGAAAAACAATTGAGAATATCGTTCTAACTTTGGCGCGCACACCACTTGATTTTTCGTATCGTGCAGCCGTATAGCGCACCCTCACCTGCAATGCTCATTGAGTGAGACAAAGCTTTTTTTTTTGCATACTCTATAAGTTTTATTTATTTATTTATTTTTGAGGGGGGAAGTAGTTGTCTGGCGCCGTTCGAGTGAGGCGGAAGGGGATGTGGAGGAGGCTGAGATCAAAAGTGACCGCATCAATTACGCGAAGCGACGTGCTCATATTGGACCGCTTACAGTCGCCATTCAACCTCGTAGTATAATTTTGACTGTTGATATACACGAGAGACCACTGCAGGGACGCTATGAGGAGAACCTCCGAGGAAGCGGAAAGTTGGAATAGAATGATAGCTCTATTCAGCAAATGAAGCCACTGTAGAACCAGACGCAACCAAAGTGAGGCGACCAGACGCCGTAGAGCGCTTACTCATAACGTGACGAGGACTTTTCGTATCCTTCGTATTTTTTTGTGACGTTGTCATAAAGAAAATATTTGTGAATTCAGGCCCCTGCTACCAGCACATAATCACTACTATATCGTTACACTTCAATTTCTTTAGCGCAATAAACATAGTCAAACTCGGGATAGCGGGTCGCCATCAAATTCGATGGACTGCTCTGATTGTTAGCCCCATGCGCGGCAACCCCATCGACACCACCACTTTCCCAGCAAAAAGGACTTCAACGTTTCCGTGTTTTAAGGATCGATTTGATTCCCTGCGGTTTTGCGTGCCAAAACCGCGACATAATGACACAGGTCATCCCAACCGCTGCGGCTGCATTTCGATGGAGACGAAAGTGCCAGAGGCCCGTGTGCTGTGCGATGTCAGTGCACGCTAAAGAACCCCAGGCGGTCGAAGTTTCCGGAGCCCTCCACTACGGCGTCTCTCATAATCAAATCGTGGTTTTGGGACGTAAAACTCCAGAAATCAATCAATCAGTTACGAAGGACGTCGTGGTGGAGGGCTCCGGAAACTTTCACCGCTTGGGGTCCTTTAGCGTGCACTAGCGTTTCCGTGTTTTAAACAGAATCGTCCGATGCTTGCTCTTTATAAGCTTCACAATGTTTGTGCGTGGATGAGTCTGCACATTTTATGAGAAGCGGCACGGGTGAATCCACTAATGCTGCAGGGTGCCCATCTTCGGGCCACAACCCTTCTCCGGGTAAAGGCTTCTCAAGCACTCTGACGCGCCTCCCTGAGCTCTTCACGGAATATTCAACACCTCCTTTCCATTGTGCTCAGTACTCCACGCTCTAGTTTTTCGCTTTGCATTTTTTGTTTCTTTTTTAGAAACGCAGCTGTCAGTGCGTTCA
Source organism: Hyalomma asiaticum (assembly GCA_013339685.2). Classification (NCBI taxonomy): domain Eukaryota; kingdom Metazoa; phylum Arthropoda; class Arachnida; order Ixodida; family Ixodidae; genus Hyalomma; species Hyalomma asiaticum. The sequence continues at coordinate 26,666,805 of CM023481.1, forward strand.
CTATACCGGGAATTACCTCGTCATGCAGTACTAAACGTTTTTCTTTTCGCTCTTTGCACTCCCTGACGTCACTCCGGATTTCCATTAAATGGAAGCGAACATATTGGAAATATGGTGGAAACGTATATCCGCTTCACGCAAGCCAGTGGTTACGCAAGGACTCCTCCTGCGGTGAGCCCTGCAAGCCGTCGCAATCCATACGCGTACAATGATCGGATCGGTCTAACCGAAAGCGCGCGCACAGAACAGGCTTGGGAGAATCCCCGGCGAATATCACCTTATCACCTACCTCATCCACTTAGGTTGTCACATATCGTATATGCCCGACTGCTGCGCTGGCGTTCTTCGATAAGGACGAAACGACCTGGTGAGCTCCTAAAGAACTTCTTGGGGCGAGTTGCTTCTTATACATCATATATACGTAACTGTTATTTGCGCGAAAACTATTTTTGGAAAAGGTACAGAAGGAACAAAGAGACAATGAAGTGCCAGCGTCTACCTTATGTATATTGGCACACTGAAGAAATCTGTGAGGGAATCTTTCAAGCTTGTTCTAATCTGTTTCGGTAACCTTCTACGGCCAGTATCGCCAGAGAAAGAAGACAGTGTTTTGTTAATTTTCGACAGGCTGGCTTTTACAGGCTTAAAGTTCTTGTTATTCGCCTCGAGTGGTTTTTTTTTTATTTTTATTTTTCTTTTCATTAAAGGCGCGAATATAGGGAGAGCCACAGATCCTCCTTCCTTATCGGAGCGCACTACACAGGGTTGCCCCCAAGGCCGGAACCGGTCGTCAGCTGCGAGCGCCTGCAACAGTGTGGTGTCTTTTTTTTTTCCAGAGACAACGAACTATGTCCACTGCAGTCCAGTAAGAAAGGCGGATTTGTGGCGCGCGCCTTCAATGAAATAGCACTCGAGGCGATTAACAAGAAGTTTAAGCCCGTAAAAGCCAGCCTATCCAAAAAATACAGAGAACAATGTCTTCTTTCTGTGATGATATACTAGAATGTGGAAGATTATCGAAGCAGGTTAGAACAACCAAGAAAGACTCAGCGCGAAGACCCATGATGTTGACGCTGCCGCTTCACTTTCTCTTTCTTCGTTCCGTCTCTTTTTCAAGAAATGGTTTTCGCGCCACAGCGCAGTATATACAGGTCTGGTGGCACTAGCAACACTGAACGTGCGCATTCGCATGGAAGGTTAGATGCTCCGTATAAACCAGTCCATTCAGGGTCAGTTATTACGCATTACAAGCACGTGCACGGTGACCGTCCCTTATCACATAATAAGGATGCCTGCAGTACAATGTGGCCGTTATGATTTTTTTCTCTAAGCACCTGATTGTGCGTCGACTGGGTGTCTTTCAAATGAGTGGTTCGCACATACGCACACAAGAGAGCCCGTACGCATGTATTTGGGGAGTATCTATATAGCGTTCCTTGCGTTCCTTCTGTCCATGTTTCTATACTGTAATATTTCTAAAACATATGTTTGTGCACATGGAGCTGAAGTCATGGTTACTGAGCGATTCTTCAGTAAAGGTTGTCATAGAGGAATATTTCACGAAATTTATTGCAGTATCCACTCTAGTAAGGACACCCGTCTTACGCCCCGCACCGTAAATCTCTTCCAAGGGTTATTCCTAGTGGACGCTGCGCGCTCAGAAAAAAAGAAAAGGAAAAAAAAAGAAAAAAGAACAAGCGGGGAAAAAAAACCCAGGCGAGAGTTGCGGCCCATCCCTGAAACTCACAGGATATCAATAAAGTTTTCTCTCTGTCTCAATCCGCTTAATGTGTGCAGTACGCAAGTGAGAACGAAAAACATTGTATAAAACAAGCATTAAATCGACCATCCTCAAGGCTGTGGCTGGCGCAATTATGCTGGTATCTTGTACTCCATGACTTAAAGCATCTAATTACATTAACGTGACTACGTGTTGTTTCATTGTTTTATGGCTTTTTACGTCCCCAAACCACGATATTATTATCAGAGACGTCGTAGTGGATGGCTACGGAAATTTCGACCACCTGGGGATTCTTTAACGTGCACTGTCGTCGCACAGCTCACGAGCCTCAACGTTGCGCCTCCACTGAAATGCAGCCGCCGCGGCCGGGATTCGATCCCGCGACCTTCGGATGAGCAGCCGAGTACCATATAGCCACTAGACCACCGTGGCAAGACTGCGTGTTGTTTGTAGCTGCAGTTATTCTGTATACGCATGGTTTTCATTGAGCGGCGCTGGATTCATCAACACATAGTTGTCAGGGCGACTCAGTAAATTGGCTATACGCAAGGCTACTCCAACAAGTCAGTTATAGAGCCCCATACCTGGTGCTCGGCTGGTGAGCCAAAATTCTCAACTACAGAGCACAGTGGAGGTTTGTCGCCTTCTGCCATTGAGCTTTGCTGCTGCACACGAAATACAGCGGTCCATTCGATTTCTGGCCATGGCAGCTGGATTTAGCCCCGCCACGGTGGTCTAGTGGCTATGGCACTCGGCCGCTGATCGGAAGGTCGCGGGATGGAATCCCGGCCGTGGCGGCTCCATTTCGATGGAGGCGAAATGTTGAGGCCCGTGGGCTGTGCGATGTCAGTGCGCGTTAAAGAACCCCAGGTGGTCGAAATTTCCGGAGCCCTCCAATACGGCGTGCCTTGTAATGATACGCCTGTCTTGGCGCGTAAATCATTATATTAAAGATAATTATATTAGAAATTAACAACAGGACAGAGGCGCAAAGCTTCGTCCTGGCCCACTGGTGGACCTTCGCGTTCTCGTGCGCCACTTCACGAAACCGTTCAAGCGTGAACGCGCACTTGTGCTTGCGTCTGGGTGCGATGTTCTTAACACACACACACACACATATATGTATACCCCGCACCTCCACCACTTGTGAGGTACCGCTTTTATTCCAGCCGAGCGCGAGCTACAGCGGGCAAAAACGAACCGGGAAGCTGATGATGATATTGATATGTACAGAAGAGGAAAATGTACAAGTAATGATGATATGTACAGATGAAGAAAAGGCGACCGTTCGTTGCGCTCACTATATATATATATATATATATATATATATATATATATATATATATATATATATATATATATATATATATATATATATTGTCTCGCATAAAGTGCATAATGTTTTTTTCATGCTTTTTCCACGACGTCATGGGCATTCATTATTCAACTTGCCCTTATAGAAAAACTAGGTTAGATCAAAGGCGGTGACCTTGTCGCCTACAGCCCACGTTTCGTGAAGGCAAACCATGCGCAACAAATTAACTCACGGCGCGACCATACGCATTCGTGCGATGAGCGTTCACCGGACCGTTCAAAACCTGGGACAAGTATAACTGGTGCAGCGCAGTGCTTTTTTGATAACAATGCCTGAAGGGTTGTCGAAACATTATAATTTCTGGCATTTTACGCTAATAATAATTATTAATAATTTCTGGCATTTTACCGTGTTTAGGGTGCACTGTAGAGTAGCTCTGAGCCGACGAAACTGCGGGCGATTTTTTACAATGCTCATGGCCGACGCCATCTCGGGCTGTTGCGCGAATGATTATCCCACTTTCGTGTACCGTGACTTCAAACTAGCGAGATAATGACACATCGTGTGCATAAATGCAGTTGTTTTCATGCACATTAGTCTATTATAATATCATTCATTTAGCTGCTATAGTATAGCTACAAAACGGTACATTAACAGCCCACGATGTGGAAAACGGATGCGTACAGTAGTCTGTAGAAACATGGCGTTCTGGTGGTGCCGAAGCAAACATTTTACGTCTAATACGATGGCCAGCTGATGCAAATGCCAAGAGACAGTGTTTCTTAACAAAAAAAAATCCAAGAACGCGTACGCGTATTACCGAAGCAAGGTGGTGTCGCGTAACCCAAATTTCCTAGTCAACACAACGGCATGTGCCAGTTCTTCCAGTGGTATTTGAGCTTGAAACCGTTGGACGCTACAAGCGCGTTTTTATCTGCCTGTATCCACCGAGCACAAGGTGAGGACGATCCCGAGAACAGTAAATGTGTGTTAGAACCCTTTCAGCGCCCGCCACGGCGGTCTAGGTGTTATGGTGCTTGGCTGCTTACCCGAAAAACGCGGGTTCGATCCCAGCCACCACGGTCGTATTTTCGATGGAGGCGAAATGTATATGGATGCCCGTGTACTGTGCGATGTCAGTATACACGTGAAAGAACCCCGAAATTTCCGGAGCCCTCCACTACGGCGTCTCTCATAATGATGTGGTTTTGGCGGTGCCGTTCAATAAAGGAAATATCTCAAAGTGGTCCATGTGACGTGTCCACAGGGAAGCTCCAAAGGGGAGCCCGGCTGTATATGTGACGGCAAAAATAGGCGCGTCGCTACCCGATGTTTCGCCGATAAATGTGAATGTCGATACTTATATCGTGAGATGGATTTTCCCAACTTTGCTGGGAACAGAAGGCGAAATGTTGAGTCCCGTGTGCTGTGCGATGTCAGTGCACGTTAAAGAACCCCAGGTGATCGAAATTTCCGGAGACCTCCACTACAGCGTGTCTCCTAATCGCATCGTGTTTTCGGGAAGTTAAACCCCAGTAATCAATTATTTTAGAACCTCGCCTGGTCTAAGTGCGAGAGTAGTTTGGATATAATCTGCAACTTCGAATACTGCACATCAAAACCTCCATGTCGGGCAGTAGCAAGGGAGCACAAAGGCTGACGTCACAGCCTCGGCAGTGATTGTTTTTTTTTTTTGGGGGGGGGGGGGGGAGGGGGTCACACAGATTTAGTAGTAGGAGTTATGGCGGTGCCTAGGGAGCCTTCTGTTAAAAGATGCACACTGAGCATGCCAGTGGTGAAATGAATCAAGCTCGCAATCTGGACCACTATGAGTAAAGTTATGTTCAATAGCCTTGGGCGAGCACAGCGATTTCAGATAGCTGGCGAGGCATTGGAAGTAGTAAGTGAATATGTCTACTTAGGCCAGGTAGTGACCCCTGATCCGAATCATGAGGTTGAAGTAATTAGGAGGATTAGAATGGGGTGGAGTGCATTCGGCAAGTATTGTCAGATAATTAATGGTAGCTTATCATTGTCTCTGAAGAGCAAAGTGTTTAACAGCTGCATCTTACCGGTACTCACCCACGGGGCAGAAACGTGGAGGCTAACTAAGAGGGTTCAGCTTAAATTGAGGACTACGCAGCGAGCTATAGAACGGAAAATGGTAGGTGTAACCTTAAGGGACAAGAAGAGAGCGGAGTGGGTTAGGGAACAAACGCGTGTTCGGGACATATTAATAGAAGTTAAGAAGAAGAAATAGGCGTGGGCGGGCCATGTAATGCGAAGACAAGACAACCGTTGGTCATTAAGGGTAACAGAGTGGATTCCTAGAGAAGGCAAGCGTGGCAGTTGTTGTTATTATGTGGGGTTTAACGTCCCAAAACCAGCTCTGATTATGAGAGACGCCGTAGCAGAGGTCTCCGGAAATTTCGACCACCTGGGGTTCTTTAACGTGCACTGACATCGCACAGCACACGGGCCTCAACATTTCGCCTCCATCGAAATGCAGCCGCCGCAGCCGGGATTCGATCCCGCGACCCTCGGATCAGCAGCCGAGTAGCCACTAGACCCCCGTGGCGGGGCGGCAACGTCGCAGGGGGCGGCAGAAAGTTAGGTGGGCAGATGAGATCAGGAAGTTTGCGGGGATAAATTGGGCCCAATTAGCACAGGACAGGGATAATTGGAGACCCATGGGAGAGGCCTTTGCCCTGCAGTGGGTGTAGACAGGCTGATGATGACGATGATGATGATGAGTGAGGAACTCCACAGGGGCATAACTGCGTACGGCCAGCAGCCTCGGGAACCCTTACCGTCCCTCTTAACCCGTCCGTCCCCAGCTTCGCGATTCACTGTAGGGAAAGCGGGGGCACTCGGCCCGATTTCCTTCCCCTCCTCGTTAATCAGTGTGATAGGCAATTTGATTTATGTGAGCTGAAGCGCAGACCTTACACGAACTAAAAAAATGGGGGCAATGGATCGAAGGGGCTAGTTTCCGCAGGAAGCCAGCAAATAATGGAGCCCACGAGATTGACTCGCACTGAAAAGCTCCGCACGAAAATCCATTAACTCCACATTAATTACAGATAATATGCGTATTCCGTATGTAATTCTATATATTGCTCAAGGAATCGTGTGGAATAAACTATACGAAATTATTGGAACGGCAGAAGGAACGCTTCAGTGAAAACTTATTTATTGGCTCTATACGTTTTCTTGAGAAATTATAACGTACACGTGGGACGCGAAACGAAGGATGAACACGTTTAATGTGCCGAGCGCAATGTGCGCATCATATGGAGGTGTCTAAGCGCTCTCTCGGTCTTTCCGCGTCTTCATATATTGCGTACACCTGGCTTCAGCGCAGTATGAATTAGCGCATTTACTACGCACGGACTAAATACGAGACGTACAGTACTCACGGATTGAAATGGGAAAAGTTAGGGCTAAGTATAATGCAGATACTTTTGATTCTACAATCTGCAATTCGTGTAGCATCGGTGTAAAATCGGTTTGTATACTTGCACGAGAACGAAAACTACCTTGACAGGTAAGATTCGCAGCTACATGACGCGGTTACAGTGAGCAATTACACATTTTGCTTGATTTAACTCAATATTCACATGTCCCATTTCATTCCATGAGCACTGTATACATAGTAGTCCCGAGCTAAACGGAGGTGCCCGTTCAGGCCAACAACGACAGCGACGTATAGTACGCGCGCTGTGATCTCGTCGACAAACTCCACAAATCAATCAATCAATCAATGAATCAATCAATCAATCAATCATGTCGACAACGGCGGTGCTTTGCTTTTGCGTCTCGCAACCCTACATACACAGAAGAGGCCTGCGCGCGAAGCAACCAAAGTCAACGCGCATCACGATTCGCAGTCACCGCCGAAAAGAACGTCGCGTACCTCTTCCCGGAAGAGCCACCGGAGGCTGTTCGTGTATTTCGTGGCCCCGTGGAAACTCGCCCCGGCTCGCCTGTGTACACACGGGCACACAAACAGCGCTCGGGTTCTCACCCATACCGCAGACAAACAAGGACGCGCATCGGCGCCGATCCACCAGTGACGTCTGTGCTCGACGCTGTCCTGCTGGAAAGTACACGGCGGAAGACTAGAGCCGCTCCCCGCATGCTGTGAGGCCGCGCGCTGACTCACGACACGCACCACACCGGAGCTGCGGCACCATTCACCCGTGCGGGAAACGTAGTGGGGAAACGTAGTGGTTGTTTTCTCCACTCACGTAAAGAAACATTGAAAAAAAAAGGAGGGGGTGCGATATTGTTTCATTAATTAATCGCCCTTTTTAATCCGGATTTTCCCCCTCGGATTTGTTTGTGTCCGCGTGCGCCTACGAGTGGAAAGTTGGTGTGCGCGCGCATCACTGTTTACAGCCGTAAGAGTAATAGCCGTAATATAAAATGTCTTGGGCATTTTCGCTTCGTCCTGGACCCCGACTTTCTTTTATTATTTTTTGTGGATAGATGGTGTATTGTGCAGTACATTATTATTATTATTATTATTATTATTATTATTATTATTATTATTATTATTATTATTATTATTATGACTTCGGGAATAAATTTATAAAAACTGGGAAAGCGCACGCAGAGCTCGGCAAATAGTATACACACCATGTATATGAACACAACGCGTAACAAGTGCGAGATGACCCGCTGTCCAGTTCGAGCACTGAGGACAAGCTATAGTTCTGGGGCACGAACTCGCAAAACTTCTCATTCGCAACTGCCTTTTCCCATTGGTCAAACGGTTACTCTGAGGATGTGCCCAGCATCGTGATTGGCTGAAATTTTCTCCTAAGAACACTTTTTTAGCGTAAGACGTTCTTGCAAACGCACATTGAGTTCTTTCTCCACGTTTCTTCATCTCCTTTTCCTTTATCTCTCCATCAAATTTGTTTCTTTTTTCATCTATACATTGGCCTCTCCCCTCTTTTCCCTCCTCTTCAACCTCCCTCTTCTTTCCAACCCCTTGCTACACTAGCATGTATACATGGCTATGCTATGGTTTTTTTTCCTCTCAACTATTCCTTTTCCTCCTCTTCACTTCCACTTTGTATTCCTCTGCTAAACTATTCTGCGAAAGGAAATTCCATGCTTTACCCTCTCCCCTTCTTTATTCCATCCTCCTCACCCACACATCACACCTCTTCGCTTTCTTTCCCCGCCCCTTTGCGTATACTTTATTTACTTATTTATTTAAAAATTCCTTACAGGCCTCGTGGGAGGCATTGGGTACGGGGGGCATCACAATAAGAATAAACCATACGTAATGGGTACATAATAAACAAAAGTTGACATAACAGTAAAGTATACACATGATTTCCTGCTTACTTACATGATTACAGTTACGTGCATATGAGGATAAAAAAAAATACAGCTTTCACAATAGCAGGAAATTCAGTTTTGTACACTTAGGAATGAAAAGAACAGGGAGAAAATAACGATGGCCGTAAGCAGGGGCGTGACATCAGGATTACATAAACTGCATTTGACAGTAAATGTTCTAATTGCAGAAATAAAAAAGAAAACCCATGTCATACAAGAATATGCAATTAAATGTCATACATAAGAGTGCAAGAAGAAAAAAAAATAAACGAAAGAGAGTGGTCCCGTTAACGAGAAATCTAGCAGAAAGCGCTACGAGAAGTGTTAAGTTAGTGTCACGAGTAGCATACAACGCATGGCTGTATGCATGTAAGGAGCCGTACATATAATTTGTACATAGAATCTGTACTTATTATTTCATGATGATGTACTTATTAACACGTGCACTTACGCTATTAATAAGTACATGTTCCACACTACCGCACCATTCATTCATTCATTCATTCATTCATTCATTCATTCATCCCGCGAACTAGCTTTAGCATGGAACCACCTCTCGCAGTCTCTTGAAAGCATTGGTCACATGATCATTTCGTTTCAAAATTAAAAAAAGAAAATCCCACAAAACCCACGCACGGTGTCACGCCAAACTGTGAACGAGCAAGCTGGGTTGTTTTGGAATGCAACCAAGTATTACGAGTAGCACCACCGTCTTTGCGCAAATTTAGTAGTCTTGCGTGTAATGCGATTTTACCTGGCTCGTATGGCAGAACTGTAGTGCTCAATGGTGCGCTGTGATGTGTGCTAGCGTTAATGCGCAAGTCAGTCAGGAAGTGTACGCACGCTATACGGTGCACTAATGTGCATATCACTGTGATTATCGTTCGTTCGAGTATTGCTATACAGGGTCGAGCACAACTACAAAAGCTACCCCGCTGAGGGATAGTAACGCGTGTGTGTTGTTTATCACCTTGAGTTTGACGGTAGCGCACGACAAACACGGACAACACCAGAACTGTGCGCCACCAGAACTCTCTCATTCCAGCAGCAGTGCGAGACATTCTTTCTGCTCCTCTAAAGGTGCGATCACCCTTCCTCACTCACGGCGAGGCGTCTAGGGTGCTGTGCAGAGCCATAGCAAGATGCCTTAGCTAACTTAACCTCCTTTGCTCACCTCTCTCCCCCCTTCCTGGGTGGATGGCTGGCAGCCGCTCCGCGTACGGGTTTGCAGCTGTCTTCCACGCCAAGCACGTCACCCAGGGTGGTTCCTCTTTCTTTGTAGTTTTCCACCCCCGTTCCCTTCGTTTCTCCCAGTGCCATAAAGATTATTATTATTATTATTATTATTATTATTATTATTATTATTATTATTATTATTATTATTATTATTATTAAACAGGAAAGCACATCTGACACATCTGGCGCTACCATCAAACTCAAGATGCCCTACCAACAGACCCACATTGTCACCCTCGTTGTTTATCACATTGCTACAAGAACGCAAATCACAACCGCTTGCCGGCAACCTACTGTGGACCAGTGCCCCGCCACGGTGGTCTAGTGGTTATGGTACTCGGCTGCAGATCCGAAGGTCGCGGGATCGAATCCCGGCCGCGGCGGCTGCATTTCGATGGAGGCGAAATGTTGAGGCCCGTGTGCTGTGCGATGTCAGTGCACGTTAAAGAACCCCAGGTGGTCGAAATTTCCGGAGACCTCCACTACGGCGTCTCTCATAATCAGAGCTGGTTTTGGGACTTTAAACCCCACAAATCAATCAAATACTGTGGACCAGTGGTATAGCGTGCGTGCTTGGCGGTGCAGGGGCCCGGGGTAAAAAAAATTCCTGCCGTCTATACCGCGTTGTCTTCCGTCAGTACAGAATGTTTGTCTGTGACTGATTGATTTCCGGGGTTTTACGCCCCAGAACCACGATTTCATTATGAGAGATATTCCTGAAGACATACGCCGCTCACCCACCAGGTGGGGATTGGCCACGAGTTACTTCATAATTACGTTTTGATTTGAAATGTTTGAAAGGAACAAGTAGAAAACAGGGAGATTCGTAAGGAATTTAATTAGTGGAATTGTGCATTTTGATTACTCATACCAAACAGATGATTCACGAAACCTGTTCAGAAGAATAACGTAATTATGTTTTACAACACAGAAGGGAAGATGATTGAGCGATTTGTGGGGTTTAACGTCAAAAAACCAGCTCTGATTTTGAGAGACGCCGTAGTGGAGGTCCGCGCACATTTCGACCACCCGGGGTTCTTAAACGTGCGCTGACATCGCAGAGCACATGGGCCTCAACATTTCGCCCCCATCGAAATGCAGCCGCCGCAGCCGGGATTCGACCCCGCGACCCTCGTGTCAGCAGCTGAGTGCCGTAGCCACTAGACCACCTTGGCGAGGCAATGTATGTCTGCGTGTGTCTGCTGCTGATGTCTACATTTAAACGACACGCTAGTATAAGCGGTATCTCTTGTTGAATCCGCGCAAGTTATGTGCACATCAAATTTTCCGTGTCTGTTGTTGTTGGTCCTTGATGGGAAATGTGAATATTCAATCCCCTGTGGCGCATACCCATATTTCCCGGGCGGGTATGAACCACGTGTGATCGTTAATCATGACGTGTATACCATATCATAGCACGGCCGGACTGGATCTCAGGCGCATGCACCTGTGTATACTCCATGCCGGCCACTAGTTTTCCTCGCCCTGCAGATGCGACTATTAGTCTGTTTCACTAGTTCCGTGCAGCAGAGCCAAGGATACGAGGCCGTCGCGCGCAGAATTCTTCCGAGGCGAGACGAAATGCCATTGTTCGGGCAAGCACACCCCACTTCATCTTCCCCCTTCGAAGGCTGCAGCTGGCACTGCAGCGCCCGCCATTGGCAAATGACAAGCGGTGGAAGGACTCATTTAACATGCATTCGCCCTATTGGTTGGTCAAAGAGGCCTGCAGCTTCCATAGTGCTGCACGGAACTTCTGAAATAGATTGTAGTATGACTTCCTTGCTCCTTTCGCGTGCGTATGTATGTATGTATGTATGTATGTATGTATGTATGTATGTATGTATGTATGTATGTATGTATGTATGTATGTATGTATGTATCAGGGGCGTAGCCAGGGGGGGGGGGCTTATGGGGTAGGATGCTCGACTACAGTAACACATGAGGGAAATATGTTGTCCTGTGTTCCTAAATGCAAGCGTGTTTTTCACATGTTTAGTTTGCTTATAGATTAGGTAAAAATCAAGATTATTTTAACATACTGACGGCCTACTATGCTATGCATACCTCGGTACTCCGTTTCTATAACGATCCCTTTCTAGTGATTAGTTTGTGCTGGAGGACTCCAACAGCTAATAATAATAATAATAATAATAATAATAATAATAATAATAATATGATGCTGATTATGATGCTGCTGTTCATTTTTTGGTGCTTTGTCCAGAGTTCTTGAAGGGGCTCGACAGGGCCAAGAAGCCGTTCTGCAACGCTGTGCCCGTAGGAAATAAATGACAAAGTAAAACCAACGCGTAATAGAGTTCTCAACTATCTTCGGCATGCTCGTATTTTAGCCAATTTCCTCAACCCGTGCAGTGATAAAAGTGCTGATACGCCGGTCGGTTTTGCGGTTGCACGAAGGTGTCATAAAATTCTGTAACTGAAGTATGTTCTAAATTATCAGAGCAGAACATCTTATATTGATAAATGTTTCCCGTGTGTCGTCTCGCCAAAGGATAAATCTGGGAGCTACGTCTTGAATTGCAGTGACAACGTCCACGGCATCCTTAAGGTTGGACACAGCGGGGATCTGGTGGTGGTGGTGGTGGTGTATGCGTGTGTGTGGGGAAGGGGGGCTACCCCCCGCCCCTCTCTTTTCGTCCGTGCGCCACTGTGGAGTAACTCTACGCCGCTGTCCAGGTATGGGCCACCTGGTATTTTTATTTCAGGAGCCACTCGCGTCCTCCACGGTTTTTTTTGGAAAGTCAGCCCCGCACTGAAACATTTCTCCAGGAAAAAAAAAAAAAAAAGTGACGGGATGCGCTCTGTCTGGGTATCGCTCGGTGTCCACATGTTTTTCGGTGGCGGGATGTGTGCCTCAGAAGTACACTGTTACTCTAATCGGTCGATGCAGCACTCGGTTAGTGTAAAGCCATTATTATTTTATTACTGAACGCCAACGCAAATGAATATTGCTGGCAATGTAGCACTACCTTACGACTTTCAGCGTTCAAAATGCGCGCGCAGTGAGCCCGCTTAATTTTGCTTGCTTGAACAGCCGGCTTGAAAAAGCATTTATAATCAAAACACCAATTTTAATTCTAGTGAAGTGCTGTATAAAGTGATAAGTGTGTTTCAGAGACGGTTTTGTACATTATCAAATGCATAGAGGTAATATATTAACTCTATGATCAAATGTAGCAAACCGGAACTGCGGAACTCTCAGAGGCTACGTTTTGTCGACTTCATGAGCGTGGCGCAATGAGTCACGCCTCCAGCTTTCAGCTGGGTTTTGTTACAAAAGTAGCCTAATCTAACGGTGCATGTTTATTGCTTGAAAATGTTTCCTCGTTTTCAACGTAGAGAGAATGGCCTCTGAGATTTGCATTCATGCTTTGAGAGTCGTCGCTGGCGTTGTGATGATAAGGAGCCGCGCGTCATCGTCATGATCGGCGTTGCTCTCGTCGCCTGTATGTTCGCGCTTCGCCTAGCAACGAAAGCGGTCGGAAAAGGTCGGTTGAAAGGTAGTGGACGTTATGCACAGGCCGCTTAAGGTTTCGGATTGTTGCAGCTGTTTTTGGTGTCGATTCAACAACGAATCGTACGTGGTTCGAGCTGTCTGAGGTGGTGTGAAAGGATACGGTGCGCTTGCCTCGTCGTAGTAGGCGAATCACAACCGCACAAGTTCGACGCTGCGTTTGTGCTGGCTTGATCGCCCGAAGTAACGGGCCCATCTCGCGTCCATCGGGGCCACCTGGCGCTAGGTGAGACACGCCGATCACTTGTTATTGGCGGATGTGTTGTCTTTCAAGTGTTTGTGTTGTGTAGCCGATTGTTGTGCCGGCGCCACCACTTTCGTCGGTTCACGAAACTGAAGCTGCCGCACGTTGAGAGCTGACCTCATGCATGGTGGGGGTTGTTCGCATGTTTATTTGTGCAGGGTGAGTAGTTTGTGAACACCTGTTTTTCATGCGAGCGCACTGTTCCTTCGAGAGTCAACTCGCAAGTTTCAACGTGCGTCTTGGCTCTCGATGACGAGTTCGTGCACTTCCTTCCTTGGCGACCTTAAATTGGACTACCAGACATTAGTGGATTTGTTCAAGAACCATTGTAAACGTCCCCATTCGAAGTCTTTAACTGTGGTTGCAACGTTTTCATTTCGTAGGCTGTGTCCGCTGATCGAATTTATTCCACTGATTGGCGCGCGTCAAATCGCGCAACACAAATTCTATTGGTACGCAGTTCTACGTTTGAAAGCTGCCACTCGTAGCAGAGCGCAGCTTATTTGGCCTTAGCTTTTCGTACCACGAAGTGTGAGAGCACATCAGCATCTCAAGCAGCAGCTAAGTTGTCAGAAGGCTATTGGCTGCACCGATCGTGCTGGCTCGTTCCTCTGTTGAATACATTTCCCGTGTATTTGTACAGATTAAAAGCTTAAAATGGCGATAAGCTACTGCACCTCAGAGCTCATTTAACTTCTTTAGTGTAGTGGACTTTTGCTTAATTTAGCCTAGAGCTGCCGACCGACTAAGATGTGGGAATTCACGTTGTCCGTGGGCACTGTGTTTGCATGATTTGGTCATGTTTCATTTGATCTGAACTTGTATTGAAAATACATATGTTACAACTAGTTGTTAAAATCTACATCCTTCAACAGTTGCTGTGGAACAGCTGTGAGGTATAGTAACGCTAATCACGACAAAAAAAAAAAAAGGAACCATCTGAAACTGGTCCTGCTGTTGTGCATAGGAGCTAAACCATGGCAAGCAACATGAGGAAGAAAGTGAAATGATGAATCCATGAAGCACTCAACTGTTCGTGTTATTAATGCCATCAGTGTGGTTAAATGAATCACAATTATTAGTAATAAACTCAAGAAAGGCACCTTTCGAAGTCGTTACCAATTGCATTCGAGTGTGCTGTATAATGCACCAAATCAGCTGGCATGGCATAGAGGTGAAGTTTTTACAGCCTTAACCTTTCTTTTTTTCCCACAATGACTTAATTTGTTGAGTTTTCATGGATGCACATAGGTGCGGCCAAATGCACAAAATTTTTCTTTCATAACAGCCTTTTGCCATTCGCTGACACAGCGTCGAACTGTGGCGCAGTGTCCGAGGAATTGCGCGTGCACAAGTGCGCCATGCAAGGCAGGTGTGAGCACGGTGCCGCTGTGCATACCGTGGTCATGCAGGCGAGCGCACAAAAGCAGTCTCGGGCATGCGGGGAGCACGGCAGCGGGTTGGCAGCATGGGCGGGGGAAATAGTAGGTGTCGTCAATCGAACATACATTGCAGCACAGATGATGAGTAGGAAAGCGAGCGCTGCGCAATGCACCATACTGCTGTAGCCGTACTCCATGGAGTGCGGTCGACGAGGGTCAATGCGTGACTGGAGTTAATCCATGAAACTTAATTACAACCTCTGCTCTACTTGTGCAAGGTTTCAGGGGCAA
Organism: Hyalomma asiaticum; assembly: GCA_013339685.2. Taxonomy (NCBI): domain Eukaryota; kingdom Metazoa; phylum Arthropoda; class Arachnida; order Ixodida; family Ixodidae; genus Hyalomma; species Hyalomma asiaticum. Next base: position 26,681,904 of record CM023481.1, read on the forward strand.
AATGCTGGCACCATCGTGACGAAACCTTGCCTTCTGACTGTACGCAGGCATACACGATGATAGAGGACAATTTGACCTCACTTGCTTGCTTCACGGGCACTCTCAACTATGGCGGCTGAACGGCGAGAGCATATGACCAAAAGTGATGTGTGAGCGGCCATTGTGCATGTTTTTGTACCTGACGTCATCACAACTTGCCATACTGCTGCGTGAAGTCACCAAAATTTGTACTGTAGCTTAACGTCTTGCTAGTGTTGATTTCAGTAGGCACACCATGTGAAAATTGACTTTGATGTCGATTAAAATATCATCAGCATTTCCTGAGCTTAACATTTGCTCAGAGCTGTCTACGCATACAGGGCAGTTGTATGGTGGAGTTAACTCCGCTCCGAAAATTGGTGTCAGTACTCCTTTAAACTTAAAATATACACATGAGCAAGCATATTCAACTAAGAAAAAGGCAGAACACAACATAGTTTATGTTTTGTGCTGGCCTGAGAAGTGAAGGGATCTTTTTTTATGAAATACTTTCTTATTTTGCAAGCTTGGGAAGATTGGCCAATTCCTGTGTCTTGCCTGATTATGTAAGTCTTTCTAGGGGAAGTTACATTTGTATGTCTTTTAATTCCCATCATGAGTGTGCCTAAATGAAGAGCACTTGAGTTTCACTGAAAATTTTTAAGGTGACCCTAAAGGAAGATGTGATGTCAAGCTGTATTCAATCAGTAGGCTTTTGGCAATGACAGATTTCGCACTCAGAGGGGGGAGAGAGCTTTTGTGAAGGAAAGAACAGGTGAAAGTGGAAAGTCAGAGTAGTGCCAGCTGTTTTGGACTAGTTTCACTTGTGTGATGTTATTACTGGCTGATACATGGATAATTGATGAGGTCGCATGAAAATTTATGCCAATTGGTCAGTTTTGGTATGGACAGTTAAAGTCGAAAGAAGACTGCTTTCAGCAGTAATTTCCTGCACGACCAATTTGCATATGCTGTACATAGAGAATGATGATACACTTTCAAACAAGCAATCTAATCTTGCTTGATTTACATGTATTGTCCTTGACTGTTCTACCTTTTCTTTTGTATGCTGTGCTCAGCAGTTTATGGATGGAGAAAATTCGCATGTGCTGTACATAGAGAATGATAATACGCTTTCAAACAAGCAATCTGTAAATCTTGCTTGATTTACATTTATTGTCCTTCACTGTTCCACCTATTTTTATTTGTATGCCGTGCCCAGCATTTTATGAAGACAGAACACAGGAAGCAGTGTCTGAGGGTGAAATCATCAACTTTTATCTTTTTCAATAAACAATACAAAATATTATGGCGAAAAGTTCGAGGCCAGAGAAAAAAAGCTGCTTTCACGCAGCTTGACTACGCTCTGGCCACCCTTTCAGCAATAGTGACTGAGTAATTTATTTCGTAACTCCTATATACAATCATGGGGTATGGTTCGAAAGGTCACATGTTTTAGCAAATACACATGCATACAATTTATTATACCATAAAACAAAACATATGACTTTTTTACAATATGTCTATTTAAATACAAATAAGTTTCCATGACAATTGTGCAATAAATGAAATGATGAATAATTTGTTTTTGCCCTCATGATCTCATTTCTACAGAAACTGCTTGAAACAACAGCTCATAAACAGAGTGCATGGAGTAACACGAGAACTTTTAGAAGCCCATAGTTATTGTGCTGATGACTTCCTCCATCAAGGTCTTAGTGCTACAACAGTTGCTCAAAAATTGTGGAAGACGTCTGACTTTGTCCCTTAGTGTCGTTTTATTTTTTGTGCGATACATTCTGTTGCCATTGTGTCAAAACTAAAGCTCCTTTATTATGTCTACCACCACATTTTGTAAGCTGCACCCTTTGAGGCTTGATCTAGTCTCTGTTCTGCCACTTCTGAAATGAAGGAGCTATGCTTCTAACTGCCCTTGTGGTTTTCTATCTTGGCTTTGCAGTATGCCAAGAACCACGTAGGCAAGCAATATCCTTACTCACAAGTGTTTATCGAGCCGGGCTACATATGCAGAGTGCTGCTGTGCCCTGCACTGATGAAACACTATTGCCTTTGATTCTTGAAAAAGAAGCATTGCCATGGTATGCCAGAGAGGCTGGTTTTCACCAACCTTTCTGGCAGACTATTTCGTCTGGTTGTGCCATTTCAGCGAAAATGTAACCCACCCCCTCTGTACATCCCTGTGGGCCTTGACGGTATCGGAATAAAAAAATAAAAGAAATCATTCTGGCACTTTGGTGGATAAGGGGGCAGCTGGAAAAAATAAAGATAATGAGCCTGGTTAGGTGCTGCCTAACATAGTGTGTGGACAGAAATAATACGGAGGGGCCACAGTATAAGCAACTGCACCCCTCAACATGTGATGCTTTGCATTTGCGCTGTGTTGTGTTTTCTGATGAGAGTAATCAGGGATGTTCGCTTCCTGCTTGCACGTTTCCACTCTTGCTCAGCCGGCTTGTTGGGCAAGCATGTGACTCGAATCAGAACAGTTGAACCAAATATGTGCAGAGTACTTCTTTGCTTAGTAAAGCAGCATTTACCTAGCTAAAGGGAAGTACTTTCTTTAGCTTGGCAAGGCTGGTGACAGAGTACTACATCTGCAAGACCTCTGTGATGTAGTGGAATAAGCCTAATTATTGAAGCCCATTCACTCACATTCGTCCTCCTCCTCACAGCCTTAGTGTATGGATTTTCATTAGACAAAACTGGATTTTACATGGTTATACTGGTGGAGCAGTCACTGCACAGTTTTAATGTTCGGAGATGTTTTCTGGGTGGTGTGTTGGTTACTCCTTTCATTATGCACTGACATCATGTCAACATGGGCTCTGCTTCAGCTTCTGAAGCTGTTGCTAACTGCTGCAGATACAGCACATTATGAGTGTCATGTATGTGCACACCTTTTGTGAGCACTTACAGCTAACCAAGGTGTAGGTATGAGCTAGTTGGTACTCCATATTTTAAGAAATAAGTCCAAGATATATTCACTACACAGGGCATAACACACAAAGGCAAGTACTTTCACTGACACAGATTACGCTTGCCTCTTCGTGTTACATCCCGTGTCTTGAATGTGGTGTTGATGAACAGGCCATTAAAAATGATGGAGAACAGCCAGCATTTTGACAAGTGAGTTTGTTGAAACCTTGGCTCCAGCAGCATGCCTTGTTATCCATTATTTTTAATGATCTGTTGATCAATTCAAGCCTTTATTTTTTCCTGACCTTCTCTTCTAGTTTGAGTGCATTTTGTGCTTATTTTTCTGAGGCTTATAGGTTATGTGATTGCCCAACCATTTGTTTTCGTTGACCACAGGACGACCCGTACAGCACTCCTCTAGGCAATGTGGCCTATCCAGTGACTGGAGAGGAGGTTGCAGCAGCTTCATCCTCCTCTTCTGCGGAGCAAGAGCAGCTTCGCTCTTTCCAAGACCTATTACTACGCACCTTCCAGCCAAACCAGCCACAACATCAGGACATCGGCATGCCCAGCTGTGCTAGCTATGAAGAACAGAACGTGCACATGACTGGTATGTTGTGGCTCTTCCAGTGGCAATTTATCTTTTACCTTGCTGATTTTTTTCGGAGCTGCGGTAATGCATTGCAATACGTTATGTCTCCGGCGTAAGGCAGCTATGACAAATATTTGTGTGCAGGCGCAGCGGTGCATTGCGAAGGTATCGCTGCAGCAAGCGACACACAAGAGCACTGGGCCATGCTCATGAGTTGACAAGCAGTGTACGAGATGTGACAATAACACCATCTAGATGTTTGTCATTGTCAACTGTGAAGCCTGTTGGTAAAGCCTCTGTAGCTAGAGGTTCCATCAGCGTTGAAAACAGCTGATTGAGGCGCTTTGGAAACATGCATACAAATACTGATGGAGGCACATCGGGGAAAACATACGGTATCAAGTGGAGTGCACTTTGAGCAACAGCAAATTGAGGGAAGTGCCTTAATGTTACATCCAGATATTTCACAAGAATGGGCCTTTTTCATATTGCGAAAAGCACCGTCATTGGGGATTGACGAAATCATAACTGGGTGGCCATGCCTCTGCAATCCTCCACCATGCAGCAGTATGACATTGCGGAAGCATGATGTCACATTCACACATAGGGGCGACAATGCACCAAATGTCACCCATCTCATCGTATGCTGACCACCCAAAAAAATGGCGCACGTTTCGTCACTGGCTCCACGCATGCGCAGATCATTCTCATGGAAAACATCCATTGTTTAGGCTATGTCCAGCTGGTTGGCAGATAAATGCAGCCTATCAAACATCCCTAATGTCTATATTTAGCAGTGTAACAGGCTGACGAACATTGGACTGCTCAGGTCTGTGACAGCCTCAGCTGAAATCTCACGGTTATTTTGTTTTTATGTAGTGTAATATAACTTTTAAAAGTTATATTGCATTGTTGCAGTATTAATGTCACTATACCGAAGAATCTGTTACTTCCCTTTAAATGATAATCACATTGGTGTCAGGAGCCAGCATGGTTAGTGTCTGTCGCTGATGCTCCTAGCTCTGGCAGTAGTGACACAATAGTAAAAGTGTCGAAGGCAAACATTGTGTTATTGTTCCCACAAAGTCACAAGCCAACCACTGAAACTGAAAAAATAGTGCATCAAATATACACTGTAAACAACATGCTGATGTAACATGTGCATGTTTGTCGTTACACCTGTGCATTGATGCTAGATATAGCCCAAAATTCAAGGCACAAAGTTCCAGGAAGGATACTTGCACAACATCATGTATAATTACATGTTAGCATGTTAGCGAAATTGATGTCCTTCCGTTCATAAGAGGCCGATGTCACAGCATGCACACTCTGATTTCCAAAGCATATGTGTGCATCCCAATCGAAAGTCACCTAGAACACTGAGTTACGCTTGTCTGCAGCTGTACATAGCCTTGGTTCACCAATTTCACATAATACAGTGCTGAGAGGCATGTAATGAGAATGGTTGCCTGGTATGGCTGTTTCATTGTAAAACTGCTTGTTGTGCCTAACTTGGTACCAGCCTAGATGTGTGGCAAGCCTCACGAAATCATTCAATATGGTGCTGTTTAAGTGTGCACATGGTGGTGTTAACATGGTTAAAGCATGAGCGTTGGTGTGCGTGACACTGGCGCATGTATTTCACATTGAGTGACATAAAATACAAGTCCAGTCTTTAGAGCTTGTAAGCAACAGCTTCTACCCGTTCGTTGATAAATACCTGTTGAGCATGAAACCTCATTTGTTCAATTTCGTTATTTCAATTTCAGTTTTTATTGCTTCCTTGAATTGTAAACAACAAAAGAGGATGTTGCGCCTAGAGGAAAATTGAGGAATGCACAAGGGAAGCAAGCTAGTTATTTCAAACATTTTCTGAACTTTGTAGTGGCTGAGGAAACACATTAGAAGACAGAAAGACAACAGGACACTGCCTCTCGCATCTCTTTCCTTCTAAAACATTTTCTTTCTTTTCAGTTTTTTTTAAATCTTAGAAACACCCTAAATACATATTCAAAATGTAACTAGTTTTATACCCCTGATAGGACGGGCAAAAGTAAAGTCCTTTGTAGTAAACCCCTTTTTCTACTCCCAAGGACCCTGTGCTGAAAGTAGTTGCGCCGATGACACACAGCTAGGACACGGCAGCACGTGAACTTCCTTAGGTTGTTCCTAAGACGAACGCTGCAAGAAAATGGCGCTGCTTGTTAAAGCAGCAAGATAGGGAACACTTTTAAAAAGTTGCACATTTAATTACCTTTAGCGATTGCGCAACGTAAAAATATCGTTTTTATTGGTGATAGCTTATAATGTTGATTATTCGTTTCAAGCACAATCCCTGCCACGGCAAAGCAAATGATACTGCCGGAATGCCCGCATGGCAGCAATGTGAGCATTCGAGGCTGTGGTAAAAATAAATATTTGCAGCCCGACAGATCTCATTACGGCTAAAAGTTAAAGCTTATACACATGGCAAGAAAATACTTGCGGGGCATTGTAATTTTGTGAAATGTTTTCTCCTGTTTACGAGTTTTGTACGCTGCCGGCGAGAGTACGTCCTTTACGCTCAAAAAGTGGACCGCCGATCTACCTTTCTGCATTTGCCCGGAAGGAGATACTCCTTTGTTGTGTGTCACTGGGCATGGACGCCTTTCCAGTAGATGTCCCCTTACCTAAAGTGCTTTAGCATGCCCGTGTGTCAGGAGCATAACTTGCCACTTTAAGAATTTAAAATTTATTAAGGTCATAGTTAATTTGTCATAAACCTCCTTTGGGAGCTGAGGCCATTTGGGAGTTGAGGCCACAAGCTGTGACACCATGAAAAATTAGGTCAGCTGGGTCTAGTCGCTGGACAGAATATTACCCAAGCAACGTAACTGTGAATAGGGAAATCTCACAAGAATAATGTTTAAGAAGGATTGCAAAAGATTTTCTGTACCATCTTCATAAAGCAGGATGGTTGCTTCTTTTTTTTGTGCAGCTGTAAATGTTAATACGACATCATTGCCTTTGTTATACATGCACAAACAGTGTCATAATGGGTTTCACAGCTTTTTATGAGCCGCCATTGCAGGCAGTGCAAAAGGATTGCCTAGATTTGGAGCATGACAACGGACATTGAAAACAACCAGCTTAGTAAGACCGGACAGCTGGCACAGCTCATGGTCTTCATTCTTTTGCCTTTCTTGCCCAGTGGACTGCTATTTTCTGTGGTGTCTGCTCACCATGTATTGAATGCTGGAATGTTTAATTTTGCTTAGTATGTGTGTTTTTTCTTAATTGCAGGTGGTGCCCGTCTGGTGGTCATAGAGCAGCCCATGAAGGAGACACGTTATCGTTACAAAAGTGAAAGTGGCTCCCATGGGCCTCTCATTGGGGAGTCGAGCACCCAGCAAAAAAAGACCTATCCCACCGTCAGGGTGAGTTAGCACACATTGAGATAGGGGAAGCCAATGTCAGTAGCTGTTTGCTCACTTCCCTCTCGTCACTTCACAAAATCACAAAATTGTAGCTCTGCGCTTATTTGGGTATTTAGAGGGACATTTAAACAGTGCTGAAAGCTGGTCGAGCACTCTTTGACAACGCTGCATCTTGTCGGCAGAGTGGTGTCTTAAGTCTGAAATCGTATTTTTGAATTTGAAAGTTCAACAGAACGTCAAGCTGGTATGATTTCGTCACTGCACATTTTGCATACCTGTGCAAGAAAACCTGTAACAGCCTGTGTGTACAGCATTGTTAGCGCTGATGTATACCATTGTTATAGAAAACCAGAAAGGAAGCGCAGAATGCACAGGCTATACCATAGTGTCATGCCTTTCCCTTTTGCTTTACCTCTCGCCTTTGTTTTTGTGCCTGTGCAGCTGGAAAACTACAATGCCCAGTTACCTCATCGCATCAAGGCGAGTCTGGTCACTGCCGAGGACACAGCGCGGCCACATGTGCACCGAATCACCATGCGAGGCCGTGACGATGAGGACTGCTGCTATGTTACAGTTCGCGAAAATGGCACAGCCATGTGAGTGCACATTTGGGTGGCTTCAAAAATGTACATTCGAGTGCCAAAAAAAGAGTGGCAACACAATACTGTACACACTAAATGCAGAAAACTAGTGTAAGCTCTCATCCTTCCAAACTTCTTGACCAAGAATGATTCAACAATACTGATTTTTTAAACTCCCTTAGTAAATTCTATTTTGGGAAATAATAAATAAAAAATAAAAAAATTCACTTTATTTCCAAAGAACTTGTTGGGGGTCTCGAGGCAAAAAGCTGCACAAACAGCTTGACAGGACCTGGGGGTCTACAGAGGGCAACATGCAGTGGACTTCACACAGTCATGATTGAAAACAAAACAAAGTTAGCATAAAACAGGAAGAATATAAAAAATTTAGTATAAATACAACACTTGTGAAAGCAAAGTTTCAAAGTGACAGACACTTAAAATGTTTCAGTCAGATGTCGATAAAAGAAAATACCTTGTATTTTCATCGGGCAATCATGTACTTCTGATTTAAAGGAACCGTGTGGGGCACTGAAGTTAATATGGGTTTTTAACGCATTGTAAAGTGTTCATATGTGGCATTCTAGTGTAGCTCTACCGTAAAATGTGCGTGTGCATGGTACTGGTATTTGTCTGTGATGTATGCTGTAGTTGTGGTGGGTGTTTTTCTCTTCTTCGGGAACCTTGTTTTTATACTGTGGGAGACGGCCACGTCTCAGCCCGCAGCGAGTCCCGGTCAGCCAGCCAGTTCAGGGCCGTTACACCCAGCAGCATCCGCCAGCGTCCAGCTGAGCTTCGCGGCACGGGCCAGCACATTTATGCAAGCCATGCACCGCACGCGCACGCTTCATCGTCGGCACTTCTCGGCGTACCTCTAGTGGTGATCCCCACACTTTCCCTCCCTCTGCGGAAGCGGTGGCACTGACTGGCCCATGATGATCAGTGACAATGGGATGGCATGCATCCCTGCTAGTAGGAAAACCTTGAAGCTGGTGCGTGGAACGAGGAATAGCGAATGAGACCAGGCAGCGCAGCTCTGGGGATAAGGTCTTCCAGGATCCCACGGTCCTCAACCATTGAAGGTCTTGTAGGGTCTGCGGGTCCTAAACTTAACCCGGGTGCAGACGCGTCACTGGTTGCTCCACCAACCTCTCGGCTGAAGAGTGCACTAGCTGGTCGCTGGTGGGTGCAGCCATCAGGTCGCAGTCAAGCAACCGCAGTGAGGCTGGCCAACCACTTCACGTGTGCAGCACTGGGAGGTTTGGTTGTTGCCAGAAACTGTCATGTGGTGAGCATGCAACGGAGCCCTCCACTATGGCATCTCTCATAATCATTGTGGCTATGGGATGTAAAACACCAGATATCAACCAACGTAGGTATTAGTATAGATTAACTGAGTATTTCCTGTTTGTGTGTATGATCGTATAATGCATTATTACTACATGGTTAGGAATATAGTTGTTCTGGAAGGTATTTAGTATGTTGCCTAAGTTTCATTTCAGGAGGAAGTGCTGGAAGTACAGCACTGACATTCACAGCACTGTATGCCATGAAAGCTTATTTATGCATAATGGCAAATATATTAGTAAGGGCATCAGTTCTGTCATTTTTTTGTCAATTCAGATTGGCAAACAGGTCAGGCAGCATTTGTCAGTCATATCTTTGTTTGTCTTCAGCAGCAGGGTGGCTAAAACTACCGCAATGGCTTTCTGGTGGTGCAGGTTCCCCAGCATGTCTATTGTGTTTCAACAGAAGAAGACCGTTGCTGATATCCTGTACAGACGCAAGATTGAGAGCTTGCAGCCCTCTCAAGGTACAGAATTGCATTTGACCATTGCTTCCGCATTGTGTGGGCTGTTAAAAAATAGTAGAATGTTTAGTGTCTTCTTTTCTTTATGTGCTTCTGCTGTTGCGACAGCAGCAACGGGTGCCAGGTGTCAGGATAGGTTCGAGAGGGTTGTATTTAGGCTGCGAACGCGGGCATTCCCATCGAAGCGACGAGGCTGTTTGTGCGTTCCGAATGGCACTTTATATGGACAGAAGAAGAAGACGCGCACTACACACATGCACTTAGCAGAGTGGACAAACAACGCAACGAAACAAACTTAGCGTCCTTTCACCAGTACAACAGTCGAATAGTCCCGGCGGACACAGGCTCACCGTCTGGCGGGATGGGCGACTGAAGGGAGCCGATGTAGCGTTGCCTGCTGAAGAGCGTGCCGGAGACCGACGAGGCGAACTAGGGATGGCTTGAAGAATGCGGCCGGCCACTGCAGCCTTGGAGTAGGAGAAGTGATGGGGAGGACATACAGGCGGCCACGTGAAGCCCGGAGCTCCAACTCGTGGACCGCTGGTTGACTCTCGACACTCAGGCCCGGGCACCCGACTGTGTCGAACGCTGCAGTCCGTCTCTCCTGTCTTCTCTTTTCCCACCTCTTTTAAATGCTCCTCCGCTCTCGCAACCTTGCGCGTGCTCCAGCCTCGTCGTCGTCGTCATCGGTGTCTTTGTCAGCCCCTCTAGAACTGATTTTTCGGACATGACCGGTATTTCTGACATCTTCACGGCACCGCTACATGCCCCCTAGAATCAATGTATGAGAAAGTCTGAAATTTCGGATGCTTGAAGCCTCTGCCGTTCAATTTTTCAGAGCTTTTGACACAATGAAAGGGCTGAAACCATTAAAACTATGTACAGTCAGATCTTGCTACAACGAAAGTGACAGAACACGGGAAAAATTCATAGTCACGGAATTTCGTTGCAGCAAAATTTAATCTGTAAGACGACACAAATTCAGAAAATATGATTATTGTAACTTTTCCTCTGGTCCCCATAAGCACATATATTGTTTATTGGCATTGAACGCTCGTTAACTCGGACATACTCGCACAACCCTCGGAGCTAGCCAAGTGCAAAGTTCCACGAACATGCATCACATTGCGTGCGCTTGAGGCCAGCCAAAAACGAAGTTCCAAAGCTCATGCCACCATACCATAGTCATCGGTGAATGACAGGAAAGCTGGAATACTTCGTGCCTTTTTATAACTTATTGCCATTGAACTACAGTAGGCCGACTCCCTTTAAGACGAACTCGAAGGGACCATGAGAGTTTGTTCGTCTTATCAGAAGTGCCTTCCAAGAGAGGATTGGCCACATGGCAAGGTGGATCGAAACATCTAACTTCAAAAGATCAGTTAAGTGGGCTTACATTTAGGAAAAATTGCAGAAAAACCATTTCTTCGACTTGACTTGAAAACTGTCTTGAAATGCTGGTTCTTGGTTTAAGTTGTCCGGCATTAATCTTTGTCACTGCTGTGCAAATCGGCAAGCAGCCGTAAATGACATCTTATCTAATGGTATTAAAAGTCTTACGGCGCCTCCATGCTGCTGGAAAAGGTTCATTAGAGAACTTAAACTTAAGCGTGCATATGCTACTTCTAATATTCTTTGAAGGCACCTCAAGTACTTCCTAAATGAGCATGTTGTCAGTCAATGTGTTGGGCATTGTGGCACATCTTTGAGGACACTCACATATATGTTCATGTCCACAGCTGGGCCTGTCTTTCTTTGGGGCAGTTTTCCTGCACTTGTCTCAGCAGGTGCAGAGCAGCAAAAAGTTCCACTGTATGCATGCTTGTGACACAAAGACAGAAGGAGGACCAGGAGTGGACTCCCACTTGGAACTTTCTTGTTGGGGTTAGAACAGAAAGCAGCATTCACCCTTAGGGCACTCTGCAATGCGTTATGCTAGAGAGGTGGGGGTACACTGAACTGCTAAAGTTCATATAAACAGAATGGTACCTCTGAGGGGGTTCACCTTAAAAGGTGTTTTTTGCACTGAATTTATGCGAAGTTCATTTTAAGAAGAGTTCATCGTACTGCTACATTGGCCGCATAGTTTCGGAGCTGTGTAGTCCTATCAGTGATCAAGACGATAGCGGGTGGATTCTCATCCACAGTGGACTAAAGTCTAGTTTCCCCACTTAAAAATATCTATGGATGTCACAGTGGGCAGCAACCTGTAGTTCCATTTTCACTCCATGTGTGCTGGCTTATGAAAGGGAAAATTAGCATCCACCCATTTGTAGCACAAGGCTACAAGAAAATCCACACGGATTTCACAGAAATGTAAGCTTCCTAGTTGCCAAAAAATTTGTCCTGGTCCGGGGTTCAAACCTGGGACCAACGCCTCTCCAGGGCGCTCGCTCTGCCAATTAAGCTAACCAGGAGGCTAGCACTTGACAGCACGAGTGCGAATCCATCAACAACTCGAAGCACATGGGCATGAATGTGGCAATTGAGTTTTGCGGAAACCCGTAAGGTAGAGTAACGTTTATGAAAAGGAAAATTAGCACCAACGCATTTGTAGCACAACGCTACAAGGAAATCTATACGGATGTCACAGAAATAAAAGCTTTCTTGTTGCTGAAAAATTCGTCCTGGTCCGGGGTTCGAACCCGTGACCAACAACTGTCCGGGGGGGCTTGCTCTGTCATTTGAGCTAACCAGGAGGCTAGCGAATGACAGCGTAAGGGCAAATCCACCGACAGCTCTAAGCCGTATAGATTTCCTTGTAGGCTTATGCTACAAATGGGTGGATGCTAATTTTTTTGTTTCATAAATGTTACTCCAACTTGTGGGTTTCCGTAGTGCTCATTTACCACATTCATGCCCATGTGCTTTGAGTTAGTTGTCGATGGATTCGCCCTCGCGCTGTGAATTGCTAGCCTCCTGGTTAGCTCAATTGGCAGAGCAAGCACCCCAGGCAGGCATTGGTCTCAGGTTTGATTCCTGGACCAAGACAGATTTTTCGGCAACTAGGAAGCTTTCATTTCTGTGAAATCCATATCGATTTCCTTGTAGCCTTGTGCTACAAACGGGTAGAGGCTAATTTTCCCTTTCATAAACGTTACTCCATCTTGTGGGTTTCTGCAGAACTAATTTGCCACATCTGTGCTGGCAGTGTGCGTGCCTTAGTAAGCTGCATTATTACTGCTGTCTGTGGTCGTGTCTGTCATGGTTTTCTCTGCGGCATTTGTGGAAAGCGGCATTGCTTTGACCCACCGCGCATTGGGCATGCATATACTTTCAGAGTTTCATGGTGGTCATACACGATTACATCGGTAGTGGTCGCAGTTTTTAAAACCCGCACATGGTAAGATCTCCATTCAGGCCCTGTGTGCGTTGGCCCTGCGCATGTTTCAGGTCTGCAGATTTTCAACAGAAAGCAGTTCCACTCGGATGTTGCGCACTTTGGCTACTGGCAATTTCATATTGAGGAGCCCGACCTCAACCGCCAGTCTTGCCTGTAAATATTTGCGTCAGGCTTATTTGTTCTGTTCATATTTTTTATTTCCTTTTTATACTCTTTCTCTTACCTTTCTCCTCTGGACTCTCTTAATCGCCTTCCCCGTCCCTGAACTGAGTAGCATGCCAGTGGTTATATACATGCTGGTAAAAATCTTTGGTTTTTTTTACAATAAGGGGCCTCTCTCTGAATGCCTTTCTGCACCAGAATCTATCTGGCTGCATCACGGTTTTGAAGCATGGCATTTCAATCTTGACCCCCTTGATCAGAAAAATATCGGTAAAAGGGTGTATCATTTGCACGCATTCATTTTTTCGGACTGCCTGATTTTTCAAATGCTTTTACATTCCTTAAAGAGGGTCCAAGAAATGGTTGTTGACTCTGTGAAAGCATAGGTCTTTTGTACTTAAGGGGCATGTAACTGTGAGCATAATAAATGAAAATTTATTTCCATTTGCCTTGAAGTTTGTTACAAAATTTAAAAAAACAGCATTTAAAAAGTATAAAGTTTGTGAAAGAGGACATGTTAAGAGTTTTATATGCTGGATATGATTTTAGAGCACTAGTCATTTTTGCTAGAGGCATTTTCCCACGAGGATTATAATGAAAATTAATTATGAAAACTAAAAAATTATGTGTAGCTCACACTGCCATTGGATATGTAGGTAGTGTACATAAAGTGATGCACAGCACTACTGAGGTGCCAGTGCCACTAACGGACACCTAATTTAGTGATTAAATTCACCCGCATGTTATTTGGAAATGTGGCCTCTCACGGTGGAATCTGCTCTTCTTTTTTTCAAATTTTGCCCAATGATATAAAATCAAGCAAATAACTTTTAGTTGACAATAAAGTGACAAAAATATTTCCTTATGAGCACTTTTATGTGTTTGGTTTTTAGTGCATTAGATTAAGTGGCATAAATTAAGTTTGCATATGTAGTAGAACTTGCACAGCTTGTTTCAGCATTTAAATAGGTTTCGCTGAGCTATATGGCCTATTTCTTGAAATATGCCACTTCATTTTTCATTTGCACCTTCCAACCCACCTCAATGAACAGGAACAGCATGTGCACAGGAGGTGTTAAATATAGGCTGCTGCACTGTACAATGATGAACTTGGTATATTTGTTGCCCCATTGCATGTGCACTTTGGCTGTCTTGAGGAATTTGTGAAATTGCTGTATGCTTGGAGGGCATGGAGAAAAGCTAGTAGGTAGCATAGCATTAAAAGCAGCTAGCCTTGGCTAGAAAACCTCTGATATTGTGCTGGTAGGCATCGCTTTGCTTTTGAGGAGTGGGCCTTGCCTTCTATTGTAGCCAAGCTTTTAAAGGTTATCTTTGGTTTCTGATAGCTCGAAGTAATACTCTCATGACAATCAACTCTTGCCACCTATCTTTTTTTTCTACTGTCTCTGCTACATCCTCCGGTTCTTTGGCAACTGGAAATGAATGTTTGTGTATCACACAGTGAGCATTCCCTTGAGCCTTTCCCTTATGTTGCATCTATGACGGCTCTAACATGCTCGCGTGACGCTTCCTGCTAGTCTTTTTTTCTTCATGTTCTCATCTCTCCCGTTATATTTTTATTTATTTATTGGTACCTCAAGGGTCCCGAGGGACATTACATGAGGGGTGGGCATCAGAAGTAAGAACAAAAGATAGAAAAAAAATATAATAATTAACAACAAACAACAATAAGAAAATACGAAATATAAATACAAAAGGCGGCAATGATCTATTTACAAAGGTAAGTCTAAAAACAGAAGTTCCATATATTAGGGTAAGTGTTCGGTAGCCGAACGGAAGCGTGCTGCATCACAGACGAGTGCAACATCTCCTGGAAGGCCATTCCAGTCTCGGGCAGTTCGGACGAAGAACGACTGATGGAATGTAGTGGTGTGGGTACGGGGTGGAATTACTGCGTTCAGGTGGCCTGTTCGGGATGTACGATGAGTCAGTTGAATCAACCGGCTGTCACGAGGCATGGTGTGAAAGAATCTGTGGTAGAGGCATAGGCGTGAAATGCGACGGCGAGAGGCAAGAGGTACTAGGTCCAGTTTAGACGTTAGAGACGAAACGCTTGTGTGATACGAGTACTCGGAAAGAATAAATCTAGTGGAACGGTTCTGAACCGATTGGAGGGCTTTGGTGAGATTAGATTGGTGGGGGTCAAAGATAGCACAGGCATATTCTAGTTTAGGTCGCACGAGCGTTTTATAGGCAAGTAATCTTACGTGTGGCTGTGCCATGAAAAGATTACGGCAAAGGTAACCAAGCATTTTGTTAGCTGTATTGATAATGTGGGTTACATGATCTGTCCAAGACAAATCTTGAGACAGGTGAAGTCCTAGGTACTTGAAGGAATGCACATTAGATATAATGCAGTTATTAATCTTGTACACGGAGGGTGCATAGTTGGATCGACGATGGAATGAAATGATCACGGTCTTACTGGTGTTCAGTGACATGAGCCATGTGGTACACCAGTCTTGAATATGAAAGAGGTCTTCCTGAAGAGTACAAACATCGGAGAGGTTATTGATAGGGCGGTACACGACGCAATCATCTGCAAAAAGACGTATTACAGAGGTTACAGTAGATGGCAGGTCGTTGATGTAGATTAGGAAGAGGAGCGGCCCAAGAACAGTGCCTTGGGGTACGCCAGACAGAACGGGCGAAGTGGATGATGTGTAGTTGTTAGCATATACGAACTGTTTCCGGTTGGATAAGAAACACTCCCTTGTGACCAATTGCGATGTTACCGTTCATTGCAGAAGAAGCACGGCAGCTGCAGACAGAAGCCAAGAAAGAGGCAGCCGAGCTGAATTTGAACCTGGTCCGCATCTGCTTCACAGCCGAGTGCTGCGAAGAAGGTGTCTGGAAACCACTATGTGTCGCCTACTCCAACCCAGTCGCAAACTCGAGTAAGCTGCCTGTCTCTCACTTGCGCATCCTTGCCCTACCATGGCTTTCTCTTGGTGCTTACAGTATGGGAACATTGCACCACGTGAGACATTTTTAGCCATCTATTTAAGTCATGCTGATTGTGTTACCTTGACAGAAGACAGAATTTTTGGTTTGTGCTCCTGCATACAGGCACATTTTCTTCTGTATGTTTACTGTAACACGGCATTTAATGAAGTTAGAGGTGGAGCCAAAGCTGTTTTGTCACAAATGTTGCTTCTTTTTAGAGGTGTGTATAGTGAATCTTAGAACTGAATCAAATAGTGATGAAGCCGAATCAAATATGAATAGATATGCACTATTTGATTAAGGTATTGTATTGAATGCTGTTTGATTCATTGTTCAAAATTCTATAATAGTAACAAAAGAAAAATCTTCAAAACAGCCCAGAAACTCCAGGACACTTAATTTGGAAGAAATATTCATGTGCATTAGCAAAGGAAGATATTATTAGGTTTAACTGACGAAAAATAGAGTTGTGAAAAGTGACATAGGCTTGCATGCAGTACTGACTAGAGCCTTTGAGATATTAAGAAACTGTGGGTGGTGCTTTGCTACTTAAGCAACTGTAATGGTGCACGTTTCTCTGCTGCAAAGCTTCATTGGTGCATGTCGTCCTTGCGCATTTTGTTGCTGCGCCTCTCATGTTAGTGGGATATTTTTGCAGTCTACAGTACACTCCCTTTAACGGTCTTTAGAAATCCAGACTGTGCATGGAGGAAAGTGAGCGCTTACAATTAATACGCACCCCACTGCTTTAAATTCTTACATTTTTTTCTTGTTCAGTGGTGGCATTTGTGTTTCTCTAATTAACGAAATGTTAAGATACAAGTGTTACTTTTGCCAGTCACATGTTTATAGTGCAGCAGCATTCTCTTCATAGGAAATTTGCTGGCCACACATTTGCTCTTGGTATACTGCGCCGAAGCAGTGTCACACACTCGCCATGTTGTCCACTGTGACACACATTTGCTGATATGCTTTCCTCACCTCATGACCTACTGGGCTTCAGTATCATGAAATACACTGCCATGAAGGTCCACAAAATTGTGCATCATTGCAACGAAAGTGTTGCATTATATTTAATCTGTTGTGCAAGTGTCAGTTTGCATGCATGCATAGCACCTATCTTCTAATGCTTGTTTGACTAAAGATGAACAGCTCACTTGGACACTGGTGCCTGAATAATTTCCTCATGATATATTCTGCAGAAAACAAGTTTTGCTTCCTCCGTGTTTTTCACTCGAGCTGCTCATTTTGTAGTGTACCAACCTGCCTCCAGCCCTATGCTAAGCTGGTCTCTCTTCTCCCATTTGCCAGAGGCCGGGAAGCTCAGAATTACCAAAGCAAATCGCAAGTCAGGATCGTGCAAGGGTGGTGATGAGGTCTGGATTCTCTGTGAGAAGATCAACAAGAGTATGTATTCCACATGGTCTTTGGTTTTTAGTAGGGGTGTGTAGATATTTAAATTTTCATAGGCTTTTCAAATAGGATTCGCTATTTGTTTCGATTTACAAACCTAACTATTACTATTTGAAAGGGACACAATGTGCTATGTCCCATGACAAGTGTCTCAGCGACTGCATTTCAAAGGAGGCAAAATGTTGAGGGCCATGTACTGTGCGATTTCAGTGCACATTAAAGAACCTCAGGTGGTCAGAATTTCCGGAGCCTACAGTATCACTTATAATCATATTGTGGTTTTGGGATGTAAAGCCCCATCAATAAATCAATACTATGACATCTAGCTGCTATGAGGAAAAAAAAAACGCGGGGATGGCATGTGAGGACTGCAACAGGACGGAGTAAGACAGTGGTGCATATTGGTATGCGCCGCTGCTTGCATGCACCTACATGCATGGCAGTCTCATCTGGCCGCAGGATTGTTAAATCGCTGCAGCGGAGTGGCGTGGCTTCTAAACACCGAGGCAGGTGATTTTGTTGGCGCAAAGGCGTGCCACTTTGGTTATATCCATTGAAAGGTCAATAAAACAAGGTTTCAAATGCCTGCATGTCTATGGGGATTTCAAAGGGATTCTTATTTACTTTGTTATATCTGTTATTCTGTTTCATCCTTTCATGTTGTAACGAAGTTCGAGTGTATTAACTGCTTTGTGGTCTTCTTTAGGTTTGATATATCTGGGATCAAATGTTACGCCTCACACAGTAGTCGGTCTGCTTATGCATTAGAAGTGCGTAAACATTCGCAGGAAGCTGTACATTTTTCAGGTTGTATTTTTAATGCTAGACTGACTTCTTGAAAAATATTGCTCAGTTTGCTCGATGAGGAGCTGCTTGTTGTGACCACCATCTCAGCTCAGTAAGAAGTTGTCTCCAGGAGTGGCAGCAACAAATGACATATTCTAGAGTTCAGTGGACTGCGCCTTTTGTGTAGAAGTTGGATAGTGGCTGACTTTGGAAAACAGCTGAGGGAAGATCTCAAGCCTTTATTTATTGGCTTGGTGTTGGTGCTAGCCAGTTGGCTCAGCAGTGAAACTTGTGCAAAAAAGCTAAGCTACAGTCTTTAGAAAGTTCTTTTGCATTCCTAAAGCTAGTCATCCTAAGCCAAAGTTGTGAAAAGTAGCCATGCTGTAACCAGGCAAGTAGACGAGGGCCCTACCTAGATTGCACCATGGTTTGCTTCCAAGGTGTGTAACATTATAAGGCATGTATTGCAGGTAGTGCTAGCTTTCAGCAAGAATTGTACATGCATGTAGTTAGTGAAATATGTGTGTGTGTGGGCATGCCTGTAGCATTGAACAGTAGGCAGAGTGGACCAATGGGCCAATCTCTGTTCAATACGTTTGTATGGTGGAGGTGGTCAGTTTGGCTCTCGCCAGCAGTTACTTGTTTTTTTTAGTCGTTTTCATTTCCCTTTGTCTTACGATTTCTGCACCTCGATTAACAGCAACTGAGGTCATTCTGTGATAACATAGAAAGGTGTTGCAGGACCTCTTTTAAAAAACCGCAACTAACTAGCCTTGTTTTTTGCTTGGCTTCATTATGGATTGATTTCATGTGGTTTGTGTGCAGTGTTGCAGCTCGTGCGTCTGCATTTCACAATGCTGGAGGTGACTTCCGACAAATAAGTTGCGGCAAGACTTGGACAAATATATTGAATATTTCTGAATATTTGATCATGGTTATGCTATTTATTCATCTCTGACTTGAATATTCAATTAAAGGTTATCTATCCCGCATTGGCTTTGTATTGAATCTTCAGTTTTCGGAAAGTGTCAGTTATACACAATGAACAAACATGTATTTGATGACATACAGATTGTACTTTTCGTCTAAGTCACATTGCCTTTGATACACCTGATAGGCATGAGCAAAACTGCCCTGCTTACAGCTGTCTTGTCAGATTATTGAAGTTTCATATTTTGTTCAGCATCTCACAGGTCTTGCCCAGTCTGACATCATCTGACATCATTCTTTTAGTGCTGTCTGTTCACATGCATAATTTGGGAAAATGGTGTCATTCAGTCTTTCGGGCCCCCCCCCCCCCCCCCTCTTCCTCCTTTGCAGCCTTGTAGTCTACCGAGACATAGTGGGCAACATTGATGAGGTCTGTAGCACCAGTAAAATGTAGCATGTGTCATGATAAAACTAAACAGGAGATACAAACTGGAAGCAGCATGAGAGTGTGATGTTCTAATGTCCAGCCATGACAATGACGACATAAAACAGTTCTGTTTGTTTGTTTGATGGTTTTATCGGCACACGAGCATATCCGGCCATCATACAACATGCGGCTCATCATGTGTCAAACACAAGAGCACTTTTGTAAGGATGTTAAATGAGCAGTGCAAAAGATGCAAATACAGTACATCATAGTCAGTGGTGACTTTACTGCAAAAGTAGGGTGACAGCATGAAGCAACTACTGAAACATGCGAAGTTACATGCAAACATGCAACTGCGAAGCAACTGCTGAAATCATGCATGATCCACTATCAGTTTGGGTGCCCAGAAATGTAAACGCACGCTGCATGTTTCTGCTCAGCAACAAGCCGTCGTGCCCCTTTCATTGCCTCGTCTTTGTGAAGGCTGGCCAGTGCGTCGCGGAGAGGCTAAGTGCACGTTGCTTACAAGAAACCAGCCTTTGGCGCACCTGCCACGTCAACGCAACGCGATACTCACCGCAACTGTGCATGGTCAGGAGCAATGCGAGTACGAAAAACAGACGCAGAAAATGTGTGTACGGTACAGCAAGTGCCCCAGCTGTGACTATGTGAGCTGAGTTGGGATGCACTGCATACAACTAGCCGGAGACAATTGTCACCGTGCGGCAGTTGACTGCAGCTGTCGCATTTCATTGAGCTGATGCATTTTTGCTCAACGGCACATTGCAATACAGATGCACACATATGCATGGAGCAGTTGCGTGACAGCATTGGAACTTTTTTGCTCTTTGGCAGAAGAAAAGAAAAAGCTTCGTTATGGCTACTTTAGGCAATATTTACTCTGTCATTGCACATACTTCACTGCTGGTAGTGGTAGTATATGTCAGAAAATATATATCTATGCTTGATGGTTAGTGCGTAACTTTATAACGCTCCGAGCAGGTACGTATTCATGAGGTTGCACTGTATACCTAATAGCAAACAACACCTGATAAAACTTGCCACATGCCTCAAGAGAGGAAATTACAATTTAGTGGTTTCAAGATGACCTTGGACTGTTCTATCCTGGGATAAGGTGTTGCGTCCTTTTTGCTCCTAAATTGACAACTGTGCAAGTGCCGGAAACGTTTGACTCGGAAACACATGTTAAATGTGCTAGTTTGTGGTCACTTTACATTTGATACTGTATTATTATTACCACTCTTATCTCACTCACTTATGCGGTGCAACTTACAGAAGACATCCAGATAAAGTTCTTTGAAGAAAACAAGGAGACCAAGGAAAGGACCTGGGAGGCACCAGCCACATTTCAAGAATCAGATGTTCACTATCAGGTGAGAGTTTAAAAGAAAGGGGATCAAGATCTCTCAGACACCTTGTTTTGGGTCAGACTGAGCCTTGCTAGCATTCTACAAACACAGCCACCTCCAATACCCCCCATACTTATCGATCACAGTCGGTAAAAAAAAAAAAACCCCGGAAAGGAATGTTGCAGTCTTCTGCGTCATATGGCAAATGAGTTCTGCAGAAACCCGCAAGGTGGAGTAACATTCATGAAGGGAAAATTGGCATCCACTCGTTTTGTAGCACAAGACTACAAGGAAATCCATATAGATTTCTTCAGATGAATTTTTGGCAACTAGGAAGCTTTCATTTCTGAGAAATCCGTATGGATTTCCTTGTAGCCTTGTGCTACAAAACGGGTGAATGTCAATTTTTGCCTTTCTGCTGCATCATGTTGGGTAATAGTCCTCTTCATTTTTCATTCTTCACACTCGTTGCAGCTTTATCTGATATTATAGAAAAATGTTGTAAATAGAAAAAAAATGTAATGGATGATTTTAGAATACAGTCCCGCAGTGCAAAAGAGTTGGGACTGCATCTCTGTCAGTTTACAACTGCTACACTTAAAGACAGCGCAGCATGTACCAAGGTATCCCTGCTTCATGCCCTGTAAACCGTACATGTTGTTGTTCCATGCCCCCTTCCTGTAAAGCTTCAATGTGAATTTAAGCTCTTTTTTTTAGATGAAGAGTGGGTAGCCTAAGCCACCAAGCATGCTTGCTCGCTTTGTTATAATATAGCTAGAGCCATCGGAGCTTTGAGGTGTTAGACTGGATTCAAATCATGTAGAAGCAGTGTCTGGGAACATTGCTTGTCGGGTGTGCTGGTACGTGGTTGATACTTCTGTTGGAAGCATTTCATGGGCACCTGAAGAGGTAAGAACTAGAGCTGTGCAAATAGCAAAATTTTGAGTGCGAAGCAAATTCGAATATTTTTGGAATAATTTTTGAATATTTCTTTACTAATACCATGTCGAATTATGGAGAAGTGTTCCGCTAAACATGGACAAAAAGATTTATTGCATGACTAGTGTACTGCCACAGTGTCATTCCAAAGAACTGAGGAACAGTGCAACAGAGAATTGTGCAACAGAAAGCTGAGCTAACTTCGCCACAGTATGCGTGTTAACTTCACCATAGTACAGGGCATCAACTTTGCCGCAGTACATGAGTGTTATGCGGCGAAGCAGACTACATGTGGTAATGGGCCACTTGACACACAACATAGCGTATTTTTGCCCTTAAATTACCAACTTCGAATAGTTCGAATAGTAAAATTTAAGTGCGAATCAAGTCGAATGGCAAATGCTATTAGAAAATTATTCGAAATTTCGAATATTCGCACACCCGTAGTAAAAACCAAGCTTCAAAGCATCAGTTCCAACTTCGTTGTGTTTTCAGGTGGCATGATGCAAGTACTGCAACCACATGATGTTTCAGTAAACAAAGCTACTAAGGGTAATCTTTGATAGGAGTACGAACAGCGGGTCCACAATCCTGACCAGGATAAAACACCGATGAGAAAGCTGGGGAAAGTGTACTCATCAAACCTCACAAGGTGGATTTTGGACACATGGGATCTGGCTCAAGTTGACACTGTACCAGTCATTTCAGAAGTGTTTGATTACAAACCAGCTTAACGGAACGGAGCACGACCTGCTGTCAGGTACTGAAAGCAGCAGCTCAAGCAGCGGCTCACCCACCTCATTCAGGTATTGCTACGAAAAGAGAAAGGATGGTCATTTTATATTTTTCAAATCTAAGAATCCCCACCTCTCTTCAGGCACTGTAATCATTTTAAAAAAAAATGGGTGCTTGCTTAGAATTGAGTAAGTACAGTATATATGGCGTACAGAACCTTTGACCAAGCTGGCCCTTGGTTGAATGTTGTATATTTTCTGCCACAAAATTTTGTATACAGGCCACACAAATTACTCCTGTAAAACCTTGTAAACTTGACCCTTGAATAATTTGAAGTCTTCTTGCTGTTATATTAAATGTATACATTATTTAATGATGTCAGAATCTTGTTCAGACATATTTGCCTGCTCACCTGATAATTCATAATATGTTATGGTGCACGAAATGCACAGCATTCAGAATGTGCCTAGCAAAATGAGCAGAAGCCAGCCAGTGTTCCTTTTGTCATGGTTTGACAGTGGAGCTAAGCTTGCATGACGATGGATAATTTCCCATTCCCTGTCAGCTGCCCACAGAAAAAATATTGCAAAAGGAAGTTGCTTTATGAAAGTAAAGTAACTTTTTGGAGGTACATCAGCTTTTGGATGTCCTGTAAATTTAGTTTTAATGAAATTTTATCATGCTTCGGCTTAGAGTAGGACGAAAGTTCAGGGAAAGATGGAGACCTGGCTGTCATTAGAATCACTTGGTTGAAGAATGCTGCTGGAGCCAGTGTCTCAGTAAGGATGCGTGCCCTTGTCACGACTGTCATTGCCCTGACAGAGAGAAGTCCCCTTGTCTGAGCTCCAACAACATTCCGTGCTCAATGACTTCATACTGCTGTATGCTTGCAACCAATTTTGCGAAATCTGGTACTGAGATGATGTGCAAAACAAAGTAAAATGCACATATTCACTGTGTTTGAGCACCACTAATATCGGTGCGATCGACGTTGTCATCACTTGATGGCAAGAAAACTGGTTTTACCCGGGATGTTGGAAAGGAAAAAAGTGCTCGTTCTGTTGGAGTTCAGGTTCAACCTACTCTTGGTTTCATTTTTGTTCAGTTTTATATCAGATAAGTGATCACATGTTTCTGGCACTGTTGGCTTCGAGATCAACATGTAGGTGGCAGCACCATCAACGCGCGATTGTGGATAGGCATTCGCCGGCGCGCATTGAAATGTACACAGCGGCGCTCTGTTGTGAGCGGTTCGAGGCAGTTTTTAGCTAAATAAAAGCATCAATTACAGTCAAATGGTAATACATACATCTTTCAATCTCATTCCAGTGCAAAATGCACGCAAAGCATTTGTATTGCACGTGAAGGAAGCATGATATGCCATTCAACGGAGCACTGACATTTCCCTGCCTCACAGTTTGACTTCCTCGGCAGTTCTCTCCATCTATTTTTGTTTCACCATACTTAAGTTCTTTTCTGTCTGCTATGTTGGCATCGCTGTTAGGCGACTGAAAGAGTTCAGTATTGTGTTCTTGCTCGTTTTTCACTATTGGCTACAACTACAACAGAAAGAAAGGATTGTTATTGCGCATAAAGTTGAAGTAGCAGCTAGTGTATTCCACTGTATCACATACATGCATAGTCGCGTTTCAGTGGGTTGCATGACATGCTGCACGAAATTCAAGGCAGTGAACTGGTTCAGTTAGTAAAGCTGCGTGACTGTATACACCTCTTGAGTACTGTCACGATATTTGACACACGCCTATATTGAGTAAAGATTTTAATACTCAAACGCATCGCCTTCGCATGTGTGACTGTGACAAGAAAGGTTTATTTTGTTATGCACATAAAAAAAAGTGTTCTTGAAGTGAAAAACGTCTGCTATTTTCCGCCATGCTGACAGTCATATATCACGAGATGATTTTGCTGCAGCACTGCATTTACACGTTGGTGTGTCCCGCTAACTTATTCAGAAGGACAGTAAGTGCACTTAGCTGTATACTTGAAATGCACAGCAGCAGCCAAACTGAAATATCTGTGCCGAACCGGAGGTGCGATGATCATATAGCACGCTCACGACACAGGCACTCAGTGTTTTAAGAAAGGGCAAAGACTGCAGCGCAAAGCCAGATATTATTATGACAAATACTTTTATGCTTGGATAAGAATACATAAAAGCATTCAACACTGTACCGGCTCAGGGAAAAAACATATTGGAGGATATGTGTGGCGTACGCATGCATGTGAAAGCACAGTGGCTAGCACAGATGTCACAAGGGGCTATCCACACTTGGGAGCTTTGTCCACTCGCCACTAGGTGCTGACTGTGTTGGATATCGAGGCCAATAGAGACATTTGCCCGCAAGCGAGTGGCAGAACTCATCAGTATGTAATAACTGTACTGGCACCTCCTAGTTATCGAAGCTGGCTTCCAGGTCACCATCCTTCATCATGACAATGTGCAAAGAAATTGAGCACGATGAAATCGTCATGGATATTCACAACTTTGTTGCTTAATTGAAGTAAGCAGGTGCTGCTGCATAGCATTGTAATGGCACCACCTGTACAATGGTACAATGGCACCACCACCGCCTTTGGACAATGTATAAGTTTTGTTGAAATGACACCTCTACTTTAAGGGGGGAAGCTACCATGGAACATCAACATTTTTGTTTATTGAGATATCGTAATGAAATTTTCAGGATTGGCTCATAGCAAATGTATTTAAAGAGCCACGAAATTTCATGCACTTACGTTGACTAGTTCCCATGCTACTTTCATGTAGCCAAAAAGTCCGTATGGGTCCCTTAGTTGGGGCCTGGAGAATATGGAGGACGAGCTAGCACTGTGAGATTCACTCTGGTGATTCCTGGATAAGTACCCTAGGGCAAAACATAGGCCTTTTTAAAATTTATTCACTGAAAAGTTTTAGCAGAGCACTGAATCTTGTGTTGCTGATGAGGCTGTTATCAATGAAATTTTAGGTAATTTTAACTAATTACAGATCAATATATTGAAAAACAGGCTTGTCCTGCCCTGAGAAAATTATTATTCAGGTACAAAATGAAAGAAACCTGATAGAAATCGGATCAGCTGTTTCAGGATATCTCTGGACTAAGCAGCTTCACCCGCGAAAAAGTCACTGTGACAAAACGTTCTTTGAAATTTGTGAGCACTGTTCTGGGTCTAAAATTATTCTGCAGTGTAACTAGGTGTATTTTTATGGCCTTCTTTCCTTTGCTGGTTCTCTTGGTTTTGTTTTTTGGCTTTTTCCAAAAACAGGTTGCGGTCACTGATGCAAAATCAAGACGCCAAACTTGCTACATCAACTGTGCGTTCACATACCGATGGCCCAAAACACACAATCATTAGCAACATTGCTGCAATTGTCTCTTACCAATAAATAGAAGCCACTTCACTAGGAGACACATCGTCCTAATTGTCTTTGGTAATGCGCTCTGCCGTAGGGTCAAAACTGTACCAAAAGGTTCAAGCACGGAACTGCCGAATTCGTGCACCATCTTGGGTTTGCCAACCGGCGCGTGAGACTGCGCGACGATCATGCAGCGACATGACGCTTATCACGTAGAAGGCACGACGAGAGATGGTAAATGCGAAAGAGACTTCAGAAAGTGCCACGAGCAATAACAAAAAGTGCCACGATAAACACAAAGCCCAGCTGCACGGAGACAGCAGTGAAGGGTGAAGCGAGCGCTAGGCCTAGCCGGTGCAGACGACGTGCAGAGCAACCACCGCATCATTGCATACTGCAGCCAATAGCGGCCACGCGTTTCCCGACTCTGTGGGGGAGCGCGTGCTTTGCCCAATCGCAGCTTCGCATTCAAACGCGGGAAACTCAAATTCCCCCACGAGCCCCCCCCCCCCCCCCAATCACGAATCGTGCTTCGGCCACACCATGCCACTGCTGCTCCCGCCGGCGACAGTGGAAAAAAGCACAGGAATTCATGAGCAAAACAAAATCAAAATGGTGAAAGTCAGTTGAGCGGTGCGAACACGCCGCTCAGTCCAAGTTGGCCTGTTTCGGCACGTGTTGGAGCCACGGAGCTGCTGCCCCTGCTCGCTATGTATTTTTATTTCACACTGTTTTACAATGAATTAGGCACTGAAAATTACAATAGAGGTAGTTTATGAGACGTATTGCGCAAATATGCAGTCTTCCGAAACGAGAGTTTTTCACGATCTTTCGACTTTCAAAGGCCGCATCCCCCTTAAGGGCTTCTGTTGTCTGTGCTGCTGCTTTGATAGGTGCAGCTTTTTCCAGATTGCCTAACTTTCTATCTTCAGCGAGGTCCAGTGAGCTTTTTAAAAATGAAAGCAATTTCCGCCATTTTCTTACATGCTGAATTCACAACCTTATGAGTCCCACTGTAGCAACGGGCTCTGTATTAGTACTTTAGACCAACTGAAGCACTTCAGCTTGCGCCTGCATTTAGGTGCACAAGTGTCTTTGCATTTTGTTCCCATTGAAATATTCCTACCACAGTGAAGGTCTAATGCTGTGGTGGGCCGACAATGCTTTATTATCTTCAGGGAAGTTCCGTTTATTGTGTTTTCACTTCACGGTTGTTTTGTGACCCACTTGTTGCCTTCACAGGTGGCCATAGTCTTCAAGACGCCTCCATACCGCGACACCAATTTGCAGCACCAGGTTCCGGTCAAGTTTCAGCTGATTCGCAAGTCTGACAATGACTGTAGTGAGCCCTTTGAGTTCGTCTACATGCCCTGTGGGCCTTCCGGTTAGTACAGCACTACTCGAGATGCTCTTTGTTTCGGAGAGGCCTTCAAAGTTTGGAAGATCTGCTTTTAGCAAAAATTTTCAGGAATTTGTAGCATACAAAAGCCTTGACCTGAGTTCTAAATTGCTCTGTTCTGTGGTCTAGAAGTTGATAACTGCCATCCTTGTATAAAGTTCCACTAGTTCAAATTTAGAAGGACCGACAACCAGTCAGTGTGAACATACCATTGTGCGTTAAACCCTGAATAGACCTTTTCGAAAATTCTAAAGTGCACTTCTCTGCACTGCGCTTTTGCCCAAATAGTGGTAGTGCCTGTCCTGTTGAAATGTACAAGGTGCTGTAGCTGCACAGGCTAGAGCTCGTGTTTTGTGCATGTTTATATCACTAGAGCTGAATCTACCTTTTTCATATCAGAGTGCACGCAATCCACACTTCCACAAGCTATCTGCAGAATTGACTATGACGCCGTTAGTTGGGAAAACTGCATGGCAGGAAAGCTAGCTTCACAATTTTCTGTAGGGTCTATTTTGGCGGTGGAATTGAGCATCCTCTCATCATATGACTAGGATTTGTATTTTTATACTGAGCTTGAAAATCACGTCTGTGGTGAAATGTTGGTACTGAATCTTGCAGTCTTTCAAATTGCTGTGCTTTGCCGGCTCTTGTTCAGGTCATCATAACTCAGGTTTAAATATACAGTCCACATACAGAAAGGCTTCCCACCTAATTCCCTTGCTTATTACATAGTAAAAGGAGTTGACGCCGAGAAGCCGCGTTTCCCTTGAATCAACCGAAAACCTGAATTGAACTGCAGTGCATGTGCGGCGTTGCTTGGGTGTTACGAGCATGGGCTGCCTTTTGTCAGAATCTGGTGTAAACACGCCCAAAGCCAGTTGGTCACTGTTTGCAAAGCGTGTTGTGTCTATGACTTCTTCAGCAAAAAATGCTTCCAAGAAATGCTTTACAGCATTTCCTGAGTTGCAGTTCCACGATTAGGCGCTCTGAACAATAAGGGTTCTGCTGCAGTAAAAAAACAGGTACCTTAAAAATGGTTTGTTAGTCTCTTAAAGGGGGACGTGTCAATGAAAACTATCTCTGTTATTTATGGATATAAACTGATCAAATTTGGCACACTGATGTAGTTTGTTATGCTGATATCTTAAATGAAACTGGTTTTAAGCTACGTGTTGTAGTTTCTGAGTTACACCACTTTATAGACCCTTACAGTCACCCCTAATTAATCAGTTAATTAGACAAAATTTTAGTACCATTCTTATTTAAGCATATACACTAAGGCCCACTGTGTGCCATAAAGCTATTCGTTGATTTTTATGTCCAAATAAGTACAGAAAAAAATTTTGAAATGTCCTCTACATATTTTCTTACTAACAACTTTTGCAAAAATACAATTATAAAAGTTTGTGTGTTGTTCAGGTATAAATGAATAGCTTTACGGCACTCAACAACATTTCAGGATCTAAGTGAAAAAAAAAAACAGAATGAACTTAGCTTCATTAATTATGAAATGGCACTGGGATGACTGACAGCACCTGCTCAAAAAATGGAAGCTGAGAAAACGGAGCTCAAAGTTTTATTTCATGAAAAAAGTTAAATATTAACTTTTAGCAGCTAACCTTCTGCTCGCTCTTGGTTTTATTTTTTGTAGAAGAAACACTGTGCTGTGGCTATCCTCAGGTTCGATCTCTCCTTTTTACGGTGATGCCAAGATGGCGGCACCTTTGGAAGCCAGATTTCCTTTCAGTTTTGGATGGCAACACATAGATCTAAAAGTGACATTTTCTCGACTACTACTGCATATTTCATTATAATATTCTACCACAGCGTAAAAGAAGGTCCCAGGATCATGAAAAAAATAAATCAAAAAATGGAAAATTTTGACCAAATTGAGCATTCCCATTGCCACGTCCCCCTTAAGCCCTTTAATTGACACCACTTGTATGTCTCCAAACACAAACCTCAAATGGTTGGAGATGCACTGTAAACTTTTCTTGTAATGAAGTGAGCTGGACAGTAAAAATCTTTAGTGGAAGCAGCAATTTGATTAATGGCATCCAAAATATCTAGGAACACGACGAAAAAAAAGGTGCCCCAGCAATATCAGTGATGCATGAAAAAAGGAGGGGTTAGCTTTCTGCTACCACTTTGTCCTGAGTGCAAGTGACAGCATTTCCTACTTGCAAACATTGTGCAAGTATGCAGTGTTGGCCACTGCATTCATATTTGTCGCAAAGCCAACGTGGACACTCCTGAATTTGCACCACTGCATCATCTCCCGAGGTTCACCTGTTGCCAGTGGTTCTTGCGGCATCGTTGGGATCCTCCCTGACCATTACATGTGCACTTCTGTATACACTCAAAGCTCATTGCAATGAAATGGGACATGATGAAATAATGGATATAACAAGACAACTAAAATTTCCTTTGAAATACCCATGGACATACATGTATTATAAACCCTATTTTAACTAAGGAAAACTGGCTTTCAGTGGATATATCTAGAATAGTCTCTGAAACCAGAGTGTTACTTTTGCCTTTCATAACCCTTAAAGGGTCCCTGAAATGGTTTTTTGACATTGTATCACTGATTAGGCTGGGTCATTTATAAAATAAGTCACACCATATAATAAGTGAAGCACTTTGCACCAAGTAGCTCTCGGCTTATTTCTGTCGCCTTCCTCTTACCACTGCTGTTTCTCAACTCACTTACCTGCATGATGCATGCTAGTGACGACTGCGCCTCACATGTCAGTCGCTGTGCCGAGGCCTCGCTAGTGACACGGCATCGCCATGTCACTACTGAGGCCACCGCTCTCAATAGTGCTGAGGTGGTTAGAATATTACTGGTAGTGTGCCGGCAGTGCGAGTGTGTGCCGCCAGCTGCCATGGTGATACTTTTGGCTGACCCTTCGGTGCTTATGACATCGGCCAGGAAAGCCAATCGTTGTGTGCCCATTGCATGTCCTGTAGGCAGGGCCGATTGAGAATGTGTTAGTTTGAGTTGCGTTCTTTTATGATGCGCACATTTATAACCTTGTAGTAAATTACGCACCAAATGCAGAACACTGATACTGGCATGCTAGTGATCAGGACTTGAACTGTTGGCGCAACCAATTTGTAGAAAATCAATAACCATTCCAGGGACCCTATAATGCGCCTCGTGGGATTCTACAGACATTATGTGCCATGTTCATTACCTGTGTGCTTCGAGTCGTCATATATTTCATTCTTAGGCTGTCTATTGCTAGCTTCCTGTTTAACTCAGTTGGTGGAGCAATCACCCTGGACAGGCGTTGGTCCCGAGTTTGAACCCCGGACCTGGACGGACTTTTTGCCAACTCTAAAGCTTTGATATCCAAGAAATTGATGCATTTTTTTCATGTAGCTTTGCCCTACAAGCTGGTGGATGCTAATTTTGTTTTTCATCAAGTTGTGGTTTCCGAATCTACTTTGACTTTTTTTGCTAAAGTGGAAGCTTGGGCATGTTGGTACAACATGCTAGAAAACAAAGCAGCGCAAGGTGACGGAGCACCAGAAAAAAAGAAGACACAAGCAGCAGTGCTACTGTTTGTGTCCAATTATAGTACTCAATCTTTTTACACTGTTCTGTTCTCTAGTGTGATTTTTTTTCAATGTTATCAAAGTTAGGTTTTCTATATTGCCCTATTATTTGAACGTTTTTGTAGCACTTTCTGTGTAAAAAAGGATTATTTGGCAACCCTGTGCTTTTATGTAAAAGGTCAAATGTCGGCTTAACATAGCTTTTTTATAAATAATCAGAATGTAAGTTTTATTGGCTTTGTTACAGTGAGGCTTAACTGTACTGTATACTGTAGACATATGACACATTTGCAGTTAGAAAAAGTAAAAGCAGAAGCAGGTGGAGTATGTCTTTACATTAATTTTTTTATAAGTGCTTTTCTACCTGAATCATTACCAATTGCATTTTGGCTTCGTTGTTACTTCTTTTTACATTCTCAGCTATTTGCAGCCTTCACAGCAGTGCAAATCCATAATCAAATATGCTACTTCTTGAAGGCGACATACCAGAATTGTATTCTGAATAACATGCACCGTGAGCATTTTGTTATTGTATCATCTAAGCATGTTAGCTTTACAGAGCATGTGATAGTTCTTTAATGGAATATGAATGGTGGAGCAAGTTTAAAAGGTTGAGGTACCTGGAAACTTGTCCAGCTGCGGTATCATGTCAAGGGATGTGCCTTGTATCTGGATAAAGTGATTGATGCAAGTCCTTGCAGACAATGACTGATGCATGTGTGTGAAAGGGGTAGTCCGAGGTAAA
Source organism: Hyalomma asiaticum (assembly GCA_013339685.2). Lineage (NCBI taxonomy): Eukaryota > Metazoa > Arthropoda > Arachnida > Ixodida > Ixodidae > Hyalomma > Hyalomma asiaticum. Next base: position 26,713,411 of record CM023481.1, read on the forward strand.
GGCCTCATTTTGTTGGAGCACCATGAGTTACAAGCATGGTCTCTTGTGGTTAGCTGTGAGAAAAAGTCTCAATCCTTGCTGCGGCCTTACAGCCATTGCTCCTCCAGCATTTAATTGTGTGCAGTCAAACCTCAGTGTAATACAGATCGGCATTACACTGACGCAAAACATCGTCTATGCTATTTTGCCTTGCATAATGGCCGCAGCTGTGAAAGGGCTGCACCCTCGGCTTTGCAACCTAAAATGCGGCAAAAAATTTTAATAAAGAAGGCGCACGTCTGTTGCCTTGATGCAACGCATGCGCACATTGGTGATGTTCTGCTAGCTGCATTCCTCTGCATTGTGTGGAATTATTATCCGATACCATCAATGGCATGGATGATGACATGCTATGCGAATATGCTCACAAACCAAATGTGAGCAGCAGTGGCAGTTACATGAAATGTGAATATGAATATGGGGCCTAGAGCTAGGTGCACATAAATTAATGAATATAGCTATATGAGAACACATTTGCCTTTGTGTTGGTGGGCCACCAGGAGGGTTATATAACATTTCATGCTCATAATCAGGAAACTATAGGCCAAAAAGTTTGATCATGTGTAAGGTCTGCACATTGTTAAAACAGCGAAAAAAATGTGGCCCCTGTACAAGTTTATATGGTGTGACAAATATTGTATTTAATGTGTGCTTGTAATTATGAATATGAAAAAGGCATTGTTGAATGTGACCAACATTTGACAATAATCAGTTTCATTGTCATTCAATTGGTTCCCATCCAGCAGCCTTTGTGAAATTTATCCCAAGTGTATGCACCATTGCAGTAATGATGAAAAGTTGCCAAGCATTGAATGTTGCTGTTGCTAAATTTCAACAGTCTTTGAGTAAAATCCCCTTTATGGAAATATTCGTTCCAGTGACATTTCCTGCTTGGCTGCTTCTTGTCACTTCAGACTTCCATATTCTGGTAACTCCCATTTAGATTCCTGAAAGGGGTCGCCCATTGCAAAAGCACTGGCCAAGTCACAACACCGAACCGCTGAGCTATACCCACTCTTTCCATTTGCAGAAGACGAGCTATTGGCCCACAAACGGCGCAAGCTCAGTCATCACTCACCCGAAGAGGCATCCCACTATTCGGGTATCATGGGTCCGCCCTGCAGCAGCAGCAGCAGTGCGAGCACTCCGACATTCCCAAGTGAAGAACCGTTCGGCATGGCTACCTCTTATCCAGGTGACCCCACTGTACAGGGCAGGAAGCAGTACTCGAGCAGCATGACCATTCCCTATTCAAGTCAGCACATTGACTGTGCCCAGACAATGCTGAGCCTCATAGAGGAGAGTTGAGGCTACCACTGTAGACTAGTTCGGCACTAAAGTGGACAGCCTGCTTTGCTGAGGCCACTTGCATTGAATGCACACCAACCCCCTCATGCCAAACGCTGTTACTTAGTCTGGTAGCTTTTCGAGGCTTTCTCAGGTACAGGCAGTATGTCTGCTGTAAATGCAGGCACTGCTTTAGCTAACCACTGGCTGTGATAAATACTCTGAAAATGTGGATCAGATGCCTTCAAGCATGTGAGCCGGCATGGTAAAGCAATGTAAGGCCATTACTTAGACACATGGGAATCCAGTGTGTCTCATTTCACCAAACTCTGGCCAAAGCTGACTTGTTGCGTTTACAGTCCCGGTACGTATCAGCCTGTCATTTGCTCAAAGCAAAGTGTTTTAAATTTATATACCCGACTAAAGGCAGATTGTTAGTGGACTCAAAATGTTTTTTATTTCACCACCAGTTTGGCACTGTGCTAGTGCAGCTGCGTTCAGTGCAAGTGGCTTTCACTCCTGCATTGTCATCAGTGTACACTGCTGGCGTGAAGGGCGAGCTCACAGATATGTTCACCTGGTCATCGTGTTTGCTTGAGTTCAAATGCAATGTTTCGTAAAATTGTTGAACACATAGCGAAGACGTCAATGGCAGCTCTGCAAGAGTATCACTGTCATTTCATGGAACGCATGTAAGCTTGCAAGAAGCATTGTCCGTGCGACATGGGCATCTGTCACGCCTCATGCAACCTTACATACAGGTTCGATTTCTCTTACTAGAGGTTGCACATGCTACAGTAGTCTTTGCAGGTGGAGATTTTTCATGTGTTGGAGCTATTTCACCGTCCAAGATGTCTCGTATAGGCAGGGTATTTACAAATGCTTGCAGTTGTGTGTCCTAGCTGGCATCTCTGAGGGATCGTACATGTGTACAGTATTTGCATCCCTGCCTTTTGTCTTGCACATGCAATAGATCCAATGAGCGCACTGTGTTGCGGTCTTTAAAACACTGTCAAACCATGCAGTGTTGTGGCCTGTTCGTGTTTACCGTAAAGATACTGCCAAAGCATCTGCAGAAATTCTGCTTCATATCCGCAGATGCTTCACATTGCAAACGATTTACTTAGCTCGCATGAATAAATCAAAATTATTACGACCATTGTAATACAACTGTGGCAGTATGCTTTGGGTGTTAACATTCTGTGCCGTACCAACAAAAATTAATTTAACTTAATTCCTGTTCACTCATATAAGACCTGTTGACCTCGCTTAATGATAACCTTGGAGGTCCGTAACCTGATTTTGCTGCAGATGGCCCATGAACAGCATTTCATAGCTTGGATGCCTTGCTTGTAGACCATAGCCTGCACTTTCGTCGAGAGAGCTCGGCCAGCATGAAAGCATGACGAAGAGCACAACTTGTTTGTGCACTGGCCTAGCTTGTAATTACGGGTGGCCTCCATTCTCTTTATACACTTGATCTCCAGTATGTTTATACAGGCTGTTGTGCAGAGGGCCTGTGTTGTGGTTTGTCATTTATTTATTGCCACTTCACGCAAAGCCTGATGGTTTCGTTATTTGAAGTTCAAGTATATCTCGAATCATCAGTCACTGGTATGTGAAACAAATGAAGTGTATAATTATAGTATGTTTACAAAATGACTTATGTCAGCGTGAAACACACAGTGTGATAAGGGAGCATTGCACATACAAGGCGCAGCTCACTTGTTTTGTGATCTTTTAAAGGTTGTACTTTGTTGTTAATGCACGCCTTTCTGTTTGTGTGTGGTTTTTCTGTGTTTCTTGTTTCAAAAGGCTCACTCTAACTCTTTAGAAATTGACGTAGGCACTTAAAGTTCAGTGCTGTAATGGAATGACAAAAGCGCAGTTTTTGCACTTTGTGGGGGAAGTTCCTGTTGAAGAAGCTTCGATCTTTGCATGTCATGAAGAGGAGCTTGCACTAGGTGTTTAATTATTTTACTGCTAAAAAATTTAACTTGAAATGAGAGTACACTGCAATTGCGCCGGTTTTAAAAATTGGTCACATTTGTGGTCCTGTGTTTTATTTTTTAGAAAATTGAGCTATATTTGACGAAAGTCATAGTGTCAAGCTTTCTAAGCATTCTGATTTATACAAAAACACCATATTTTGGGACTCATTTTCACCCAGCCTTTTGTTTTCTGCTGTATAATCGTGGGCTTTTCAATGTTTTGTCACTTGTCTTTCTTGGCATAGATGAGATGCTGCCACTATGGATAGAGGCATATACTTGAAAAATGAGGCAGTAAGTGTAAGATGGGGGAGGTGGGGTCACCAAAAAGCACTTCATCATTCATTCTACTGCTTCATACCCGCATAATCTTTGTTTCACTATCTATAATGACATTTCTTGTTAGTTTTTCTAGATAGTGCATACATAGATGGTCATTCTGATTATGAGTTCAATTCTGGCTTTTAATTCAAAAACAACTGACAGTCTGAGTACGATGCTTCAATCTTAAGGCTGGGCGATTTTTGACATGTTGCTTAGCACTCGCATGTTTTTTCTGTTTGTGTATTATGTTTTTCTGTGTTCATGTTTGGTCATGTTATTTTGTTCATGTTTTCTCGGTGCGTGTATTATCAGCGTTTCTTGTCAGGCTCACAAAGACAGCAACATAAACTGCCGAGAAGCATGCACACATCATATAGCAGGAAAGGAAAGCACTGGAAAAAAATGCAAGAACCTTTGAAAGAAATGAACTTTTAGTGGACTCAACATTGTGTTAGAGCATGGGAATCTCAAGAAAGACAACAATAAAAGAACTAAAATGTAATGTGTAGACAGTGCTGTGGCAATAATTTTTAAATAGCATTAAGTTGCTGCACTGTGGCAAGATGGATAAAATTTTAAACAGAAGCTGACTTCTGTTCTACTCGAGAGACTCCAGATCTGTTGCACACTGCCTGCACTGTCCCTTTTATGGGTAATTCATTCATTTTATGGGTGTTTCTATTAATGCAGAGTACACGATGCTACCACTGGAAGCTTACCAACAAGAGGCAGCAAAGGGAAAATAAGAATAGGTGATTGATTTCTGGGGTTTTACGTACCAAAACCAGCTGTGATTATGAGACACCGTAGTGGAGGGCTCTGTAAATTTTTGACCACCTGGGGTTCTTCAACGTGCACTGACATTGCACAGTACACAGGTCTCAACATTTCGCCTCCATCGAAATGCAGCTGTCACAGCCATGATTCGATCCCGCAAGAGGAGGTGGGGTTGTTAATGCAAACACTGGGCTGTTCTTTGGTGCAAATATGGGAGAAAGCAGGAAGGAAACGTTGTTTGCAGACTTGTCAAGGCACAAACACTGAGTGTCTGCATCAGCGGTGAAGCTTGCCTGTTGCCATTGCGGCAGCACAACATTTGAATTTCTCCTATCTCCTGTATTAACAAACTGGTTTAAAAGAATTTGAAAATGGTAGGACTGTAGTGATTATCATGGCCCAGCAACTTTTCCATGCTCAAGGGTTGTGCTTACTCGTTCATAATTGGGTATGTGGGTGGGGAAATGGAGGAGACAGAGGCAGGGTGAGGGGTTGTTTCTGAGGGAAACTTTGAGAGAAGCGTTGTGTGATGATTTCATTATTGATGCTTTGTAAGCTGATTGCTTGTGATGAATGTTATTTTTCGGTTGTGTTTTGTTGTTAATTTCACTGTATCACATGACCATACACACTTGTCACTCTTGGCAGGATTGATTAATGCAGAAGTGAAAGCAGCATGGCTGTCTGCACCAAGATTTTTGTTGCAGTTAGTATGTGGGTGGTTTGTGTTGACATTCTATCCCCAATTCTTATTGAAAGTTATTGTATTCCCTGTGTTTTTATATCAGTGTATAATGTAATTAAGTTCGCTGTGTTTCTGAGTCGGTGCCACTACCAGGCTTAGACACACAGATGGCATCGATGTAAAGACTATGTCTTATCTTTGTAGGCCTTATAAGCTATGTTAATGGACTTGGCACATGCAGTTGTCTTGTGACAGGAACTCAAACTCCAAGAGGATCAGGCATGGAAATGAAGCATCCTTACTACACTGTGCATTACATTGCATGTTTTTGTTTTTTGGAAGGTTGTGTTAGCGCAAAGAAAATGCTTGCTACGAACACTTTAGTTCAGTGTAGAAACTTCTGTGAAGCATAAAGCATTCTGTCTATTCCTAACATCATCAGGTTGCTATGTCACAGATGTTTTTAAGTGCATGGATCTTTTATGAACATCATGTTGCATGACTATATTTGCATTTTGCACTTTTTCAACGCCGATGCATATGTTTGAGAAGAAAGTGACAGGTAGATGAGTAGCTTGTCTTTCATTACTTCTGTCCTTAATGTGCCTGTGGTTGCAGTCATTGAGTGTCATGCCATCTGCTGCAATATTCTGCATTTGATGCTTTAATGCTTGCAACCATATTAGGGTACCCACATACCTGTGTTCTTGTTCTAGGGATTTACAATTTGCATATCTTCATACCTATCCTGTGAGATGCAGGCACTCTTAGAACTGTGGCTGCTCACTCATTCCATCCAGAGGGACCAATAGACCAAACGAACATCTTGCCTTGCTCACATGGCATTTGTAAGGTCAATTCCTTTAAGTTGCATTTCACGGAGTGGCAATTGGTACTTGGAATCATTCGTTCTGCTCAAATTTCTGTTTCACTTGTCGTTGTGAGCATAGTAAAGTGTAAATGAAAAAGGTTTTAAGGGGCCGTGCAGTGCTTTCAAGCAACACTGTAGCAGTAGACAGGTCATATTTAAGTCTGAGGGCATTCAGTTCAAAAGCGAATTGAGGCCTTTGTTGCAAGAGGGATTCATTTTTGTGAAATAATCGTTTTTAGGAGCAAAGTGCACGAGCATGTTTGCCAACTGAGACTTATTACGTACAAAAGAACTCTTATTGGAAACTCCGTTGGATTGGTAATATAGACCCTTTCACTGGTGGGGTCCCGACGACCTGCAAACTGGTCCGTGCCCCTAGGATGCTTCCGGTTGCTCGGGTCCCCAAGCGCTGTGATCCTGTGTTCTATTGTTGTTGTCCTCACCCCCAGCAAGAGTACAAAGGGACGCAAGCACTTGCCCCTCGCCGGAAGTAGCCTGGGGTACGTGAGGGACGCATTTGTTTGTAAACAGTGAAATGTTCTATACCATAAATGAGTGTGCTGGTAACATTTTGCAGTAGCTCATGCGTTGGCGATGCCAACAAGACGTTTCATTTATTTGGCATGCTGCCCATGATGTAAGTGCGAAAGCCCGTTGTGCTAGGCTCATGGAAGGGGAAGAACATTGTTGCAAAGTCACAGACACAATCATTTCTAACAGCCAGAAACGTGTTACTTTATACAGCATGTTTATAGAAATGATGGGTTTGAATTATTGTGTGTGTGTGTGTTGGTACGAAACAACTGAACGGGGCTGCTAGTGTGCGGCTATGGTAGCATTGCATGGTGCTCACTGATATGGGGTATGCAGAATTGTGTAGGAGAGCCTGCAAGCGGTGCAAGAGAACAAACTACTGTGTGCTCTGTAACATTGAGATGAAATTTCAGTTTGTGTTAGGGCATCATCCCTTTGTGACATGCAGTTGGAAAAGGGCTTTTGCTTATATAACCACCTCATGTCTTTATCTCTTCGAATGTGAAGTTCATTGCCGTTTAAGTGTCGGGTGCCATATATATATATTTTTAGTTATCCATTAGCTCAAATTATGCATAAACATTACGAAAGGGAGCACAGCAGCCCTTTAAACTTTGTTCAGTATGATCTCTGAAAACTTCAATGGAGTTTGTGAAAGCAGCAATCCTACATTCTTGTGGTTTCTGGTACACCTTTCAGGTTAGGAAAGTGTTCATTTTTGAACAGTTGAGTGAAGAAAAATGCTTCTGGAGTTGCATATGTGAAATACCAAGTAACCCTGGGTCAATGTTTAAGGGATTAACTTAGGCATCTGTTTCACATTTCAAGTCAATGATGTATTATTTAAATACACTAAGCACTTAAAAATTGCATCAGAAATACTTCGCAGAGTTGGTGCTGTTCAACTTGCAACACATACCTTACAAGTTCATGACTAATTCACCATGCCTTGTGTTTTATTTCAAATTTCATATTATTTACAAAGTAACATAGACTACAATCAGATACTAGCAGCCTTGCAGGCATTAAATCATCAAGGAGTATTGCAAACATATGTGAATATCTTTGCTGGTGTCTAGAAAGACTACCACTACCTCCCTTCTCTGAATGTAAACTCTTTGGGTTGCTTCAGCTTGCATTTGCATACATTGCACTTGTAATTTCTCCAAAACCTGGGTGGATGTCCATTATATAGTGATAAATGTAAAAGAAGCCGTGAGATTAGCAGGCATTCATGTTTGATCTTTCACTTATTGTAGAAATAGTATGGGAAAAAACCTAGCTTCATTATTTATCTGGAAGGTATGAGTCAATGGCTGAGTGGTATGAAGCCACAGTGACAGCACAAACATTCCTTTAAAAAAAAAATCATGCATCTGCCCTGCATATTGTACTGCTTGACAGGGAACATTCATGAAATGCTTTTTGTGTGCATGTGTTATGTCATCTTTTTTTCCTATTTTGCATGTGTAAAGACAACCTTTGTTACACATGCTTGTTTGAGGCCATGAGTTTGTGCAATAGCTTTCTCATGATCCTTTTCTCTTCACTCTGACAAGAGAATCTGAGTTTCTCAGTATGTGCAATACGTTGTGTTGTCTGTCTGTGTGTACGTCATCATGTTGTAACGAAAAGTAGTTTCATTACTTTTGTATGATACCATGGTTGGCTCTCTCTCCTTTTCTTTCGCTCAAATTATCTTTCTTATCAACAGCACTAATTGAAGCATTGCAGTGCCTGCATAAAGTGTGGAAAAGCTTGTATTTAGGATGAAGTCTAATTGCATTCTAACTTTGATAAAATCCCTGACCATACCTAATTGGCTAGGAAGTGTTTGCACTTCACTGGATGTAGCATTGTTTTATATGACTTGAGTAGAAACACCCATACCCATTATTCATTCTTGTTCCATTGGGCAGATGTGATAATTTTGCATATTTTAAATGCATCATTTTGTTCGACTCTTTGAGCATGCACAGTTTGAAAGATATTGCTTGTGTGTGCCAGGCAAAGTATGGAGTGTTGCCAACTCACTTGCCATCTCTTGCAACATTTGAAACGAACAATAGTTTAGTCATGTTATGCCATGTGTATGAGATGTACAAACTGCAGTGTTCGCATGTGTCTCTTGCTTCATTTCTGTGCCTTTTCTTCACATTTTATTTAACTTTATCGCTTTCATCTCATTCCACACAATGTGATTCTTGGCAAACTAAGTGGGTTGCAAGTTGTTCAGAGAAAGCCGTCCACAGTATTTGTAAAGTGTCATGGCAAGCCTGCTGCTTGCAGCAGCCATATGGAAAATGGAATGCATTTTGGAAATAAATAGTTTTTCCTTTCTCAAAGTTTGTTTCTACTTGCCCTTGTGTAAGGGAAATTGTTCTTTCTAATTGTGTCTTCCTGCTGTCCCTAACATGTTCATGGCGTTATGTCAGCATTAAAAGTAGCCTTGTGAGGTAGCCCTGATCCTAGTTTGTTTGGAGAATGGAGCACATGCAGCTAAAAAACACTTCTGATGTGCTACTCTGTTAATCCAAACAGGATGGGACAATGCTGAAGCAGTGCACACTGTATTCGTTATAGGAGGCAATGCACTGAAGATGTGCGCTGTGTTCTAAATCGTGGCAAAGCAAAGTGAGGGAGGGTCTCTCATAGGCTCAAGGAATGGAGCTGACAAAGCTGCACAACTTAGCCCTGCTCTGAACAACCATATTGCTAAAGCAGCAGTAGTAGGCAATAAAATCTGGCTTATGCTGTGAAAACTAAATTCCTAAAAGCACATCTTCCTTCTATTTAAAAAACGTAAAATTCTACTGCTGCTGTTTAGTTTATGTATATGCAGCAATGAGTGAAATTCAAGAAAAAATGTGTTGCTAGATTCTACATTGTTGTCATTCACGCAGGGAGCTTGAGAGGACGTGACACACCTAGCAGACACATGTTTTTTGGTCACTTCGTTATCAAAAGACCTGTACTTTGTGGGGCTCATTGTTTTGGCCAGGTGAAGCTGCCAAAAAGTTAACTAGAGACTTTCCACCACGTGCTTCTACACGTATGTCTGCTGTAAAGAGGCACATAGTACATCCATTAAGCAGCTGCGTGCACCTTTCACAGCATTGCGGATCTACCCACATGTTTGCTGTTCTTGACGTTCAGACAATAATCGCATGCTTGGACCAGCGAAAGTAAAGCTTCAGTACTTCAATGGTCCATCCAATCCATGCTCTCTCCTGACACACTATTTTTTCATGGAAAGTCAAAGTTGTGTGCATGTTCTTCTGTGATTAATATGGAGACCTGAACCCACATTCAGTTATAGTAACACCGTTGGCAGTGCTGACCTTTGAGATCAGAACTACCAACTTTTTATTCAGCTGTGATACTCGAAGGAAATGCTACAAGAGCAGGACAAGAGATGAGAATAAGCAGGAACAGCACTGTGCCTCATCTTTATTCCATCTTTGTGTGGCTTCATTCAAGAATGAACCAGCTAGCTCAAGTTCACTTGTTTGTCCACTGATTCAATTCAATGCAATTGGATTTTGCTGCCGTGTGTCTTTTTTATCCACATATGAAATGGCATACCTCCTTCATATCGGCTTTCCGAGGCACCAGCCTATTTGCTGAAGGCTGATGGAGTTAGGGCTTCCTTTCACTCTGTGGCTGCTTGGTCAGAGTATCTTTTACAAAAATAAATATGAGCCACAATAAAGGAAGGGTGGGGGGCAGGCAAGAAAAAATGCATTGCCACTGCTGGTGCTTTCAATGCATGTATATGTTGCCCACGTGTGTCTTTATTTCATACCACAGGCATCTGTGGGCTTCCTCATCTCTACTCTTTGGACACATCATGAGCATATATTCAATAAAATGGAAAGAGTGATGTTGAGTGTGTCATCTGTGCGTGTGTGTGTGTGCCCTTATTTAGGTGGCTTACATTGAACATGATGTTGTGTGTTAAGCTCCCCACTATAATGTCAGTGTTGCTATGAAAGCAAAGTGCAGAAGAGGCCTGTGTACATTGCTTTGACTGCACCTTGCCAAAATTCAACACTATAACCTAAGGGAAGGGGTCAAGGGCTCGTTCTTTATTTGTTAGAAACAAGTTAATGAGCAAACAGACAAAGAAGCCTAGGAAAGCATAGGGGAAGTTACTTGTATTATTTTAATTGTGGAGAAAGTAGAAAGGAATTAAAGTGGACGAAAAGACAAACCTGCCTTCGGTGGGACCCGAACCCACGACCTTCGGATGTCGCGTCCGATGCTCTACCAACTGAGCTACGAAGGCGGCCCGTCCCCCCGTCCACTTTATTGTGTATTTATGTACATATTATCCTGGGAGTGGGAGTCTGTTTGCTCATTAACTTGTTTCTAGACTATAACCTAATTACTTGTGTTGTACATGTTGAAACTGCAATATAATATGGGTTTGTTATGTTTAAAGCAAATAAACTTTTGTTCCCAGGTTATGCAACACGCACAAAATCAGAGTACACAGGTGTTTCTGTGTTTCATCACTGTTGAGGTGCAGTCACCACAGCTGGGATTGCACTCGCAGTCTCGAGCTCGGCTGTGCGGCAGCTTAGCCGCTTATCTACCACGGCGGGTCCTGGAACTAAATTCGAGCTTTTCCTCTATGGGGTTCTTGTTGGGAACATTTGGGATACCAACTCCATGATTTCTTAAAAATCGAAGATGCTTTGTGCATTGATTTCAGTTTGAGTATCCATCAACAAAATGTATTTTATTCTTGGAATGGTGTTGAGCTTCAGCCCGTGTCATCACCGAACAATGTGCTGCGCCTTGTATGTGCTTGTAATGTAGTAGGCAAACTCAGTGTCATTTTTTTGCCTCTAGACCAGCAAAGACCTCATGCGGTATGGGTGCTCATGACAGTTTTTAAGCACATCTTGCTGAGTTTTGCATTGCCAAGGTGCAGTGAAACTTCATGATTGTCTAAGTGTACACCACCTCCTGATATGAGCATTAGAGGACATCACATTTTTCACTGGCGTGCACTGTCTCTTTATGAGCATGTGTGACCGCTCGATTTTCTGTATCTCCAAGAGGAGTAATGATAGATGGAACCTCTTTAGACACACTAAGTGATAAATGGCTTTTCTTGGCAAGCACTGTACCAGGTGTGACAAGGCTTCCCAAAGAGAATGTAGTAATTAAGCAGTGGCGTAAATCGAGAAAAGTAACAGCGGGGTCACGAACTTTGCCACAGCAGCCATCTTGATTATTAGAAATATGTATTTTATTTACACAATGATAACTACACTGCAACAAAAGAAAAAACCAAATACTCTCATCACGCGTTATTGCAATGCTGTTGGCGATCTGCAGTGCGTGGTGAATGAGTCTCATCAATGTTCCAAACTAAAATTATACAGTTCCTACAACACTGTTCCAAGCAGCCAATGACTACTCGGTGAATCTACTCATTGTATACGAAACAAATGTTAAGAAACTAAGTGTAAGAAAAAAGAAACTTACGAGTGACCCTCTAAAATGTGCATTCCTAATGTGCTTATAAGTTTCCCTGTTTAGAATTCTTGTGGGGGTCCAAAAACGAGAGCGTGGTTACTGCACACACTGACAAAATTGCTCATCAGCTTCGGCCAACAGCTTTGGACTTCGATGTCTTGATGAACGTGAGCCAGTGCCATGCAGCATAGGTGCGTTTTGCCCATTGTGCTCTGCAGCCATGTCTTTAATTTTCTGAGGGCAACGACCGTTCTGCTTCAGAGGAAGACACTGGCATCACCCTGATAACCCGAAGAAAACTCAACCTCCTTGAAGTACTGACAAGTGGCTTCGAGCATGACAAATTATTTCCGCATGTCATTGACAGAACTCAGGTTGGGGTGCTCTCTTTGTGCAACAAGTGCATGCGAGACAGGACTTTGTTGAAATCAATGTCCTTGTAGCGTCGCATCGCCTCCGTATCTGCGTCTGATGGCGTATTCAAAAGAACACTTTCCAGAGCCTTATAGGTCAAGATTCCTTCCGAGTCACGATAAAGCACCTTTCTATGCCCGACAGTGCTGCATGCATGATTGAAAAACAAAATACATGCTGAAAGTGTACTCGCTTCAATTGGAACGTAACTGGTGCTTCCTTTCTCGTACCTGGCAGGACGCCATCTGTATCTCAGTGGTTCCACTGGATGTACCTTGTCATCCTCGGCAGCTTTTGCAACGTGTTCGAACAGTTCATCAAACCTTTCTTCAGCTCGCAGACAGCATAACTTGTGCTTGAACAGATGTGAGATTGTGGTTTGGTTCATGTTTAGACTTGGCACATGATGATTCCAGTAGAGATCCCTGTTCATGAGACCTGAAAATCTGTGCATCCTTTCCTAGCAAACATTTTGCCCATTGTTGGTCATGGAATATGCCATCATTGCCTTCCTTATGCGCACAACTAGCGCAGACTTCTCAGGTGCAACTGCAAAGCCTTGTCAATTAAGGCACATCAGTATTGGAATTGCGGCTCTTTGAAGCCTTGCAAGTACCTGATGTGCTACATCTGACATCCAAGCGCAGATGTCATCAGGATAGATGGATATTTGTACACAACTTGGCATACGTTCCACACGACCAACTAGAACCAGGTTGAATAATGTAGGGCTCAGGACACCATGCTGTAGAGCACCATGGTGCATGTAATGTTGAGAAGTCGGTCCATCATCAGTTTGCACAAAGATCCCATATGTAGGTAACAGCAGATCCAGCAATAAACTCTACCGCCAAGACCAATCGATTCAAGAGCCTCAAGTATGCCCTCATGAGAAACATTGTAATAAGCTGCTTTGACACCCAAAAATAACACAATAGATAACAATCTGTTCATTTTTGGTGTTGAATGTCAAAGTCACCAGATCAATGATGTTAGCAGTGAAGCAGTGGTCACATCAAAAACTGGACATGGCATTTGTATATACATTATAGCTTTGCAAGGACTACTCTGGCCTAGTGAAGATCATTCGCTTCCTCAGCTTCCCTACACAACTAGTCGGCGTTTGGTGGTATGATGAGAGCTCTAGTAAGGATCTTCCAGCCTTTAGGAGCGGAACCAAACGACTTGTTTTCCATTCTTGGAGGACATGTCTGTCTCACCAAGATTCAGTGAACATTTCCCTGAAAGTTTTGCGCCAGCTCACGAAAGTTGCACAGGGTGTAGTATGCAATGCCATCTGGACTGGGTAACAACTGATGACACGAGGCAAAAGCCGCATCCAGCTCCTCAATGGTAAAAGGCAGTTCCGTGCATGAGTCCAGTGAGAGTAATCAATGTTATCAGGAAAAATATCAGTTTCGTCAGAAGGGCACAGCAATGAATGCGATAGCAATGCATGATATAACATACGAAGTAAGAGTAGCATCTTTAGGGGCAATCTGAATTGTAGTGAACGTGGTCTTATTAAGTAAGCTTGCAGTTTCATGAAGTACCATGTGACGGTTGAACGGCAGAGACAACAGCCCAGTAGAGCTGCGAGCTAAGTCATGTTGTTTTGATGTCTTCCGGCCCGTGTTCCACACTGCGCGACTGAGCTAAGTGGCGTGCACCATCGAGAAACTTGGTCCAGCACAGTGGCATCAAACAAGCACGTTCCTTCTGGCACTCATAGACACATTCGCGTGAGCGCTTTGTGGCGAGGATATTGCCGTTGTTGCGACTATATGCGAGGCACTTGGAACGGAGCACGTGATCAAGGCGCTTCTACGCAGTACGCTGCAAGTCTGATCGCTGCTGAGCAGGCACGTGCGCCAGCGACGGCGACCGCGTGATGTCCACAGCTGTTGCTCAAGCAACAGCACCCCCTCACTTCACCTTATTGTGTCTTTTGATGCTCGTTAAAGACGGGCAGGGCGTTTCCCCTACCCTTCGACTCAGGCCTCCTGAGCGGTGTGATGTTATCGCATGTGCCCTTCAAGCGATGGCGATGGGCCGGGCTCGTTTGATCTCTGCTTCAGCTGCGTTTATCCCCCGCTCGCGTGCTTTTACCCGCAGGTAGAAGGTACACGGGGGGTGGTTATCAATTTGGACTTTATACGGAACTTGGCGGCGACGGCAAAAATCCCTCGAGACTGTCCATATAATTGCTATTGCAATAAAAGGGCTCCAGTGCAAGTTGAATCGCCGGCTACCCTCCTGGTTGCAAAAGCATTTTAGATGTAGCAGTGCATGAAATATCGAATAAGACTCTTTAGTCAACAGCGGCTACGAAAATTTCTTCATGAAAAGTAAAGTGCATTTAATTGTAGGCATATCTGAATCCTTACAGTTGATTCTGTACACACGACCAACATGCTGTCAGGTACTGTGCCAGAAGGAGGGTGCCAATGGTTGAAATCATTGGAGCCAGCAAAGTGGATTTTGTGAGCTGTTTGGCTCATTTAGCTCTATTTCTCCAATTTATAATGTGGGAAAGTTTTCAATGTCATGTTCCTGTTAATTGTAATATTAGTGATATTGTGGGCGACCCAAATTTGAGCTATCATTCTTCTGGCATAATGATTCCAGTTCCATATGTGAATGACCTTGAGGCATCCATACAAGGCTCTTATATTGATCTACTGTGGTTCTGAAACATGACAACATGCATTATAGTGGGCCACTTCACCATCACCTGCCTATGCCCATTGCAGGGTGAAGGTCTCTCCCATAGGTCTCCAATTATGCCTGTCTTGTACTAACTGTGGTTGTGTTATATGAATTATAGTACTCGCAAACTTCTTGATGTCATCTGTCCAGCTAACTTTCTTCTGCCCCCTGCCATGCTTGCCTTCTTTAGATATCCACTCATTGCTATTAATGATCAACAGTTATCATGCCTCCTTATTAGTATATTTCCTGCCCACGCCCATGTCACAAATGCATGTCATTAACATGCGTTTTTTTCCTGACCCACTCCACTCTCCTTTTTCCCTTTAACATCAAACCTATAGTTTTTTGTTCCATTGCTCACTGTGTCATCCTCAATAAGCTCAACCCATTTAGTGAGCCTCCAAGTTTCTGCCTCATAGGTAAGTAACAGTAAGGTGCAGCAGTTATTATACACTTTCCTCTTGAGGGACAACTGTAAGCTGCCATTCATTATCTCAGAATGCCTGATGAATGCACTCCCCTCCATTTTTATTTTTCGAACTATCGCAGCCTCTTGATTCGGATTAAGAGTCACCACCTGGTCTTAGTAGACTTCCCAATGTGCAAATGAATGAAGCCAGGAGTGCACCATTGCATGGCACTTGTTCAAGCACGTGGTACATGTGAATGTTTTAGTCAGTGGCATGATTCTTCCCAATATTTCAACTCTGTGAAGGCTACAGTATCTTAACATAATACATACCTAACTAAATATGTACATTCCATTCTCCATCAATATAAACCATCTGACTTCCTGCCTTAGCTCTTTGAGGACTGTGTGTGAAATGGTTGTTTCTGGCCATGTTAGCAACAAATTTGAAAAATGTTAGTTCCAGGTGGAATAGTTCATAGCTTTTGTTTCATAATTTTTTTCTAACCCACAACAATTTTAATAGACTCTACTTTGAAAAATTGATTTTTCACATTAAAGTAAGGAAACGGGGATAGCCCAAACCAATTTCTTTGCATATTTCTTGACTGAAAATATTTTGGGGCGTGCTTCCACAACACCTGCATGCTTTTGTGATACTGCTAAGAAAATGCAAATATTTTCAAAAACTGCTTATCTTGTTTTCTTGTTTCAAAAAGCAGAGCTTTTCTACTATAATGGCAGTAAATATTAATGTTCACCATAAACTAGAAGTTGATTTAAATCCCATTTAAAGAGCACAGGTTTAAAACCTAGAATGCTTGCATTGCCTGTAGAGTTCCCTGGTCATTATAGTGTGACTGCTTGCCTCGCACAAGGAGTTTGCAAAAGTCTCTTGCTCAAAATCACCACAGTTCTCAAGCACCGACTAAGCAAGAAACGATTTTAAAAATGTACTTTTCTCAGAGTAACAAGCTATCAATTTTTGCTTTACATTGCACTTTCCTCAAGATGCAAATTTTGGCAAGTTCTTCAATTAGGGCACCATGCTTTTCTACTTCTGGATGCTTAAGGCACCATGCTTTTCTGCTACTGGACAAAAATGAAATTTTTCCCATGCCTTTATTAACATGTGAAGAGTGCAGTTATCTCTTTGAAGCTTTGATATCACCTATACAGCACAAATTTCAATTAGCGAATTGCTGGGGTCTCCAGGTTTTAATTTTTTAACATAATTAGCACATTTCTATCCACTTTTCTGTAAATTTCTTGGATTAGGCAGTTGATGTGGAGGAACGTGAGTCATTACTGACTCAGAACTGTGGAGGTTTAGTGACAGAAAAAGTGTAGAGGTGCCTACATTTTACACATAATCATGACACAACACTATGCAAGTTACTATTACACGAAGTAGATATTTGAATCAACATAATGAAATATACAAATAACCAGAGTTCATTACTCTAGGTTTTAAATTTCAGAAAATCTTTCCTCCATTAGCATCTCCCACTTAATTATCTGAATTTCCTACATACATCAATTATCCATTCATTATCCTTGTACATCATGGCAATTTCTATTTGAGAAGTGCGTAACATTTGAGGCTTTTTATGGAGGTTCCATTTTCTGAAAACTGTTGGCGCAGTTGGAAGCAAATGGAAAATTTGGGCCAGTTGGTTGGGATTTATGTTTACACAACTGAGAAGACGGGACCAAAAGGTATTGTCCAGTCACTACTACTTGTCTCGTCATCTGTGCCACCGTTACCAGATATATATACTCTAAAATCCTGAGTAAGTGCCCTCTCCCTTTTCTTTGAGAGATTTGAAATTGGCGCCAATGACCGAGGAAGTGTGCCCCCCCTTTTCTAACCATGTTTAGCAGCACATCAACACCAAACCGCACTGGTGGCCAGTGGTCAGAGCGTCAGCCTCCATTGCAGGAGGTGCTGCATTTGATTCCCACTGCCACTGGACACTGACCAGTTTTGCTAATGGAGATACCCTGACCTGGGACTCAGTGCAGGGGGTAATCTCCATTCTCGTGAAGGTGGCCTCTCCTTCCCCTGTGACTGTTTCGGTTGAGGTGTCCCCTATTTGAGACAGCTACCATGCTCTCCGAATTTTCTTTTCAAAAGAATCTGTCTCGTCAGCACCAGGATGCTTGGCAAATTTTTATCAATTTCTTATGAAGTCGCACAATAAATTGTAAGAAACAGTGCAGTTAAGTAAGGAAAAGAAATTTGTTGGTTAGCTGCACTTTTGCCAAGGCCTGATAAGGGCTGTACCACAGCTGCCTACTTCTCATCCGCATAGCCAGCCATGACTATAGCTGTAAGGCGACAGGCTTTGTGAGTTGACATTTTCATAGGACTAGAGTGAACTAGAATAGTTCTAAGTTGCTCTAATCGGATGGACGGACATGAGCCACATCAGCTGCTAGCATGAATTTAGCATTCAGTGGTGCTTGGGCTTGCAGGCCCGCAACATCTACATTTGACTCTCAGGAGTAGTTGGACGGCTTCAAGAGCAATGACGTGGAACAAAAACAGTAAATGCACTTATTGCACAGGTATAATGAAAAGAACCACTCTGCAATCATTTTTCTCCCAGGCAGTTCTGCTGCCATTTTGAATTTTGGTTCGTAACCGAGTGACCCCCTCCCTATAATTAAAAAAATTTAAATGAAAACATGGGCTCTATAAATTTGTTAAATTATCTCTCGCCCAAGGAGAGGGGGTGCTTGCTTGGGATTTTATGGTATATCTTTTTGCTCAGTTTGTAGAGCTTACCTGTCTGGATAAGGCATCACCATTATTTCAAGACAGGTGGATTCTCTTTATTTCATATATTTTATACAAAGATACATTGAGGAAGGCTTTGCTGCATGGCACTTATGTTTTGCAGAAAAGCATTTCACAAGGTTTGATGCACTGTGAATGAAAGGAACACAAAAGTTACAGAAACAGGCACATGAATAATGGCTACTTTTCAGCAGCTCCTAAAACTTAGTAGGTCATCTTCCTATGGTACAGTTTGAAGCAAGGTTCAGGAGTTTCAGAGGCAGCAATATAATGAAAGGCAAGGCACAATGGCACAACATGGACACATGTCCCATCTAATGTAGGGAATCACAAGTCCGTGGACCTGTTGTCTGTTGAGAAGCGGCCAAAACACTCTCCTTTGCACGTGCTTTTATTCCTCTTGTGGCAAGGAGGCAGCCATGTTCTACTCAAGGGTGTCACAGAGGACAATATTGTTACGAGGCTCACCAAACCAAGTGCGTCAAACGAACGATCGGCTAGGCGAAGAGGAAGAAGAAGAGACGGCCCGCGTGAGATTCTGGCAGCCATGCTGCTGCAGCCACAGCCTGTGCATATTTGAATGTACCCTTCTAGCTCTGCCGCATACCTATGATTCCCCGTGACAATATAATAAAAGATGAGACAAAAATCGGACAACATGGATATGTGCCCATTCAATGTCAAGAATCGGAACTATGGTTATAGTCGTAGGTTCACTGCGTGACAAATGTTTGCTCTGGACGACTTGAGTCGACATTGTTTATATTGGTACATACTGTTCATTGGTTGTTGAATGCTTAAAGATGATTGGAAGCCCTGAAAGATGATGTTGGTATAAGGTGGGCTTAGTAAACAAAACTTACATGTGAAAAATACTGAGGCTCTTTTTAATAGGGTTGTGCGAATATAATGAATCTTAGAACTGAAGCAAATACGAATTGAATATTAATGAAACCAAATCGAATACAAACATACTATTTAAATAGTCACCAAATAGTAAGGCAAAAATTTTTGAATCAGCCCAAAAATTCCACATCTTATTGGAAAGAAATATTGTAGACATTGACTTAAGAACATTATTATTAGATTTAACTGACAATAATGCAGCTATGTCAAGTGAGGCACAGCTTGCATGTGGCAGTGACTAGAGCCTTGGTGGTATATTAAGTAACCATAAGTGGCACTTGACCGTACATTAATCTACCACGTGCCTATCACCTGACTGAGGCCTGTTTGCCATGGGTGCCTCTCTAAAATTTTTATGACAAGGCTTGAAGAGTATGACCTGATGCCGTCAGCTTTGTTCCTTCCTCCGTGTATGGAAGTATGTTAGAGGGCTGTAATGTATCACCAAGAGCTCGGCAAAGGATATTAAGGACAAATGAATGAGACCTCTATTAAGAGAAAAGGACAGCTCTTGGCTGCTGTTAGGATGAGGTGTGCTTAAGCAAAGGCATCTAGTCCTGGGGATCAATATAGCCTCCATATTGTAAAAGGCTGGGCTACATGCCTTGTAGTAGTTCAATGATTAAAAATATAACCCCTCACAATACTGACATTTCCTTCCTTTGAAGTTTTCTCAGTGGTGCTGACTAATCATCAACTAATCGAAAAATATTTGTTATTTCAAATACCGTAAAACACCAAGCGAGCGCGGCCCATTGGGCAAAAGGTAATTCAAGAAAGGGGGAAGAGTGTTGAGATGGAAAGCTCGGATCCCTAAAAAGACAGGGACGAGAACTAGACACACAGGACAGGTGCTCAACTTTCATGTGAGGTTTATTGGAGCACCACAAAAAGTTTATATGTACAACCAGTATATGTAATCATGTTCATGATATAACTGAAAATGAAGAGCCAGCAACTTGCCAGAGCCACCACATCATGGCTACACAGCAACTAAAGCAAGAAAAAACAGAATAAATGCATCATGTGCTGTTATCTTAATTTGGCCGTAGGGCACATGTGCAAATTCATCTAAAAACAATGGTGCCAAAAAGGAAAAGAGTCATCACGAATGCCTGACATACCACGAAAAAGACCCAATAACGAAGGAAGCAAGGCCACCTATGAAATAAGTTGAAAGTTGAGTGCCTCAGTTGAAAAATTCAAACCTCAGTGTAAACTTGAGCGCCTGCCTTGTGTCTAGTTCTCGTCCCCATATTTTTAGCGCTCCAAGATTCCTGTTTCAAATATGAACCAAAAACACACAGTAGAGCCTGAAAATTTACACAAAATCTTTGTGACATCACACACAAGTCACCACAGTTGGGAACTCAGGGATGAAAGTCCCGGGCTACTGAGCTAACTTCCTTTGCTTGCAGAAAACAAACAATTTCTGTGGTGCAGTCTGCAATATGATTATTTATTGTTTTCTTTTAGTACTGCCCTTTTTAAAGCAGTTTTACAAGTGGCCATGCAAAACTTTTAAGTATATTGACACCTTGTCACATGCTGCACATTACAATGCATGCTTGCCTTCGTGGTTGTTAGGAAGGTTGGTGCTTTGAGTGACTTGAAAGCTTCTTCTATAGCACAGTGCAAAGAAAGAATTCATATCTTACAGTAGTATGGATAGTCATGAATATGTGTAATATGCAAACGCCAGTGTTACGTTATGTATCTTCCATTGAGCAAGGAGGCTATGGGGAGCTGAGGGACGAAATTTTTTGTCAAATTACAACCACATGAAGAAAATAGACAATGAAGCTAAAAAAGGTGAAGGAAATAAAATTAGCAAAAAGCAGACAGTGTGCTTGTCACCCTCAAGGGATAGCACACTCCAAGACATCATGCATCAGCCACCCTGTTCACTAGGTGGATAATCATGAACGATTCATGATTATGGCTGGCCAGCTAGGCTTCCCATTGATCCTTTGTTAGTCATGCAACAGGTGCTGCTGCAGTGCCTGTATATACTGCTGCCTTTTCCACCACGTGGTACTAGTTTAGGTCATCTGTGTTAACAAAGTTGTCACTGCAGGTGCGAATTCTACACATTATACAAGCTCCATTCAGCTCCTCATGAAGCAGCATTGTCACATCACTGAAGGGACGAGTGATTGTGATCCAAGCAGGCCTGTAGGCAGGAATTTTTTTCATGGCAGGCCCAGTTGCTGAAAGCCTTGACTATTTGAGGAAAAAAGCATCCATTTTCATTATTTATTTTCCGTAAAAATCACAGTATGTACAATAAGTGACTTTTTAAGTGTAACATTATTAATAAGCTTAAATTTAATGTGTTTAGCACTACACTATGTTATAAACACTACCTCTACACCAAAATTTCGGGAGGGGCCTGGGCCCCTAGGGCACCCCTCCTGGCTACGGGCCTGGATCCAAGACTTGGTACTAGCCACCATATTCGGGGGGGGGGGGGGGTGCCCTGGGCCCAGATACTGTACATTTATTTCATCAATGCATTAAATCTGCCATCATTGCCTAGCCCTTTCTTGTCAGGATTTGCCACTCAGCACAACAGAATGATAGGAAACTAATCTATATAATGTTTTGTAGCAGTGATAGCCCCTTTACATCACACTTGCACACCTCCCATTGAAAAAAATTAATGATTCTGCATGTGTGCATTGTTCAGTGAACTTATTATCACATTGCATGCACTTATATGCACAGCACGAGGGACTGTTCTGTAGTGCTAGTGTCCTCCCATTGTGTGATAACATGTAGATCAACACATCATGGACTGGTAGTTATTGTGGAATCTTGTTGAAAAAAGCAAGTAAAGTTGACATGCTGAAGTGTCTTCTAGTATGCTCAACTTGAAGAACATTAATTCATTCATAGCTAGTAAATAACTAATGTAGTATAAATATGAATGATGCAGCCAAGCCTACATTTAGTGTCTTTGCCTGTAGCTAAGTATGCTAAATACCTTGCTAATTATCTTTCGTTTGTTTTAACCTCTAGCCTTTTGATAGTGACTTGAGTGCCTGAAGGTTTTCTGGTGGAAGCTCTTCTGCAAGACTGTTCTTTTTTCATTACAGGAACTTCACCGCCATCGGGTGATGTGCCAGGTATGTAATGCACATGTACTCGCTTGATGAACTGACACTTCACTTGTAGTGCTCATTTACTGTAATAATAAACTTAGCTTTTTGTTCTGATGTGTGCATAATTTAAACAAAATCTGAAGCAGTTAATACCTACCTTTTTACTTCATCCAGTTAGTTGCATTACGTAAAGAAAATGTGTTTGGATGTTTAAGACAAACACTAAGTGCAATTGTTTTTGAGTGGTCTGTGCTATATTTCTATCCCCTTCAATTGCTCATGCAATGTACACTTTCTTGCAGATACCGTGCATATACATAAATTTGAAATACAGCTTACGAAAAATGCTCACAATATGGAATTTCATCGGATAGGCACTGTGGGTGTCATTTCCCATTTCATGCATGACAGTGACGTATGAAAGCTTGCATAGAAATAGAATCTAGGTTGTATCCTTCCTGGAAAATGCTTGCTGATTTGTAAGTGGCGTTTTGGAGCATTTTTACAGTGCCCCCTTTGAGTAGCATGCAAGGCCAGGAGCATTTTACTGTGATGTACCATCTGCCAAGTTTCTTAGACATAGCCAAGACATTGTGTATTGCTTAGCCAAGATTGCAGCTTGTAGGAATGAGAGTGTAAGGTCTACTGATTTGTTGGGCTTGTCAGGTATGGAGTATGGGGAACTAAACTGTTATTTTTAATTGAAATGTATAATAACAAGGTAAAGCAAAATAAAGTGGGCACAAAGATAATTTGCTACAGGCGGAGTATGTACCCATGTCTTCTGTGTTATACATTTCGTACTGTGCCATATGAGCTGATGGGGCAACCGTTCTACTACCACCATTAGCTTGTGCTTTTGTACGCGTGTAAAATGCTGGCCTGCATTGTTCAGCCAACACAACCAGTGATGATGATGATGGTGATGGTGGAAGTCCTCTCAACTGCAGATGTCACTAACTTTGTGAGATTAGGAGCAGGCAGCTGGCTTATGAGTCATCGTGTGCTTGCTTGTGTCAAGACGGCCAATAGTAAGGGCCTCATTATGCATTGAGAGTGAAAAAGGGGATTCAGTTGTGGTCATTGTAGGCGCTGTTCCAAGCCCTTGTTTTACATAGATTTTAAAGTGATTTGGCTAAGATAAATGCCAAGCTATTGTATTCTTCTAGTAATGGCTATGCAAGATAGTATGAATGGGCACTGAGTTCCTCCTGCATTTGGTAGACACATAATATCTTAGTGAAGTACGACAATTTCTCTACTGCAGTCATCACGGCACTAATGTGCCGTGACGATTATCATTATCCATCATTATTATTAGGGCATATGAGTTTTACAGAAACCTGCAAAGTGGAGTGAAAGGAAAAATTAGCGTCTACCCATTTGTAGCACAAGGCTACAAGGAAATCCATACGAATTTCTCAGAAATCAAAGCTTTCTAGTGGCCAAAAAATTTGTCCTGGTCTGCTGTTCCTACCCAAAACCAACACCTGCCCGTGGCCTTACTCCACCTTTCGGCTTTGCGCGGAACTCATTTGCCCTATTCATGCCCATGAGCTTCAAGTTGTCAATGGATTCGCCCTCACACTGCCAATTGCTAACCTCCTGGTTAGCTCATTTGGCAGAGCGAGCGACCCGGCCAGGCGTTGGTCCCGGGTTAGAACCCCGGACCAGGACAAGTTTTTTTGTCAACTAGGAAGCTTTCATTTCTATGAAATCTGTGTGGACTTCCTTGTATCTTTGTGCTGCAAATGCATACGTCATCAAAATGCAGGTGTTCTGAGAAGAAAAACGAGTCGCAAACACATGGAATAACCTTTCACTCAAGCAGTAGTTAGTATACATGCAAGTGTACCATGGAATACCGAGCAGGTGTCCCTCCCTCTCGACATGAAAATAGTGCAGGGAATGTTGGGGCAGGAGCCCTAGCTTGGAACTCAAAATCATCCGATTGAAGGAGAGGGGCACTTGCGCTGTTGGGGGCATTTGATTGGTATTTTACAGTAGTCCCTTTTCTTCCTTGGTGTGAATTTTACTTCACTATGCCAGAGCCAGCGCATTGGGTGCATATATGGTTATTCAATTTAAGTCAGGCAAGAAGGTTATACAGGCAAGAAGTAGATAGGTAAAAAGTAGCTAATCAAGAGGTTTGGTGTCAATGCATTGCTTTGACTTGGGGAGCTATATGGTTCACGTTGAGGAAAGTGATTAAAACACCAACTTTTGTTGTGAAATTTTTCCTGCATTTTAGTTTCTCCCACTTGAAAGCAGTTTTCTTTGAAAATCGCTCTGCAATTTTGCATAATCTCATCATCATATATCTTGATCTGATGCTGTCACTAGAAATCGTTGCTATCTGGCTGCTAAAGGGTATTGCAGTGTGATGCTCTGCATGTGCTTCCAACACTAGCAATGGACAATTCAATCATGTTGGGCAAAAATCTGTTCCTTGCAATGCTACTGGGTGGTGTTACTCTCCATGCATGACAGGCAACAGGGCCTACGAATAGCATCATCGACATCTTGCCATCGTATCAGCAGTAGTACTGGCTTTCACTGCCGTGTCGCATTGTTACTTGCTATAAATGTATCACATATTTCCACTTGAGCTACATGAAGTTTGTTGTTTTTAGGCAGTGCCAGGCACATGTGCAGTCACCTGCTCTTGTGCATACATATCCAATGAGCCTTGTGAAATTTCTTTAATGTGATTGTATCACCTAGAATGATCCATCTTAGAATGTTGCTTCTTAAGAAAATTTACTTCTGCTCTTTATCGTGGCTTATGATTGTTAAGGGCCTTCCTTTCTATGATGTACTGTGTTGTCATGTCAGCTTTGAAAGGCCTTGCTTACACCAACTGTTACAGTGCATGCAGTTAGTGTAGTGTTTTTTTTCTTTTATACCAGCTAGGATACTGCCACAGCACTCAAAACAGCCATCATGTGATTCCTGTATGTTCTGCGGGTTCATGTGTGCTATGTGTGCGTACTATGTTTAAAATGAGAAACAGCAATCATTGGATAAGAGAGCAGAGTTTTGTGCGGAGAATTTAATCCACCATGTTTATTTACGATTCAGAGTGTTTCAGTCAGATCTTCAGTCAGAAAACACAAAGTTACAATGTCTGAGCCTGCTAATTACAGTTAAAAGTGTCCTTTACTTGCCCAAACTGGCTCCCATTTGTAATATGTAGTTAGTAGCACCAGGGCCCAGGCCGTACAAGTTGCACGTGGCTCTCTGGTGCCCGTCATTTTTTACAGCATAAGCTGTTATAAGATCACAACAACGGTGCCATAGTTGTCCGCCGCCGCCGCCGCCCATGTCCGTAACCATATCACTCCTCATGAAGAACAGGGAAGCTGCTGCCATCTATCCGTGCTGATTTCCTCCGCATAGCCTTCAAGCTTGGCATGCCTCTGCGCCATTTCGGAGGCTATGTGTTTTTATGAAGTGCTGCCTCGTGAAGCTGTTTTGTCATATTGTGCCATGCGACACGTGACAGGTGATGTGCGTGGCCCCAACATCAACCTGACTTGGCTCTTTGGTATACCTGATGGTGCCTCATTGCAAGGTGTGAACTGCTGCTGAACAAGTGAATCGCAGAGCTACGTGTGTGGCTGCAGTGAGGCAACGTCGGGCACAACAGACCGCTGTGCAGAGAGAAGTCAAACAGCAGAGTTATGGCGCAGGGGATACCTATCACCTGTACTTGCACTAGTTTCCCCAAGCATTTACAATGACCTCTAGGAAGGTCGCTCCTCCAGCTTACGTTGTCACTGTCCTGCAATTCCGTGCAGGCCTAGCTCTTTTTTTCTTCTCTCTCTCTCTCTCTTTTTTACTGACTTGAACATGCTGCATATGCAGCCAGGACAAGGTAACTGATGATGAGGTTAAGTTACATGCAGTGGTGGATGCAAGAATCAAAATGGCTAATGCCATTTTGCCTCTTTCGCCCAGCACTGCACACAACTATGCCTGCGCAGTGCCTAACTGAACACCTGCTTTCTCTTGTGTGCAGAGGACATTTTGGTCTTGCCACTGAGTCCGGCAGACATGGCACATATGTATCAAGTAACATATGAGGCCTTGAATATGGCTGAGCTGTTCAACGACGTCGATTTCAATGAAGGTAAATGAACTGTCAAGTTTGCAGATTTGGTCACAGGATGGTGGATCTCACTGAGACGAACAGTGCTAGCATCTATTACAGGGTGACAACACGTATACAGTCAACCTTCTGTATAACAAATGCGACTATGATAAATGGTCAGTTATAACAAATATAAACAAAAATAGTATTACTATTAAAACAGTCTTACCATTATACATTGATAATCAATTGCTGATAATGAATTACATGCTATGCTATACACCTGCATTTACACATAAACATTGTATAGGATGTAAACAGATCATCATTTGCATGAGCCATTGTCATCAAAGTAAAGCTCCATCAGTCACTTTCACTTTAAATGGCACTCTACTGGGGTGATTCCTCATAGAATGTTGTAGAATGAATTGATGTGGTGCTGTGGGAACTCACTTCACCCCCTCCCACACAAGGTTTCGATTGCAATTGGGGCCTTTTACTTTGATTACAATTACCTAGACATTTAGTAAGGCAAAAGGATGTCAGGGGGTACTTAAAGCAAAAAACACCATGTCAAGAGATCCCTGGAAGGTTTTTCACTGTAACAGGAAGACATGTTGGGTCATGATTCTATAGAAAAATTTCTCAGAGTACCAGCAGGGTGCCTCTTGTTTAACTTGTATCACTGGATTGATGGCAGCACCACTGGTGTGCAGCTTTTGTCTTTTTTTTTAACATCTATGGCCTTTTTTACCAGCAAGGCACACTTTTCTGTTTCGTGATTTGGACATCCGCTTTAGCCTACCTTTTTTCCAGCCGATGATGTTATGATGTACAGGTATTTAATTATCTGAGGCTGCTTCAGACAGCATTTGAAAAACAAGTGCATTCCACTGCCACTCCCAGGTACAGGAGAATGGTAAGCTAGGCGTTTTTTGGTGCGCTTACATATTGAGGATAAACAACATGAAAAAACACAAAGGGAAAGAAAGAAACATGTTTTCATTTGCTCCACTTTGTCAGCATTCTTTCCTACAGTGGATCTTCGATATACTCTTGGGAATTTGACAAAACCCACTATGGAAGAATTCACTGCCTCACATTAGGATGACAATGTCTCTTGGTTTAAGCTACTGCATTAGGCAGTTTAGTGAACTTTGCTGAGAAAAAACTCTAAGCTTGAATACTACCATGTATTTTGAAGCATAATTATCCAGACCCAGTTATGAGCAGAGCCATTGAAAAAGGTGGAGAATTTTGCATCACTATGTGCCAACGACATAGTACTCTTCAGCAATGATGGTGACGAACTACAGAAGATGATTGTACACTTAAGCCGGGAAAGTACTAAGATAGGATTAAAGATGAACATGCAGAAAAGAAAAGTAATGATAGGTGGCACAGCGAAAAAAATGTGCCGTCACAGTTGAAAACCAGACATAGAAGTCGTACAAGACTGCACTTATCTAGGCCTGCTACTGACAGGAGAACCTACTCATGTAAGAGAAATACATCGTAGAATAAGCACGGGATGACATACATACGGGAGACACTCCCAGCTCATGAACAGAAACTTACCATTATCACTCAAGAGGAAACTACATAATTACTGTATTTTTCCAGTACTGACATATGGGGCAGAAACTTGGAGAATTACAAGGAAGCTAGAAATAACGAAAGGGAAGGGGACGGCCGCCTTCGTAGCTCAGTTGGTAGAGCATCGGACGTGACATCTGAAGGTCGTAGGTTCGGTTCCCACCGAAGGCACGTTTGTTTTTTCGTCCACTTTAATTCCTTTCTACTTTCTCCTCAAATTACAATACCACAAGTAACTTCCTCTATGCTTTCCTAGGCTTCATTGTCTGTTTGCTCATTAAGAAGCTAGAAAGGAAGTTAAGAACCACACAGCGGTCGATGGAACGAAAAATGATAGGTGTTTAGGAAGAGAGCTGAGTGGGTTAGGGAACAGACAGAGGTGGCTGACATAATAGTCGAAGTAAAGAAAAAAAATGGACATGGGCAGGTCACGTGATGAGAAGGCTAGACAACCGATGGACAGTTAAAACAACGGAATGTATACCAAGAGAAGGTAAGGGCAGCCGTGGACGACAGAGCAAGATGGAGTGGGGAAATTAAAAAATTAGCAGGCATCAAATGGAATCAGCTGGCACAGGACAGGAAAGGATGGAGAGCATTGGGAGAGGCCTTCGTCCTGCAGTGGACATAAGATAGGCTGATGATGATGATGCACCTGACATTCAGTTTGAGTCCTTTCTTCGTGGCACCTTCAAGTGGCCATTTTTTGCAATGGAAAGAGTTCCTAGAAGCCAGTAACATTCAGATGGTTGAAGTAATTTCATGCAATCTTAAATACCAGGGGCAATAATAATAATTACACACATCTGCGATTCTGGTAACAGCAGCTTTGTAATGGGTTGAAAAATGTTAATGCTGGCAAGTAAGAAAGGTACAAAACTCTGCTGCTGCACTTGTGAGTGCACAATGGTCATGTTGTGAAGGAGTGGTGCCAATCTGGTACAGACAAATGTGAGGTTGCAATACTTGGCATAGGAATTTTTAGTACCCATAAAAGCTCAGTGCACATAACATAAATGTGTTGAAGAGTATCATTCATTTAGCTCGAATCTATGAACAGGTCTTTAAAAACAGTGGCGAGCAGGGGGCAGCATTGGAGCCAATGTTTTGACAAGTGCTCCTGTCTTCATCAAGACGGCAAGTCCACAATTTAGCTAGTGGTGTGTTTTTTACGTACCGTATTTACTCACATAATGATCGCACTCGCGTAAGGATTGCACCCCTAAATTTTGTCGTCAAAATTCGATTTTTTTTCCCCCACGTAATGATCACACCCTGAACTTGCCGCAGCGATATGTCGTGTGCCTAGTCTAGCTGACGATCATGTTTACCATCTGTCGGACGTTACGTAAATAACTCTTCAAGACTCACCAGGTGAACTGCATGCACCAAGAAGATACCTAATTTTTGCCCACTCTTGGCAGAAACATGCCGTATTAGGATAGCAGTAAAGACAAATGCCATAGTTTTCATCACGGCAACAACTTCAAGAAGACAGGCATATATAACGTGCTCAACGGAATGGAAGATAACCTTCTGTGGGACTGCAATGACACTGCCGGTTCTGACAGGGAATCGAGCGGCGACGACACTGACACCAGTGACGCTTCAGACTTTGAATGAAAGTTAGGGGATCAGTGAATGAAAAAATTAAAGGGCAATGTGCAGTTCATGTAGTTTCTGCGTAATGTGCACGTTTATTACAAAGACAAGCCTTACTCTACTTTTATTTTTGGTTATGTTCATGATAGCTATTGTAAGAATTCTGAAATGCGACTTGTTTACGTTCTCAATGCTCATAATATTTTTTTTGCGGGAAGTTTACCCCGCGTAATGATCGCACCCCGAAATTTGCGTCAATTTTTTTGAAAAAGAAGTGCAATCATTATGCGAGTAAATGCGGTATACCATGCCCACTGACATGCTAGTTATTCTCACAGCTCAAGAATCTGAGTACAAAATGCATCAACACTGTGTTAAAGATGAATGCCATGGGATTATACTTTTTTGTGGGCATAATTGTACATTAGTACTGCAGTAAGAGTTGACTAGCTATGGTGAGTTTTTTTCCACAGTCCTAGCTTTCACTTACTTTTTGATATACATCTATGAGACTTCTGCTTTTAACGAGAACCTAGAGCTAGAGAGATTTACCACATGAGAGTTGTGATCTGTAAACTAATCGAGTCTCCTTCAGTTTTACCTAATGTTTTAACCTGTTGTCTGTTTGCCAGTGTCTTCTTTTGCTTCCATGGAATCAGTGACCATGGCCACCGATGGAGATGACCTTGAGTCTTCCATGAGGAGACTCTCCCTGGATAGCAACAGAACAGAAGGTGGAGATCGTTTCACTGCCAGTGGCACTGCCTTTCTCTGCAAGAGCTCTGAAAAAGCTGCTGTCAAGGTGGAAGACAAATCAGACCACAGGCCGAGACGGGACACTGTTGATGATCCAACAATCATTCTCAACAGTAAGGCAAGCGACAAGCTTGGCACTGCAATGTACATGCTCATCTGCTGGCTGACCAAGGAAATTGTTAGCAGATGCTCAACGAAAACCTTAAGTAAACTGGTTGCTGAGATGATTCCACTTTGTGACAGGAATGGAAACAAGTGAGTCATGGTCACTAAGTTGCTGTAAGTTGACTTAACTTAATGAGCAAACAGACAATGAAGCTTAGGACAATGAAGCTTCCTAAGCTTCATTGTCTGTTTGCTCATTGAGTTGTTTCTAACAAATAAAGAACGAGCCCTTGAACCCTTCCCTTTCATTGTAAGTTGACTTGACACTCATGGAAGGAAATGCAACTCTAAAAATGAAACTGACTGAAACAACTGTGTTTGTCAACAGCACAAGTGCAAAGGCCCCTTGGTTATTAACTTATTAGTATTTCATTAATGAGCATCGTATATGTGCTCCCTCTTTTGTCCCATCTTCACATGCTGTCCTTTCCTTCGATGAACCTAGCTACCTGACAGACCACACGGATGGTTGTTTAGTATGGAGTTGGTCTTATGCATACAGTCAGCGCTTAAATGCTGAGACTACCAAAATACAACTTCCAGACTACAGCAGATCAACTACACTCCCTGGCTAAAGTAAATCATTGTTGGTGTTTACCAAAGGCAGCTTATATATGCCCTGGTAAGTGAGGCTAGAGGTGTATCTCTGCTGGCACACTTATGCCTTATATGCCATCATGCTAGTTAGCCATAGCCTTCTCTGAGGATAGCATGTCACCTTGGATGATTACGCTTGCCTTAAATGCATGTGCACAGCAATTTATTATGTAAGCTAATGTAGAGAGTCATGCTAAAATAGAGCCAAAACCATTCGTGTGTTTACTCACTGTAAACTTCCTTCCTATTGGGGTGAATAATACGAACCAATAGCTTATTCTCACCAATTACTGATTTTTATTTCGATAATAAAAGCACATTCTTAGATACAGTTGGCAGTCACAGCCCCAAAACCAGAAGAGCAGTGATCATTGGTCATGACACAAGACACAGAATTTTTGGTGGGAATTCTTGCCATAACTAGGATAGCCACCTGTCCGGCTTTTTACTGGTCCACCCAATTTTTAAAATCTGCCAGTTTGTGCCTAAGGCCACTGGCTGATTTTTTTGGCCATAAGATCATGATATATACTTTTAGCACATGTTTATGTAATGGTGTCACTGGTCTGGCAAATTAAGATGCAAAGGAGAGTTTTTATGGACAAAATTATGTGTGCTCACTGTTCAGTGCAGCACTTTCAGAGCAATACAAAACCACGGTCAACTTTAGTATAAACGTTATTACATTCACTGGTGCTTTTGTGCAAACCAGCGGACTAGTTGGCTAGCTCAGTGCTATGTTTCTGTACATGTACATTATGGTGATTATTGCATGTCATAGATTTGGTGTCTTTTTTTTAGAACATAATTTCAACCTCCTTTATTGGAGGTGGGGGAGGGGAGGGGCCAGTTTTCACTTCTGAGCAAGGTGGTAACCCTAACCTAGCCATAATGCAAATGAGGCATTGATCTGAAATGAGCACAATCCAGACAGACAGTCAAGGCACTTGCAGAGGCATTCAAAATGTGATTTGCCTCTGCAATACGCAAAGCGTTCTACATGTATATGCCTGTTCACTGTCTTCTGTACTCATTAATACAGTGAAATGTAAGAGCACACAAGCTCTCCTGCTAGAAAAATCCAGAACCACTTATATTTCAGGCTGTCGAAGACATATATAACTGGAGCAAACGGCAAAAGATGCAGCAGAATGAAAGGCTACATACTATTCTGAAGTCCTGCAGGGAAGCATCAATGCTTCTCAACCAGAGTAAGATAGACCGGAACCGACTCCAGCGTCGTAAAATAAATTTTTTTAATATACATTCTGACACAGGCATAGTGTCTTGGTTATTTATATTTGCTCTCTACCTCTGCTCACTGTCCCTCTGTTGTATGGCTTCCCACATGCTTCCTCCTGTCCTTTCACTCATGGTAAACATTCGTTTCTTAGAGCATCATCTGTCAACACCTGTGGAAGTTAGCCAATGCAAGAATGCAGACAAGCGAAAAGCAGAGCAAACACTTACTCTGACAGTGCCGCGCCTGGCAGTCAAATTTGCTGTAGCAATGTGGAGGCAACCGAGCTCAGTCTGTTGGCGCTTCTGCAATTTTTACAGCGTAAGCTGTTGTGAGATCACACCAAGGGTTGTTTTTGGGCCTTAATTGTCCACCGCCGGCGTCCGTAACCACTATCGCGCAAATTTTAGAAAAAATAACCAGGAGCGAGGAGTATTCCAACTTGTCCTCTGCATGGATTCGAACCCACACGCTCTGCATGGCAGTCGAGCATTTTACCACTGAGCTACGCCCTGTGCTTGAAAAAATCATTGCTAAAAGACCTAAACAGGTATAACGTCTGCCGAGGAATCGCATTAACAGATGTAATGTTACGTGGCATAATAATAATACACCACTTTACGTCGCGGAAAGTTGATTGCATAACGAGTTCGAGGAATAATTTCAAAGGATACAGGGGTGCATGCTTCGTAGCTCTGCACCCATTACAGAGGCATGATCTACATCATCATTATGAAACAATCTCCTTCAGCTTTACCGTCATCATTATTACGAACCGCTGCCCTTTATCATGTCGTATCGTGCCATGCGACATGCGGCAGGTGACGTGCGCAGCCCCGACACAAGCTTGGCTCTTCGATATACCTGTTGGCACCTCCTCATAAGGTACACACCGCTGCTGAAGAAGCAAATCGCAGAGCTACACGCACGACATGCTCCATGTTCCCAACACATGATTCTACAGGCATACGAGAGAGGACGCTCCAATTATACAAAGAGCACAAACATACACCTTACAAACACCAGACTACCTACGTATTTCATAAACAGGGACCCAGGCATCTCACTTACAAGCACTGCAGGGCCTGTCCATCAAATACCGTGTTTACTCGAATCTAATGCACACCTTTTTTTCGATAAAATTGGTCCAAAGGTCGCATGCACGTTAGAATCGAGTGTGAATGAACGACACTGTTACCATATCGCTGTCGGCATCAAAATGGCCACCTCCTACGAAGTTCGGGTGCTGTTGAACGGTTGCTGGCTAAGAAACAAACTAACGGCACAGCAGTCTTTGGCACCCATAGTTTCTGTAGTTTCTACGTCGCTGCCGGTCCCGTGCTGAACGATGCACCATGATACACAGGCCGATGATACTCGCCACGCCAGCTTGGCTGTCTCCGCCGGTGGTCTCCGCCGCACTGCTTTCGGTAGCGTTTGCGGTTAACCTTAACGGGAGATGTTTGCCATCACCGCATGCAAAACAGCTCATTGCATTTCTCCCTAATATCTGTGCTGAGCCTGAGCCACCTGAGCCTTTCAGTCATGCACGCTGCATGATGTCCGAGATTGCATAGCGACAATATCGGAGACCATGCCTCAACCATGCTTAGCTACGTGAGCCTGCGCAGCATGCGTGGCAGCACACGTGAGGGAACTGCGATAGCACGGAGGAATGCAGCACTGTGGCTGCGCCCGGCAATGTTTGGCGGTTTTATCGCAATGAAGGAGTTATGAATCAGAGCACCGAACGTGTTCAAGACACTGTGGATCGAGTGAAGTGGGAAAGCCATAGCGCGGCCATTTGAGGGACTGCGGTGGTTCAGAGTTGGCAGTGCGTTTATTATGCGAGTGTGTTCATTACACGAGTACGGCATTTATTTTTATAAATGTTGGAAGGTTGATTACTAAGGACCTTTCTTTCCGTGTCACGAAAAATGGGAGCGCGTTACAATCAATGTTTCACTTTTTTGAGGGGTCGTGGGAAACAGGTGTGCGTTAAAATCAAGAGTGCATTAGAATCGAGTAAATACGGTAAATGCATCTTGTGCGAGTTGTGGGAGAGTCCTTCCAACTCCTCGTTCAGAAAGACAATCCGATCTGTACTGCTACACAATCAGCATTCTGGGGCAGCTGGGAAGAGTGGACCCCTCCCCAACAAATGTTTCGGAAACTACAGTGGCTGGTGAAGCACATCAAGAACGTGCTGGGCCTGGAGGCATCAGCTGTCATGGAGGCCTGGACTGGGGCTTTAGTTCCTCTTAGAATAATGAGTGTTATTCCTCTCTCTCTCTTTTTTCCTGTTGCCATCCATGAAGGCACCCAGTGAACGTTGCAGTTTCACAGGTGTTGTGGGACTTCCTTAATGTGTGAAACTGCAAACAGGATTCCCTGACTTTCAATTTAAAGGCATAAAGCATGATTTGCATGCCTAATTGCATGTTTCGTCCATGAAAGTTCAGATGGTTCTTTCATGATGCCTTCATTGCCCACATATTTCTTTATGATAATTTCCATGTCTCTGCTTTTAAATATATGTAGTATTTATGTTTAGAAGCTGTAGCTGTAGTATAGATTTGTGTCAATGCCTATTTGACAGAGTGCGAGTGTGATGGAAGTTAACTTGTAACTGACAGAAGGACACAAAAACAAAGTGGATGGGTTGGCATGGTGTAGTAGTACTTCGCTCTAGTGTCGCTCGGTCATCTTGGCCCAATGTACCACTTGATGGTGTCACAGTGAGGCTGTGTGCAACATATGTAACAGTTATTTTTCTCTGTAACATATAACAATTATAAAAAAAATCTGCCCCTTTTCCCTTCGGCAACAGTGCTGTGCACATGGCTGTGAGGCATCCTCCATATGTACTCAACCTTCTTCTGAAGATCTTGGAAAACACAAAAGATTATCAAGCATGCATCAATAAGCAGAATTATGGAGGCCAGGTAAGGATTGTTTGGACATTGTCACTGACATTAAAAGCTGCTATATGTCGCAAGGGCATGGTAGGCCTGAAAAGCTTGGTGCAGGGCCCAACTTGCATTTGCCTGTCACTTTGGTGGCCTGGGCCTTTTGATAGTCAAATAAGAGCTGTGTTGGCATGCCAGTGTGATTAGTACTCTTAATACAAAAACACAGCCTTGGTTTACTGGCATCTGACTATAATTGCATGAGAGCTTTGGTCACTGGACAAGTGCCCATTCTTGGCATGTGTCCCAAAAACGGCGTGTACCCTAGCAGACAAGCAGAAGAAAGGGATTCAGTGTCATTGAGTATATGCCACAGAATACGTGTTCTAATAGGCCACTTGGGCCATTCGGTTTTTGCCACTGGTGTGGGCTCATTCTTGACTAATATGCCATGTAGTGTTTGATCAAGCAGGGCAATATGCAAGTAATGAATGACTGAGCAATAGATGGCAGGTGTGTGCGGAAAAGAAAAAGAGGTGAACTAGGACTTTAGCGTGTATTTAGTATGGTTGGTTCTTTTCACCTGTAGTCCTGCTTGGGTGTGCACTAATCAGAGAAGTGTGGCGCTACAGAGAAATGGATAAAAATATTCGACGGGTGGTACAGTCTTGTAGCACAATTAGGAAGGTGGAAGCCAGCTGCACACTAATAACAGGTCATGTTTAAACCTGTGCAAGATGTACAGAGGAGCCACTTTGATGAAGTGCACATGTGGCATTGAGGGTGCTAATCAACACACCACACATGGGCAGCTTGTGTAAAACATTGGAGTGCAAGGTTTTGGATGCCTAGTGGTAAACGGCGAGGTGTCTGCTCAAAGCCTGCTGCAAGCCTCTTCAGTTTTTCTAACTTGAAAGATGGAAATCTGAGGCTTTCACTTTCAAGGTACATTATAGCACATTGTTTTGTTTCTCTTTTGCTTTGCTTCTCAAACCAAGGACCGCATAGTGAAACTGGGCATATGTGCACATTTGTTTGCTTTGTTGTCCTTTTTGTAATTTGTAAGAATGTGGCATAGAGAAATAGGACAACGTCATACTAACTAGCCCTAATTGAAGCCTTATCGATAAAAATTCATTCAATAACATAATTTTGTACAAGCATTTTCATCCGTAACATTTCATTATACATAACAGTTGCAGTGAACATTTGCACAACCATTAAAAAATTTGTCTAGTACTGATTCTTGCTTAGTTTTAGGATAAACTGGAAACAGTTAAGGCCTAAGATTGTAAACAAGGTCTCTTCAGCAATATGGTGCATCACTCAAAAGCCATCATTGTTTCGTACATTTGATTCCTTGCATTAAATGCAGCTCTGGGACCTTGAAACAGCAGGACTAATATAGCCGCAAGCTGCAAGGCAACCCAGCAATTTACTAAATTCCTCTACAGACCAGTTTTAGTTTCATTTTCTAGGAGCTGTGTGGGTTCTGATATCATGATTATGGTGAACCTGGTATCATGGTTGCAGTAAACTTCAGTCATGACACAGAAAATGGTCGCAAGGAATCAAGGTGTCCTAATGTTTCTTTACTCATTCTGGTTTTGTTTGGTCATCCACTGTGTTGTGCCCTCTGTAGGGGCAGTTCTTTGTCTCATCATCTGCTGTTCATTTGCTCTGTTAGAGGTACCACCACACAGAATTGACTGGATGTTGTGGTTTGTGTGCCCCTTGTCTAATGTTTTTTTATGTGATCTTTATGCAAACTTTTTTCCTTGCAAGAGGGAGAGAGAGAAATAAGGAAGGGAAGGTAAGGATGTTAACCAGTCAGGAGACTGGGGGATGGGAGAAGAGGAGGAAAAGCCCCTGATGCAACGCTTAGTTATGGGAGTGTAACAATAAAAAGCAATTGGAAGAAAACCAATTTTCACATTATCTGATCATTTGATTCCTCAAGTCCATGCATTATCACGTGACACGCACTCAGGCCATCTTTCAGTCGCCCTTTGACTTGGAATGATAGAGAGCTGAGCTACTTGGCAAGGGTTCATAATTAGAGCTGTGCAAATAGCAAAATTTTGAGTGCAAAGCAAATTTGAATGTTGGTGTTTAAGTGTGAATCAAATAGAATATTTTTCGAATAATACCATATCTAATTATGGATTAATCTACTGTTAAACACGGGCAAATAATTTATTGCATGACTTGTGTATTCCCACAGTGTCATTTCAATGTCCTGAAAAACAGTCCAACAGAGAACTGTGCAACAGTAAGCTAAACTTTGCCGCAGTGCACGAGGGTTAGCTGCACTTCAGTACGCGGGTGTTAGCTTCGCCGCAGGGCACGGGTGGTGGCTTCGCCGGAATAGACACGTGTTAGCTTCGCCGTAGTACACGAGCGTTAGCTTCGCCGCAGTGCGCGAATGTTATGCGGGGAAGCGCACTATAGACGGGCAAGGGCCACTTGTTACGAGACAGCATATTTTTTTCCCTTAATTACCAATTTCATATAGTTGGAATACTAAATGTTAAGCGGGAATCGAATCAGATAGCAAACCCTATTCGCAAATTATTTGAAATTTCGAATATTCGCACACCCCTATTCATAATGCAAAAAAATAAGGTGTGCAAACATGGGCACAAAAAATAGGAGACTGGGCAACATGAATGCAGAACAAAATTTATGTTGTCTACTTCACTTGTGTCAGTGTTTGCACGCCACAGCGCACTGTGTCTTCTTTCTTGTCGTTGTGTCTTCACACTGTAGTCTGCTTTGGGTGTGTTTTAGTCTAGACCTTTAATAACATTAAAACTTTTAAACAGTGGCAGCACTTGTAGGCACTTTTCCATGGCTGGAATGTGGTTAGGGGGGGGTGGTCATTGCTGGAGGCCCAAATCATGTGACATGGTTTCCAGATATATGAACCAGTTAGCAAGGCCCATATTTGTTCATACAAAAAGTTGTGTAGTGGAGTGACGTTAATTATGCACGCTCTTATCAAAGTTTACTACTACATCAGGATGCATAAGGGTGCACTAGAGCTCTGTAAAGCATTATAGATCTTGTTAGGAGTATATGTTGTGTTGCAGGTGCTTGGAGTTTTTTTCACTCATTCAGTAGCAGTTTTGAGTGTTGCCAGTTTTTTGTGTCAGAGTACTGAAAGCTCCAAGGCCTGTGCAGAGGACACAGCACAGTGGCAGCATAAGCTGGATTTTGCTGTGTGCTCGCTCATTCTTTCAGTCAACTTCCATTCCTGCTTCTCTTCCCCTTCTCATTCCTCATCCATTGTCCACTTTTGCTGCTTTGTCTGCTTCGTCATCATCTGTTCCCCCTTTTTTTTCTTTGTTGTTGTTGTCTTCTTCCTTTTAGGGGTGAAGCTCCTCTTAGTCTAACCTTGTCACGCGTCAGGCGTCAGTCGTCAGGCGTCAATCGTAACCCGCGTGCTGGGAGGCACGCGCTCGCCCTCGGCGTTCGCCTTGGCGCGTGCCTCCCGGCGCGTGCCTCTGCTGTCTTGTGAGAGAGAGAGACAGAGAGAGCGAAAGGCGCGCTGTGGCTACAGAAACGCTCTTTCTTAGAGGAACGCTGTACCAGCTCGCAAAGAAGGAGAACGCGCCCTCACCCGCGAGAGACAACATTGGCGCAGGCAGCATCTCCTAGCGAGTTTCTTGATTGAGAAATACCGACTGCTCGCGTTGGAGAAGCGTTCACCGGCAACCCATATGTATATATATATATATGCAGGCACTGTATCTTGACTTGCAATGAAGTGCCAGTGGGAGATTTCACTTGTGCATAGTTGAACCATCAGGATTCGTAGAGTGCGCATTAACTAAATTAATCCGGAACTCGGCACGATCTACGATGAACATCCCGAGCTTCGCCCACTCATCATCATTCACTCCGTGGATATGCTGCAATTTTTTTGTCATCTTCTCATAAGTTGATTTCTTCTTCCTCATCTTCAACTTTGTACTAGTATGCATTTCACAGAATTCTCCTTGAGTGCCGCAGTATCCCCTGCTGGGCTGTGCTAAGTGTGCATGACCCCCCAAAAAAGTGCTGTTGATGGTTTGTAGTAGCAATGTTGGCAAGTTGGTCAGCCTTCATTATCAAGCAGCGCACACACATGCAGACAAAGGGAATAGAAGCAGCAACACAAAATGTTTTACTGCTGTGAACAGCCGAATATGGTGGTGCTCCATGCCTCCTGTGAAAAGGTCTATAGGCATATGAAAAGTTGGCTTCTTGTTTTTCTAGCTCTTGTAGAACACACCCACGACATGGAATTGATGAGTCTTTTTCTCACTGTTGTGGCTTCACAGTGGTTTGTTGTGCCCGCATTGCCTGGGGCCCTCCTATTTCCTTGTCTACCTCAATGAAAGCACACACAGCGGCTGACAACATATAATGTCCTGAAACCTCCCCTACCACATCAGAGTGGTGGATAGTGCAGATAGTGAGAGTCAGGGATGTAGTGGCACTGCTCCTGTTGAGCTAGGTTCCCATCTGCACAGTAATGGAGGTTTTGGAAGTCAGTAGCAGTTACAGACACTGGCGGGGCTGACTGCGCTGAAAATAAGGACGAAAGGAACATCTACAACAGGGCAGGCACTGTGTTCATTTTTTCCTCATGTTGAGGAGCGTTTTTAATACTTTGTCAAGGTGAACCAACCAACTAGGACCAACGTATTGTAACCAGTTCCTTGGCCTTTCAGCTGTTGCTGTTACGGGCTCACTTCCTGAGCCATGTTAATATCTGTTGCTGTTGCCTGTGACTGTCACAGAAATCCAAAAAGGCTTTGCGAGAAGTTTGTCAAGAAAGAAACAAAGGGGTAAAAAACGCTAATACGAGGATTCGAATTCTGAGCTCACAGAGTGCCAATCAGAGGTTTCCTTCTTAGCCCCTCTGCCAATGGTACAGGAAATAATACTGTGCCTGAAGAGTGCAGTCATAATACCATTGTCTGAGTTCTGTTAATGCCATGCTGTACTGTTCATTCATAAACCAGCCGAGGAGTGAAAGAACTCAATCAAGTCCACATCACAAAGTGACAGGTAGGTTGGGGAGTTGGAGAGATGGAGAAAACATCTCCCTATTTTCTTGCCACTGCAGGGAGCATCTCCACAAAAAAAAACAATCACTCTAACTGGATTCATTTCTGAGTAAAGTTTTTTCATCTAGAAACTGAATTGCTCACATGAACCTGCAGGATGCTTATTCCACACGGTACTGCACAGACATCAGCATCGCGAGGCCTGTTGCGCACTGTGTTGCCCTTTGCATTGTATCACTTCTTCACATTATGGAAGGAACTGCGGCTGTAGCCCTTATGTCTGCTTGTATAAATTTTGCATGCACCTTACTTTGAATTTGCAATTTTTATATCGTATATTATTTTTCTATATATTGTATTTTCATAATTACTAAATCTACCATTTGTGGTTAAATGGAATGAAAGTGAGCAAACTGCATTTGAAACTCTGCTAGGTG
Organism: Hyalomma asiaticum; assembly: GCA_013339685.2. Taxonomy (NCBI): domain Eukaryota; kingdom Metazoa; phylum Arthropoda; class Arachnida; order Ixodida; family Ixodidae; genus Hyalomma; species Hyalomma asiaticum. The sequence goes on from CM023481.1 coordinate 26,754,209, forward strand.
TGGACAAAGTGTTAACAGAGCACAGTTTGCTTCTCTCATAGGTATGCATGTATTGGAAAGGTGGAACTAATACGAAGTATCACATGGAGTCTTAAAGAGGGAGGACAGTTAAAGGGTCCCTGAAACGTTTTTTTGACATTGCGTCACTGATTAGGCAACACAATTGCGAAATCATGCACACCATAAATAAAGCGAAGCACAATGCGCTAAGGCAGCTAAGGGCTTATTTCTGTCGCCTTCCTCCTTACCACTGCTGTTCCTCCTCAACTCGATCTGCTGCGGAGTGCGCGCTAGCGACGACAGCGCCTCCCGCGTCAGCCGCTCTGCCGAGCCTCCCGTAGTGACATAGCGCCCCGATATCCTCACTGAGATCGCCCGCCTCGGCAGTGCTAGCCTCTGTAATAGAGCGCCGGCGACTCGTGTGACGCCGCCAGATGCCGCGATGATACCGTTGGCTGAAACGAAGGAGTACATTGTAGAAGCACGTTGTTCGCAGCTAGGTTTTGAAAATTACGTGCACGTCACTTGGGTCGGGGCCAATCAGCGACCTCTCATTCGATCGCTCGATGACGGGGGCGTTTGAAAACGCTTTTTGGCGAGCCGCTGCGACCTTTTGCGATACGCGTGTTCAAAACCTTATTGTAAATTACACACTTTACGCACAGCGCTAAAATCTGTCCTGTAATGGTCCTAGTGACCCGCTGTACCGGATCACCATGTTTGCACAAAATCGTCAAAACCGTTTCAGGGTCCCTTTAAGGAAACTGATATATTAATAACCAGCTAACAATCAGCCATACCACCCAAGAGTCAAGGCTTCTGAACGATAACTAAACACATAACTAAAAATTTAGTACAGTTTGAGTGAACGGCATATACTAAAATATGAATATTCATGGGCTTGGCCACAGCTGTAAATGGCTTAAAAATTAAATGCACACATTATGAGTAAGGAAATAAATTTACATTCCGCTCTTCACATGTTTCACTCAGCAGAAATATGGCCTTAACTCACTAAAGATACATTGCTTTTCATTTATTTAATGACATCATGAAGAAAATCTAAGAACAAACTGTGTGAAAGGGCAGTTTGCTCAAATCTTCCCATTTTTTTTCTTGGTTTCATAAAATATGAGACCCCGCTGAATCAAAACTGTTATGCAGATATAGTTGCTACAGTAAATTTATTTAAAAGGAGTAAAATGCCAAGTGCTAATTTGTTGCTGCTGACAAACTTCATTGGATAACTATAACTATAATTGGCTAACTATAATATTAATGGCTCCATAGTCTCTTTCCTAAGTTCCATTAAATATCTTGGTGTTATGATCTCACAGAATCTAAGCTGGTCTTTTCACGTAAGTAAAATAGTTAACAATGCTAACAGAGGTCTTGGTCACTTTCGTCATAATTTACATCTTGCCCCTCCATCAGTCAAATTACTAGCTCACAAAACACTAATTCGCCCAAAACTAGAGTATGCATCCGCCATTTGGGACTCACCCCAAATACAAGTAAGTCCATCGAGCTAGTTCAAAACCGAGCAGTTAGATTCATCTACTCAGATTACTCATATCATACCAGTGTTACTACCCTTAAAAGAATAGCAGGCCTACCTAACCTTGGCCTACGCCGTAAGATTTATAGACCATCCTTATATCACAAAATGTATCATACGTTTCATTATAACTCTCCCATTCAATCAGCCTATTGTACTTCAGCCTGCACTAGTCACCACAAAGCCGTGTACCCACCTCCTGCTTGCACCACAGCCCACCATCACTCCTTTTTCGCTCAAGCAGCCAGGGACTGGAACGATCTTCCCTCAAGTGTCATCCATCATTATGACACGGGTAAATTTAGAAATGCCATAGAGATATTGTTTTATTAACCTTATACTGTTCGCCCACACCCCCATGTAAAGCCTTTTGTTGGGGAGGTGGGGGCCTTTGAGGTATAATAAATAAATAAATAAATAAATAAATAAATAAATATCTCTTTTTTAAATTTTTGCTGCAGACTCCATTGCATTTGGCAGCACATAGCAGCCGACATGACCTAGTCATGATTCTGCTGGATCATGGCGCCGACGCCACACTCGTGGACCATGCAGGCCGCACCATCTTGCACTGTGGTGTTCTCGGATCACTGCCCGACGAGGCTTTCAAAGCGATCTTGTCACAGCCACAGTTGGATTGGAATGTAGCTGACAAACAAGGTAGGCATACCTGTTACAAGCAACCTGTATGTTGACAAGCTTGAGCTATGGAATAAACAGTGCTTTTGGAGCAGGAGGAAAACAGGTGATATTAGGGCTCATGCATGTCATCTGCCTTCCTTGCATCAAAAAGGGCCATTTCTTTCATTGCCAAAGCTACTGCTGTACTATAGAGGTTGACTTGGAAGGGTGTGTGCAGCAAGTGCTAAGCTGTACGTTAGCTTGTCCGAAAACAGGGGACACGTGTTTCTTGGATTTCATATCCACGTGGATGGCTAACAAGAAGAGATACCACTTGTCTAAGAACAAGATAGCTCTCCATTTTTGAACCGCAGTACCACATGAATTGAAGGAGAGTCTTGCACGCTGTTCTGGGCATGTGTCGCTAATTTGCAAGGGATAGAAAGCTTTATAAAGAAATTAAATTCAATCAGGTAGTTTAGTACCGTTTGCATCTGTTCCTATCTCATGTTGTGCTGCAGTAGATGTTTGCAAACTTGCCTGCTGCTCTCATTGTTTCTATGCACATGTGAAAGCACAAGATAGTATAGAAACAAAAGCTGGAAGTGTTAGCCAGGAAAGAGCCTGGTAATTGGCTCCTGTACATTGGGAAGAGGAAATAGGAAGATGAGAGAGATAATAAAATTACTGGTGCTTTACATGACATAGCCCCGATTTTGATTATGGAGCAGGCTGTTCTGGAGGGCTCTTGACCATATAGGGTTATTTAACGAGCACTGACAAGACACAGTGTATGGGCATCTAGTATTTCACTTGCATCGAAAGGTGACCGATGCTACCAGGATCAAAATCACTTCTCTAGGGCCAGCAGCTGAGCACCATAGCCACTCTACCACCATAGCAGCTTAAAGATGAGAGAGAAAGGATTGAAGATGGAAACTGTGTGGACACACACGGATAACATTACACAGTCAGAAATGTTTATGTGGGATATTTGTCGTTAAGTAGATTCAAAAACACCCTAACTGCCATGTGAGCCCACTCACTTATACCATGAAATGGCCATGAGTGTACTGGTCATAATGCTAATATGAAAGCCTCCACTTTGCCCCGCCACAATGTGCCTCACTTGTATGAAAAAGTTTGTTCATATATGATACAGACGAATGTGTTGCAGTAGCCAAGCAGCCTTTAGTGAAATGTGACAAGACTGCTGGGCATGTGCCACAAAATGCAAATGACCGCAGCCCACATATGTGTTGCATTGCAGCATAAACAACTGTTGTTGACTGTGAAAGTTAACCTACTTGACTCCACAGGGTTTGGGTGTGGCTTTCAGCCTCTGACATTCATGTTGTGAATCACTCTTGCAAACATAAATAAGATGCACTGAGTGCCAACAGTGTTGACGCCCAATATCTCCAGCAATCTGAATTTTGAGGGAGCAGGGGTGGCTCAGGTCTGACCCCCTTTTTATGTACTTTTGTGCATGTGTTTGTACAGGTAGGTGTGCATGTGTGATGTATAGGTACATACATACACAAGCTAAAAATTTCATGGAAAACATGCTTGAATCCCCCCTCTCATCCCTCTTTGCTGCACCACTGCCATAGTATTATTTGCAAGGACTGCTAAACTATATATATATATATAGTGTGTGGTGGCTTAATTCAAAATGAAATTTAAGGTTTCTTCCCCAAATTTTGAAATTGTGGACAATAAAGCAAGGACACAGCGCAGGGATAGTGTCATTTTGGCCACTCACAGAACCCTTGGGTATTGGGTAACCCAGGAGGAGCTCTCCTCATATATATACTAAATGTGCAGACTAGTGATGTGGTTGCTGTTGAGCTTCACTGACGTTGAGATCAGTGTGTTGGTTCGGGGACTGTGGGAAATTTGCTATAGCCTTGTGACACATTTTTCTGAAATTGCTTTGGCTTCTGTATGCTCCTGAGTTGCCTGTACAAAGATCTGCTGAGGACAGGCATCCTAAACCAGCCAGTGGGTGCTGTAACACTTTCATTCATCCGACCAGCTCCAGTGCCCAGATGCTTGGGCTGTAGGAAAATTGAAACAACCTTCTAAGCACCGAGACACATGCTGTACAAGAGCATGAAGTTAAGCTAGTTGGTTGAGCAACATTCCAGACAGAACAACTTGCAACAGAGACATTGAAGGACTATATTTGATGATTAAGTGGCCCTGTTGCTGTGCTCTCTTTTCATGGAATTAAGAGATGCCTGTCCAAAGGTTAACCATTGAACTTTATGCATTGAAAACTTCAAGCTTGGTACATACTCGCGCAGCCACTTCGAATGAAACCCTTGCCTTGCCAAAAGCATGCTAGAGCATCATTGCTAATCTGAGTGGCATCTCAGGAATTTTGTGTCTTGCATTCACTGTACCTTGCTCTAGTAGATCCTGGATGTTACAGGCCTCTTCAGCCATGCCGCCAATCAGGAGAGGAAGCACATCTTAAGTGTGTCCCTCCATACCCTGTTGTCTTCTAGTGGTGAGAACCGCAACTGAAGGAAAGCAGCATCTCCAACACTTGCATTGTAACTCACTTCACAATAATCTACACTTGATGGTCTTGTAGCATTGGCTTTACTGCACGAAACCACTGAAACAAAGTATAGGTAGTAGGTTGCCAGGTTGCAACATTTCTGTCACCTGAAGCAGGCTTCAGTGCAGGGTATCTATAAAGCTAGCTTTTGAAATGTGCTGTTTATAATACTATATGTATTGAAAAGTGTCTTTCCTTTTGCTTTGAACAAATGTAATAACATCTTATGATGGGTAGTACTGTCTAACTGACAATACTGTCTTCATATTCAATCAAGTGCTTAATGATAACTTTGAGTCCTTACTAATCCAACTGACTGATGCCATGATGAAGTTCAACGACAGTTAGTTACAGTTAATTTCACCAAATTTGCCATCTGTTGATGCGTGGCTTTATAATGTTCTGTAATTGTAAATAAGGCTCTCATCCCCTGTAGTTGAAACATCTTTTTTCTTGTTTGTGGTGAGAATTGTTGCATCACATTATTTTATTTAAGGATAAATTAATATCGCTTGTTGAGGTATACATGCTTCTTGTATGAATTTCCAGAGATTTGCAAAAATCCCTGGTTTTTGAACACATGAAAGAGGTTGTTGGGAAAGAAAAACCGTCTCTTTCGTGATGCTAAACGCTCGATAACTTCTTCAAAGCGGGACAAGTACTTTACATATCTGCATGTATACACTCATGCTTTAAGACAATCCAAAAAGAATTTCGTTCAATATGACTTGCAGACCCTTATGCACATCAACTCTAAAAAATGTTGCAAAATTCTCAAACCATTTAAAAGCTCCAATAACATTTCTTTGAGTTACCCTGATTGTTCCAATGTGCCAAATGATGAGCGATCAGATATAATCAACTTGTACTTTTCATCTGTTTTCACTAATGAACCTATGCTAAGTGACTTTCATCGGCCCAGCCACTCTTTTTCTCAAATGCCTCCCATTACCATTACTTCTACAGGAATTTTGAAGCTCATGGAAAAGATGATTTCTAGTGCCCCTGGGCATATTGGCATTACCACCTAGATAATAAAAGGCACAACAGTATTTTTAAGTTCTATATGATATTAGAAATAATTTTTACATAGTCCATCACTAACAGTTTGCTTCCAAATTACTGGAAAATTAATAACGTAGTGCTGGTTTTTAAGTCCAGCAGCCGCTCGGGCCCCCCCAACTAATGTCCCATTTCGCTAACAAACATTGCCTACAAACTCTTAGAATATATAATATACTCACAAATAGCATGTCATCTTGGTAATCATTCATTGTTTTTCACAGTCAACATGGCTTCAGTGTGGCTTATCGTGTGATACACAGCTCTTTGAATTTATTACTGAACTTCACTTAAACTTAGACTCATCATTCCAGACAGATGTGATCTATCTAGATTTTGCCAAAGCTTCTGACTGCGTTCCTCATTAGCGACTTTTGGTGAAGCTCTCATGCCTCAAGCTGGACCCTCTTGCATTGTGATGGATTCATTGCTTTCTGACAAACTGCCTCCAATACACAGTTGTCGGTAATGATTGTACTGCCACTACTAACATGATTTCTGGAGTACCACAGGGATCCATCCTTGGTTCTCTCCTCATTCTCATCTTCATAAACGGCCATTCTAATGTCATTTCATCTTCTGTCAGTCTTTTTGCAGATGACTGCATTCTCCATCATTGCATCATGCACCAAATTGACCATGATGTGCTTCAAAATGACTTACAACAAATAGAATCCTAATGTTCAACTTCACGATTGAAACTTAACATCTCAAAATGCAAAGTGATGCACGTATCTCATAAGCGCTCGACAAACAGTGATTTCATGTACTCCTTAAACTTGATAGCTTTATGCTCTGTCGAATAGTATTATCTCGGTATCACAGTTAACAGTAAGCTGACATGGTCTGAACACATCACAAAATTAGCTGCTGATACTACGACTAAATCACTTGGTTACATCAAACATTCCCTTCCCTTGTGCCCCTCATCCACGCGAAAACTGGCTTGCAAAGTTCCTATTTGGAGTAAGCTTGAATATGCTTCAGCCATTTGGAGCCCTCATCAGGCATACCTTATTAACACTGTAGGCTCCATATAGAACTGTATGGCCAGATTCATCTCCTCCAGGCACAGCCGTGATGAAAGCGTCAGTGCCATAAAGTCATCCCTCGGACTCGTACCATTGGTGCTCCATCGGAAAATCGCAAGGCTGTGCTTTTTCCGGCTATACTATAACTTCCCACATCTGCATGGTAAACTCCTTAACCCATGCATCTCATCGTCTTTTTAACTCTTGCAGCATCCAGCGGTTGCAAGGTTAAATGTCTTCTTTCAATCAATCATTTTTGCCTATCACCATATAGGAGTGCAACATCTTGCCGGACATTTTGTCACCGAGCATACCCCATTGTTTTTAAACAGTTGCTTACTGATCACTTCATGTTGAAATATTTATAATGACTTTACACCGTTCTTTTTCTTCCTTGTTCAAATTGTACCTCTTTTTGTATCTAACTAAGCATTGCATTTCTCTGTTGAGATAAGTATTCAATGTTGGGGACCTGATCTGTTTTATGTGTTATGTACTTCTTATGTACCCCCCCCCCCCACTTATGTAATACCCAGACAGGGGCCCTTAAAGAAAAATAAATTATGATGAATGATGATGATGACATGTAACATAATGCTGCAACATGTGGCGGAAGGCAAATGGTGCATAGAAATGAACAATATATTTCATATTGGGTTTGTATTATTTATCATTTTGTCTATGCACATATATACATTAACTCCATAATGGAATATACTTGTTGTGGTGCATTTCATTGTTTGAAGTTTTTTGTCACCTATTCATCCTGTGTGACTCGCAGCTGTTAGGACCCCACATGTGGTGAGTGAGAGTTAAGTTTGCTGAATAATTTTCGTGGGCGCAGTAGCTAGGTTCAGCCTCAGTGTAATAGGCCTAATAATTTTTTCTCCAACTTGATGCCGTCAAGACAAATTTCTCATGGTCACCTCATGCCGGCACAGGCAAGACGGCATTGCACCTTGCTGTGGAGAAGAAAGACCCCGGTGCCCTTCGCACACTCTGCCTAGCAGGCCTCGATGTCAATGCTGCTGTGGACTGCACAAGAAACAGGCCTCTCCATTTGGCTGTCATGTCAGACTTTGTCGAGGGTGTTGACATCCTGCTGGAACAGGTAACCAATGTTGTTACAACTGGCTGGTGCAATGTACAGTGTACATACAGTCTGTTTCACTGGTAATTAGCATTAGGTAGCCTTCTAGACTGCTGTAGTGCATGTTTCTCATTTAGGTTTGGAATGACAAATAGTCATTCTATTCTCTTTATAGCAACGAACACACTGTAATAAACATAACTGGTTAGGGTGCCGGTAAGGGAAAGATGGTATCTGTGTAATCAATTATGTGTTTTCAATACTATTAGTGCATAAAAACCTACTTTTAAGTAAGAATTTTATGTGAGCCTTTGCAATGCCATTTGTTGCTCCTTGCCACATTGAATGTTTATTGCTTTGAGTCAAAATGAAACTGCTACTTCTCATGTTTTATTTTGTCATGGACAACAACACCATGCAGTTCCAAAGGCAAAGAGCCAGCATGCACAGTCAGAGTAGCTATTGTTTGTCACAGCATGCTAAAGGACCATGAGATTCCTGTTATGATCATTGATAGAAAGGAAAGCATGTAATTCTGAAGGCACACACGCACCTTGTGCATTCTAAGTCAAAACAAAACTACTCCTTGCTGCAACCATTTGGGAAAAAACCACTGTCATTACTGGCATAACGATGGATGGCAATCATGCAGTTTTAAAGGCATGTGGCTGATGCTGTGTCATATACAGTGGTAGACGCTTCACTGTTCCTGTATTCCCCACTGATGATGGTTTATGTTGGCTGATCTTGCTCACCCATGGTGCCCAGTGCACTCTGTGGGTTGTCAAAAATCAACCAGTACAGAGGCATGCATATCAAAATTACCAGTTGTCGTTAACAGTACACATGCTTTATGGGACCACCTTTGTAATAAAGTTTTGTAATAAACCAGGGTCAAATTCATGAGGTTTTGTTTAAGCAATCTAGTCGTGAAATTTAGCAACAACAAATTCTTTTGGTCACCACATCAATTTTGTTGCATAATTTGACTGTTAGACTGAATGGGGTAAATTTCAGCAGTAAGGAACAATGAGCACAACACCCGTAGGCAGGAATATTTTTCAGAGGGGGCCCACTTGCTGATGGCCTTGACTATTTGAGAAAAGCATCTATTTTCATTATTTTGGCAAAAATTGCAGTATGTACATTAAGTGACTTTTTAAGTGAAATGTTATTAATAGCCTAAATTTTATGTTATTATACGCTACACTTTGTTATTAACACCATTCCCCAACCAAAATTTCAGAAGGGGCCTGGGGCTCTAGGGTGCACCCCCCCCCCCTCGTGGTTGTGGGCCTGATGAGCATATAAGTGTAGTGCTTTTGCTTCTTTTCCTTTTATTTTTTATTTTTTTGTTGCAAGCGCAAGTGTCTTATGTTTCTTCACAAAGTCATAATTGCACTATATCTGGGCCAATAGACAGGGAAGACTAGTGAAGGTGAGTTCATTAATTGCTAGATTATTGTGTTTTATTACTTTCTTGAAACTTGTCCTGGAGGTTCTCTTAATCATATCAAACCACAGTGCGTGCACATCACCTCTCAGCTACTATGCATTTAAAGGGTCATTTCACTCATCGCAAATTTCCGTTCAGTATTAGAACTTGTAAGATGCCTTCTAGAAAGTGTTCTGCTGAAAGAAGTTTTTTTTATCTGCTAATTATTGGAGGGGGAGTTACAAGAAGTGTCCTGTTAGCATGCTTTATTCTGTAGTGCATTTCCAGTGGCAACATTATGTGTTTTGCTTTGGATAATCAGCTGAAGTTTCATATCATTTGGGACATTTAAAGCAGTGCATGTTGTGCTGCGTTTACTCGGGATCAAAGTGCATCTCTTGAAAGCAAGTGCATGTGGACATTTTGAAGTTTCACGTGTACTAATACCAAGCCGCCATTTCGAATTAGGTAGACGTCATGTCTACTGAGTGATGTACAATATATGCTCTACTTGTTTGCATTGCCCAAGAGAGCTTGCCAGTGGGTTGAACACTAAGGGCTAGTAACAGGAAAATATGTAAGGGCCTTTTTTGAATAGTCCACTCTCGAGAGCATTCATATATTGAATTTGAAATAATTTTCCGGGTTACTTTAATTTCTGTTTGAAGTTGTACGCCTCATGCTGTTATACTTGCATGGAGAGTGTTGCTTGTTCATTTACGAGATTAAAATTTTGCATATTGGGCAAACTTTTATTGAACTTGTAATGCCTAACTCAGCTCTGCCTTATTCTATCGCTTGTATTTATATTGAAGTCACTGAAAACATGCAGTTTTTGCACGTGATTGTAATGAAGTTATTATACAACTGAGGTTGTGTGAAGATTAAAGAATTGGAGCATGTGCAGAAAGTTTGTTATATCTGCAGCTTTAGTGGATGGTGATGTAGCTTACAGCTGTGAACACAATTTGCTCTACTTCAGGAGACAATTAAAATTATTCTAACAAGAATTTTTCAGACTTGTAGATCTTGTAAATTTTCAGACTTGTGACCTTGTAGATTTTGTTAGGCTATATGGGGATTTTTTGCCTACTACCTGCTATCCCTTGCAAGAAAGTGCAAACAAGGAATATCAGCTTGCGCTTTGTATTTACCACCAGATTTTTGTTCTTTTGAGCTGTTCCAGCACATATTGCAGACTGAATTGAAAATAGGGCAGATCTTTTCTACCGGGACAGAGTTTAACAAGGTGCTGTGCAAATTCAGGTTCAACCATATATTTTTACTTAATGATAAAAAGTATTACAGCATGGATGGAGGGTTCTTTATCCAACCAAATGGAACAAGGGGTCTTAATATGGCAGAGTGAATGCAATGCAACCAGTAGAGGCAAAAAGATATTTGTGTAACACAACGAACGCTGAAATGATATAGTACATGATAGATGTCCCTGTTCACAAGTGCCCTTACAGTTAACAAAGGCACTCGTGTGAATAGTGTTCCTCCTAACCCACCACTTTTGCAGGATACCATCCAGATGACGGCCACCAACAGCTGTGGCATGGATGCTTTGGGCATTGCCCTGGACATGCAACGAGAGGCCATTGTGGAAATCCTGTGTGTGCACGGAGAGGCACTGGAAGAGCAAAAGAGCATTGGCAAGCGTGAAATGGTGAGAAACCTGTGCCATTTTTACAGAGGAGCTGTTAAGGTTATTTGTAATTCCATCCAGCAGTGACCAAAAACTCAGCCCAGCTGCACCTCACCTTGCATTGCCTAGCAACATTGCCAGAAGTACTGTTCATGGGAAGACCTTGTTTAGCTATTCTCTCGCCACAGCCCAGCTCTCTTTCCTGAAGGACAGAGTAACACGTGTGTTGGACGGAGCTTGCAGCAAGCATGCACCTTGGCCCCTCTCTCCCTTTACCTAGTTAAAGTTCCGAGTGTACTGGCATGGCACTACATAGTCTGGTGTAATGGTTTTCGGTGCTCGGCTGCCTCCCAAAAAAGCACGGGTTTGATCCTGGCTGCAGCAGTTGCATTTTTGATGGAGGCAGAAATGTCAGAGGCCTGTCTACTGTGCGTTGTCAATGTACGTTAAAGAACCCCAGGTGGTCAAAATTTCCGGAGCCCTCCACTATGGCTTTTCTCTCCTTTCTATCTCTTTCAGTCTCTTTTCTCTACCCTTATGTACACTTATCCGTGCTCCTGACATGGGCTGCAGAAATTAGCACCCTTTCCTCAAGTGAACCACAATCAATCAATCAATCATCACATAGTCTCCTTGCCTCCACTTCTCTGTCGCCATGGGAAAACCGAAGAAAGTCTGCACTCCTAAGGAAGAAGCGGCTTACCAGGAATCCCATCACACAGTCAGGCGAGAAGTGATGCATGGATGCCTGACCATTCTGGAATACCATGCTGAAGCTGTTGTGGATAAGTGGTGATGACGAGCCGAAGATTGCTTCATGGTACTTAGTTGCAACAAAACATAGCCAAGCTGGGACTAACTAGGAGACCATCTGCTCCACTGTGACCCAGCCTTGCACTGCCAGTGCAAGGTACTCAAAATTTGTGTCATATGGGGTTGACTTCATTTCAGTGAGAGCTTTTCTTTTTCTTTTTTTCTTTTTTTTGTAGATGTGATCTGTGAAAATTAGGAAAGCTTGTGTGTCTTCTTTGCAAGTGCATTAAGGTGGCACATTGTGCTTGAGAGAAAAATTTATAATGTTCTCATATATTTTGAAAAAAGAACTTGACAGTACAATTGAATATTTTATGCTGATTTCAAAAAATGTGATTTATCTTGGAATATGTCAATTATTTATTTGAGAGCTTGTTTTGGTGATATATCAGTCTGAGATAGAGTTTACTAGAAAGGCTGAGTGCCACGGCCCCCAACACTAGAACTTGATGTGGGGGCACTGCTGTCAAGATAAATTGAGAAGCGCCGTGCCGCCCACCATGAAATGCATGGAGCGACATGAGTGAAAGGCGTCACTTGTTTTCGGTGTTCACTGTGCTGTTGACAGTGTAGTTGATATGCGGAGGAATCGCCATCAGCACTGCTATGCACCAGGCTGTTGCACCGGTTATTCATTCAAGTGTTAAAGTTATGCGCAAACTGTTCTTCCAACCCACCTTGTACAGCATCCCCATCTAAATGGAAGAAGCCCGTAAAAAGCTGCGAGAAAAGAACCTTAATTGCAGTGTAAAACCATTGGATGACTAATGTGCTGTTAAAGAGCTATTTGGAGGGCTGCTATATTCGGCATGAGTACATTTATGTTGTATTCTAAATGGAAAAGAAGTCCTTTTGAAAGCAATTTATTTTTCAGCATAAGATAAACATTTTTTTTAAATGCAGTTTTTGGAACAGCACTAGCTGCTTTTTTCTCTAGCATTTCATATCATGGTTTTCTTCTGATGTGTATACACAGTGGGACTCAATACGTGTGTATAAAAAAGCAGCCTAATTCAAATCAACTAAGTTTATTTGGTGATAGTGGTGTATAGACTGTTTTCTCGTGGGTGCGCCGCCATGTTGCCTAGTGGGCAGAGCCGTCTCCGATCTGGCAACCCACTGGCTTGTGCAAACACTCGCTTTTGCATGGTCAGTATGGGGGTGGATGCAGTTTTTGTCGTTTTTTTAGTTCTGGTGCACTCAGTTTTACCTAAATTGGGGCTCTGTTTATAGGAAATGAGTCTGTGCAATGTCCTAACCAGTTTTGAGCCTGTGATAGGCATTGATTTTAACAGAGGATGCCGCGAAAGTACTGTGGTGCGACATATTTAAGGCGAGCTCTTTCTGTTTGCAAAGTGCACGTACATTTTCATGCTTTCTGGCCAAGCAGGAGCACCCTTTGGGAATAACATGAGGTTTTTTTTCCTTAGTTCTATTTTTGAGAGGGAGAGTGGGGGCGAATGTGGTCATGCGTAGGCGCACGGTGGCTGGTTTCAGTTACATCCTATGGGAGGTTACTGCTTTTTCTTTTTTTATTTCACTCAGTAACACAGTTGACAGGCATAGACTAGTGTTTGTGTCATGAGAAAGGAACAGGAGAGGCGGGGACGGGGGCGATAACATGGCGATCAGCTGTCGGCGAACGCTGGCAAACAGGTGAGCAGAATCCGCAGGTGAAACATTGCAGGGACCGCACCCCCCCCCCCCCCCCGTTTTTTTTTTGCTATACCTAACCGTGAAGATAGCTGGAGTTTCTGCCTCCTGTAAGCCAGATTGCGGCACACCCGATATCAAGCAGTGCGCACCCGTGCTCAAACCCATGATCAGCCTCGGAAGTGCCATGTTTTTTATTTATAATGTAAAGAAGAATTGGAACCTTGTAGTGGGCCATCCTCTCAGGCACCTTACAGTGGGGTTCTCTGTTGAGCGCTCTGTTGAAGAAGACGCCGCTCATGCTCGAGGTCCGTGCCCGTTTGGACAAGACCGTTGCCGCAGGGTTGCGTCTAGTTGCAACTATTAGTATAAACACCTTAACAATTATTATTTTTCTGTCATCTACTCAATGTACTCTTGTTGCAAAATTCACCCCGTAATGGGCAAAGCTAAGTTGAAGCTGTTGAAGAACCACTATTTGGTCATTAAAAAAGTACATGTTTGCTGTTTTTCTTACTTAGCCGAGCTGACTGATTGTCGTGGGACTTGTTTGGCAGGCTTCTTGCGGTCATAGTCAAGGTTGAGCATCGGTGCGTTCACCAGAAATTATAATGCTGCAATATTCTCGGGAACTTCTCATTATACAGAGCTTTTCCCATTAAAAACGATACAACTTGAAAAGTACCCAGCCGTGAACTCTGTGCGTCTGGTCATGCACATTGCATAATTCCTGCGACAGGAGTTTCCTTTTCCTGTAGTTGTTAGCACAACCAGGAAAACTGCGCACTGGCTTTGTGTCGACCTCATATGTTGTCTGGCATCACGATAAAAGAGAAAAAAAAACACCAGGCTAGCCTGCAACATGCACGATTTATTCGACAGCTCCACACATCTAAGCATGAGTGTGCATGCTCTGAACTGCCTGGCACACGCCAGGAGAGGAGGGAGGTGCAGGCACGTGGGTTGCCGGAGCACTCTTCCTTGCCCCGTGAAAACGGTCTATTTAAGTACAAGAAAACGACTAATACGAAATTCATCCTGAGAGTTTGAAGGAGTATATAAGTGTAGGTACATGAGTCATGACACAAGATAAGAGAAACAGATCTATGTAGACAGGATGAGTGCTAATCTCAAACCACATTTATTGAGGAACATGTGTGAATAAATATATTATGGTCAGTCACTAATTTCATACATATGCACACAATTACATTTTTTGTAAAACTAAAGAAAGACCGCTTTATGATTAAGGAGTCATGCACACATCAAGTTAAGATGCCTAAATATACAAAAACAAAAAAGCTTAGAACAGAAACTATCATTAAGAAGATCTTCTGATAGCAAAGTTCATGCTAACATTACAAAATGCCAGATTTAGGCAGGTACATCAATGAATAACAATTCCTTATCAAGGAGATGTGTGGAGGGTTGGCTGACACACAGAGAGCCATATCTTGATATTTGATGTTTTTCTTGGTGATAAGGCTGTCGTTTTCTTTTTGTTTTTCACTTCTTTACATTTATGTGTCATTTCATGCGTGCATGACTTGCAATGTGTGCATGATTGGTTGACCTGTAAGGTCACTGATTTTCTTCATATATAGCAGTCCTTTGGTTTTGTATCTTCAGATGTTAATTATTGCATGTGTGAGATGCGTGAGATCACTGCAATTGAGTTAGTATACATTCATGTATGTTCCATAATTAACATATGCATTTTGAAGTTGGTACTTGTCCTGTGTACTTGTCAAATTCTTTTGTCGCCATCTTTTATGCGCTACTCATTTTAAGCCATGCATCTTTGCCAAGGTGCCCAACTCAACGCATTTAATTGTTAGTCTAAATGTAGGTGACCTGCTGTGTATGGCAAGTTATAATTACATTTCATAAGCTTTGGCATGGACACAACTGGGCATTTCATGATTGCTCACATACTCTAGCTGGCATATCACGCTGTAGTTACAGTGGAGTTAAGTATAGTGATGATTAGTTGAGTGATGCAATTGAAAATGCGGTCGTCTTGTAAATTTTGGTGCTTTCCCTGATCTGGGGCGCTGAATGAACCCAATGCACAATGTGCCAACAGTGATGAGTGAAAAGAAAAAATCCGCTCTTGGTGGACTTCTTTGCTTCAGCAAAATCAAAATAAATTTGAATGTCAAATAATAAAGTTGCATGCATGCCACAGTCTTGTGTAGGTGATCATTGAGGTTGAACCAATGAGGTTTAAAAACTTCCTTAGGTTGAACTAAGTTACAAGTAGCCTAATTGATATGCTCTCTCCAGCACTATAGTGCTCCAACCCAGCAGCTGTCGCTAGAGTAATTTGATCCCACCCAACTGTACATTACCTAATCTGCTGTGCACAAGCACTTATTTTTTTTTTAAACAATGTTGGCTCTAACAGTGCCCATACTCTACAGTGCCAGTGGCTGATGCAATTGACCATTTGCAAAAATCTGTAAGTTGGCTTTCTTGCAAGGATTTCTCCTAACCAAAAACTCTCGTGCACAGATTCCTTTCCTGCTCTAAGCGTGTGCACATCTGCACATTTGTCACACCATTAACCCCGTTCAGCACCCGTCCCTGCCTTTGCTTTCTTTCGCTTCTGCCCCTCCCTTCGTAAGTTGTCAAACTCATTGTGAGACGGCCCGCAAAATTTCTGAGAAGCTTTTATGATGCTCGTGCATGTCGGATGGAGTGTGCAGATATAACGCGCTTAGAGCAGGAAAGCAATCTGTAAACGAGAGTTTTTGGTTGGGAGACGTACTTGCGGGAAAGCCAACTTACAGATTTTTGGAAATGGTCAATTTCGCAGAAAGCTGATAAGCACGGCGCCATACACATTTTGCTGCATCCACCAAACAACAACGCACATAGCGCCGTCTATTCTTTCTGTGTGCCACGCCTCATGAGCTCAGCAGCGGCTGTGCAATTCAATCTTTCTAGTACTACACACTCTCTCAGATGTCAGAAACTTGATCAGCACTTGCAGCAATGCCCGTTTGTTACAAAAATGCCATTTTTTTCACGAGTTTTCATCATGAACACTGGTGTTCCTTCCTGACTGCACGAGTTTTTCACTGTTGACTGAATATAATTTGCTAGTTTTGTGCTCAGATAGTTTGTCAGTACATTTGATTCACAGGACTCTTCTTGCTAGGGCTGAGGCTTGGGCTAGTTGGTTAATGGTTGCAAAGAAGGCACAAACAATGCCGATGTTTGTGCCTCTTTGCAACCATGAACTATGTGTCATCACAAAGGAAGACTAGTCTTCTTTTGTGATGACACACAAAGGGACACACAAAGGAAGGCTAGTCTTCCTTCCTTTGTGTGGCATCAAAGAACTCAGTGGTGTTTGTCCCCTCTTTGCAGGACTCTTGCATTGGTGAGGTGGGGCAGGATCTTTTTTTTAATTTCAGTGGGGGGGGGGGGGGCACAGAAAACTTGGAATGTGGGGTAGAGGGGGGGAGCTAATTCATAAGTGTTTATGGATGTCAGAGACTTAAAGACTACCATGGGGGGTATGTACAGCTGTACCAAAGCAGTAGGAATGCTTTGTATTGCAGCTGTAAAATATTAAGCACTACTGTGGTGTTGCTGTTTACCCAATATTCACGGTGCTACAATGACCACCACGAGGTCATGTTTAGGGCAGCTGCAGAGGGAAATAGCAGTCGTTGAGTATTATGTGATTCCACTCTGCATTGCCTATTGCATTCACGTGCATTAAAGTGCATCCATATTACACAACCATGAACGCGCTTCACTGGGAGCTTGGGGTTGCAATATCATACTTGACCTGTGGGATGGTGCTGTGGCATGCATAGCATCACATCTGCTAGCAGGGCAGATAAGCTCAAGGCAATTTGCAGTCACCCAGCTAGCCGGTGTCAGGAGATGCCTATTAATATTCCTTCACTATGCTTAGTTTTCTTATGTGTGATTGTTTTGCTAATGGCTCAAGTAGTATGGTTTGGGCAATGCTAGGCCAAAACTTCAAATAGATTGCACACCGCTTGCGAGGAACGCCATGGCACTGCAGAGGTCACATGCGACTCTCACGGCATTCTCTTGAAAACCATTTGAAGTGCCTCTGTTGGAAGAACATTACCATGTTTTTTTAAATACCATATTTACTCGTGTAATTTGCGCACTTTTTTTGCGATTTTAGAGCTCCGAAAAGGGGGTGCGCAAATTACGCGGAGATTTCGCGAACACATTTGAAATAACGTGTAATATAATGCAACTAGCACGGTAACTGTTTTGGATACGATCTCACGTAACACTGCAAAACACTGGTGTAAGCGAATACGGCTGCTCTAGGGACACTTCTCGCAGTCCGTTCGCGTTGAGAGCGCAGCACGTAGAAGTGCCGCCCGCTGATGGCTGCCGAGATAGCGTGCGCGCCAGTGCTATCTCGGCAGCCGAGCGACACTCCCCCCTCCTCCCCGCCTCGCATCTTTTCATGCTCATTAAAGACGGGCGGGGCCTTTCCTCCCCACGTTGACTGCAGGTGTCCCGATCGGGGTGATGTTATCACATCCGCCCCCTCCGAGCGACAGAGATAGGCCGGGCTCGTTTGATCTCTGCTTCAGCCGTTTTCGTCGCCCCCACTCGCATGCTTTTATTCTAGCGACCGTACTTTGAGATTCGGATGCTTCCGGAATAAAGAATCGGAAAAAGGGATATCGCACTGGCAGCTCCTTTTGTGTATGACTGCGCTCTCCTGCGCTCGCCTGCTCAGCGAGGGGCGCGGCCGCGCGGCTGTTCAAAGTCTGCCCGTGCGTGGGCGCCGGCGAGCTGGGAACGGGGGCACAAAATATCTGAGGAAATTTTTTTTTGCAAAGCTGGCTAAATATTAGGGGTGCGCAAATTATGCGAGGGCGCAAATTATGTGGGTCAATACGGTACCAGTTTGTCGCTGTGTCTTCTATGTACTAGCACTAAGGCTATCATAAACCCTTTTTAATACAAAGCTACACTGAAAGTCTGCTAGTAGAGGCTCGGAGCAAGCTTATCAGCCACAAAATGCTCACAAGTCCTTTTTCATTAAGTCATAAAAATACCAGTTTTAATGCAGAAGAACTAATGGAAGGGAGCAAAGTGTGTGAAGATGTTTGTGCAGATCAAGGCTGATTACACCTGAAAGAACTTGTATTGTAAACCTGACTGCATTGATTATGAGGAGTGAACATTGGCTGTGGTTCTATAACGCATGCAGCTGCAATGGTGAAAAGTGCACCCACTCTTTCAAGGTGTGAATGCCAAAGTGTTTTGCGTTAGGCATGCCACTTTAAGAACAGCTTTCTTGCAACTTCACTGCATAATCACTGACGGTCAAAAACATGCTAGCTTAAAAGCATTCTCAGACATGTCATGGCTTAAGATATGTGCCGTAAGGAAAATACCCGCAACCAGCAAAGCAACCATCTAGCCAAGCATGGGTGGAATTGCAGGCACAGTCTCAAATACCAGCAAGGGCCAATACTGTCCAGCCCTTGCCGATGCACAGCGCAAAGAACTATCCCCTTGCATATGTCAGAGCTGCAGGGAAGACTGAGCATTGTGCCAAATGAGAGGAAGGAAAGGTGCACATGCATACTCCATAGTGTTTGATTGTAATTTTGTTTTCAGGTGTTGTACAACCATGTAAATGGCAAAGGGAAACTGGAATTTCACAGCCGATTACTGTCCATGCCCTTATGTTACATACATAGTGTATTGCTCTATTTTCACGTTGGGGACTGTGGTGAGACTAACTGCTACTCAATACGTCTGTTGGTTTGAACCATGAAAGCTAGAATATTTGGGCACTCCATTATATGCGGCCCTGGAAAGCATAATATGGTAGTCTTGGGTGCTTTAAAGTCTGATTTATGATTGAGCAGCAATGCAGGAAAGAACGACTAGAATAAAAAAAATTTTGATCACTTCACTGTGTTGCACCAATTCTGCTGCAAATTCTATATTTGCAGCTCCAATAAAGTTTCTTTTTTTATTAACCTGTGGCTAAAATCAAGATTGTTCCAGAGCTGTTCCTGCTGTCCCACTCTGGAAATAGTAAAGCTATTGTACCTGCACTGCATCTTGATAAGCTACACAGATTTATAGTGTCAATTGGCCTGTTTGCTTTTTGCAGGGACAGTCTGGAGGGGACAGCAAAAATCAGGAGACATCTTCAAACAGTGCTGTCACAAAATCAGGTATGATAACCACTCAGATATGTTCACTCATAGACAATGGCTCTTAAATGCATCAGTGTCTGGGAATTTTGCGGGAAGGTTCATTGAGGTAGATGAGGCAGCAACAGCTTCTTCCCATGAAGACTTCCAATGTTGCAAATCACTGCAGTTCTGTTTCTTGTAACTTTTCATAAATGCTGTAGGCTCACTAGCAGATAGAAATTCAGTTGAGCCTAGCCTACAAAGCACATGGTTTGACTTCTTGAAGCAAAGCCACTTGCACCAAACGGTGTTAGTGTGCATGTGCAAGGTCATCAGTATTTATAGGGCAAGAATTTAAGTACGAAACCACTTTCCAGGAGGTATCTCATGTGGGCACCAGAAGTAGTGCAGTAGACTCTCATTAATTCAAACTCGAAGGAACTCCATAATTTTGTTTGAATTATCGGAAGCAAGCAGGAATATCTCTCAGTTCAACATACCAGGAAAAGCAGAGATGGTCATTGATAATGTGCATCGTTGCTGCATCAGTATTTGGTTTTTCTTTTTTCTAGTACTGGTTTTGAGTGTTTTGAGAAGTGCTTGCAAGTCGCTGGCTTTATTTCTGAGTGTCGAAAAACATATGAGCATGAATTTTCACTTAGAAGGAACCAAACCAGCTGACATTTCTGGTAAGGATAAGCAAAAGGTATTAATTCACAGGATTAAATGACTGTGCACGTTGAATTCAGCAGCTTTTGAATACATTGAAAACATAGCAGGCCGACCAAAACTTTGAAATTTGTTTGGATGTATCAAAACTTTCAATTATCAGAGTCTGAATTATTTTTTGAGAGTCTACAGTACCTACTTGTCAGGTGTTGTCCATTACAATGCCCTAATGCGCCCCCGTCCCTCTATAAATTTGTTTGTGCTTTCATATGCCATCGACCAAAACAACCACCTGCACCAGAAATCACGCTCTTATGTCTTTTCTAGAATGCCTTTTCACCCTGAACCATACACTTCGGAACAAGAATGGCAAAGCCGAGGTGGCTGCCATAGCTGCTGTAGTGTTCGTGGAGGTCGAGAAACGTACAGCTGATATGCATTGCATTCAGTCTCTAAAGTGTCTTTATTCCTTATTTCCCCTCCCCCAGCCCGCGTGCCCGTAACTCTTTCATCGGGTGTGCGGAGCTCGCTTCCCGGCGGCTCCCCTCCGTCGGCTCGGGCTCTCACTGCATCGCAGCACTAAACACACACCACATCTCCCCCTCCCTTCCCTTCTAGAACCGCTGGACAGGTCAAGCCTTCCCTTCTAAAACCGGTGGACAGGCTTGACTATGCGTCCACTCCGTGTCTTGTAGCCTTGTTGGGCAGATGAGCTTTCTTGACGTTTGGTTGTTCTTTTTGGCTGCATTCCGTCATCTCGACTCGGCACACTTCCCATGTTACTACTACTCGCGTCTGGCGAGGTTTGGTGGTGTCTCCCGGGCATTGACTTCTGCGACGAACGTTCAACTTTAGGCAGCGGTGCTAAGTGGATACGGTTTCTTCTCAGTTGGTCTCCGTCTGTCTCAACAACAAGACCTCGGAGACCCCGCCGAGGAAAGAACGGTTCCAGCCTTGCTTTGGTCTTGTACCACAGTTTCCCCTGGCTCTAAATCTCGAAGGACGAGAGCTCTATGCCTTCTGTCATGGTATTTCTTTTGCGTGGCTGCTCGCCACCGTTCCCACGCCTGGAGTGTATGCTTGTCGACCATTGCGGATTCAAGCGAACTGCATGCCACCGGTAGAAAGGTTCTCAGACACCTCCCCATTAATAACTCTGCGGAGCTAAAGCCATTTGCAAAGTGGTGTGGCTCTATACGCCTGAAGAGCAACATAACTGTCGCCAGTTTTCTGTAGGCCCTTCTTTATGATGCGCACAGCCGCCTCCACGAATCTATTGCCTTGCGGAAACCTAGGGCTGGATGTCATGTGTTCGAAGCCCCATTCTTGCACAAACTGATGGAAAACAGAGCCATCAAGTTTCTTGAACTGAGGTCCATTATCGCTGAAAACTGTTTCGGGAGTGCCGTGCTTTGCGAAAATGGACTTCACATGTTTGATTACTTCTTACGCGGTCATACTCCTAAGCAGGGCGATCTCGGGAAATCTCGAATAGTAAGTGGTTACAAGTGAGTAGTTCTTTCCACAGTGGAAGAGGTCCATGGCGACCTTCTTCCATGGTCGATCGGGAAAGTTAGACGGCACCAAAGGCTCATGTCTGTATGTCTGTTCTTGAATACACTGTGAGCATCGCCTAACAAGCTCTTCGGTTTCTATCGAGTCACCCGGCCACCATACTGACTCCCGGGCTCTTGCTCGACACTTCACGATTCCTTGATGTCCCTGGTGTATCTTTCCGAGTATTTCATTGCGCATAGGTCCTGGAATTATAATTCTTGAACCTTTCATCAGGAGGCCATCTTGAACAGCAATGTCTGACCTGTGCTGCCAATAATCTTTACATTCGAAAGGAAACTCACTGTGGTTTGGCCATCCATCATTGCAGTAGCTGCTCAGCTTGCTGCAAATTGGATCTTCCGCTTGCTTTCGTCGAATTTCTACAAGTCTCTTGTCAGTTGAAGGAAGATTAGCAATTACATTTCTAACGTAACATGCAACTTCTTCAAGCTCCCTTGCTATCTCGATGAGGTAGCGGCTGTCGAGACAGAGCATCAGCAGCAACAAGTTCTTTGCCTGGCACAATGCGTCATTTTGTACGAAAAACACATCATGCGCATTTTTAGCCTCTGTAGCCTGGGCGTGATGTCCGACAAATTTTTCGACGTGAAAATTGGCACTAGCGGCTTGTGGTCTGTTTGAATGGTAAAATGTAAACCAGTCACATACTCCTGAAACTTCTCACATGCCCAGGTCACGGCAAGGCCCTCTTTTTCCATCTGTGCGTATCTCCCTTCCGTTTCGGACAGGCTACGGGATGCATACGCTACGGGCCTATACTCTCCACCTTTCTGCTTCTGTCGCAGAACTGCCCTCAGCCCAAACGATGAGGCATCCGCTAAAACTACTGTCGGATTCTCTGGATCGAACACTGACAGAACCGGGATTTCAGACAGCTTTTTCTTCAACAGTTCGAAGCTTTTCTGCTGGGCTGAGGTCCATACCCACTCGTTTTTCGTGCTTAAAAGAGCATTCATGGGGTGGGCTATTTCTGCCATGTTCGGCACAAACTTCATCAGGTAGTTCGCCATTCCCATAGACCTTCTCAGCTCCTGAGTGTTTGATGGGGGTCTCATGTCAATAATAGCCTGAACTTTCGAAGGGTCACCATGAATTCCTTGGCTGTTGACAGTGTGGCCCAAGAACTTTACCCTTTGTACATCGAACTCGCACTTTTGACGATTCAACGTTATGCCATGTTTTTGTAATCTTTGTAGAACTCTTCTGAGATGGGCGTTATGCTCTGCTTGCATTCTGCCATAGATCAGAATATCATCCATGTTACACACGACGTCTTGGGACATCTTCCTTTGGAAGAATTCGGGTGCAAAACTGATTCCGAAAGGAAGTCTTTTGAATCGGTATCTGCCGAATGGCGTTATGAACATGGTCATGTTTCGAGACTCCTCCACCAGCTCGACCTGCCAAAATCCTGAATTGGCGTCGACTTGTATTGAGCTCCGGCAACTATTGAGCTCCGGCAAGTTGTGTGAGCACATGCTCAGTTACGGTCAGAGGGTGAACCTCTCGCTCGACAAACTTGTTTAGTTCAGTCAGGTCTACACATATGCGCACATCTCCATCAGGTTTTTGAACAATGACCATTCCAGAACACCATTGTGTTGGCTCCTCAACTGGCTCTATAACGTCGAGCTCAACCATCTCTTGAAGTTTTGCCTTGGCCTTCGAAATTAGCAGTATGGGAACTTTTCGAGGAGTGGTCAGGGTTAGTGGTACAGCGTTTTCTTTAAGCTTGATCTTGTATGCGAGCTTAATTTTTCCAAGACCGGAAAGGAGTTTGGGAAACTCACCCTCTGGGTTGACAGCTCCGCTTTTCTGAATGTTGACTTGATCAAGACACTTTACAATGCCTAGCTTTTCGCTTGCTGCCCTTGACAAGAGAGGCGTGTGAAGGCCATCCACAACGTAGATGTTTGCCTTTACTGACTTGTTGCGGTATAATATCTCTGCTGTTATCATGCTGGAAACAGCAAGCTCCTGCTGGTTAGGTCCCCGCAAGACTTCCCCTGCCTTCTGGAGGTGCAGACTCTTGAAATATCTCCGGTACACTTGGAGAGGTATGACAATTACATCTGTTCCTGTGTCCACTTTGAAGGTGACAGGCGACCCATTGATGCCCACAGCAGCCATCCACTTGTCGTCGCAGCTGGATGAGATGGCTCCGAGAAATGCGTCCTTGCTACGGACGATCTCGCGGACTGACGCTCCTCCTTTGCAGACGCGGGCAAAATGTCCTTTGTGACGGCACTTGTTGCATGTCGCCTTTTGCGCAGGGCATTTCCCTGAAGTGTGTTGCAGGTAGCCACAGAACGGACACTGCTTTGCTTCGGATTCAGGCGGCTTCTTGTTTTGAAGGAACCTTGCGATTTCTATGCGGTACAGTTGGTCTACGAGCCAGGCCGACTCTATCCACTTTCCCTTCTTTGTTTCCATGCAGCGTAGCAGCTTGTTCTTTTACGACTTCAGACTGTCGCGCCATTGTGATTGCCTTTTCGAGGGTCAGCTCCGCGTCCAGCTGCATTCTTTCTGACACCTTGCGGTCTCTGATGCCCACAACTATGCGGTCCCGGATTATGTCGTCATGTAATTCTCCAAAACTGCACAACTTGGCCAGTCGGTGTAGCTCTGTGACGGACTCTTCGACACCTTCTCCTTCCCGCTGTTCTCTTCTGAAGAATGTCGCTCTGTCGTACACAACATTCTTGCGAACTACGAAGGGGTCCTCGAACGCCTTCAGGACATCGTTGTAGTTGTTCTTCTGCTCGTGTGTCAACTTTAATGAGGCGAGGATGTCTTCTGCCTTGTCACCCATAAAGTAGACCAGTGCATCGACTTGTTTAACTGAGCATTTCGAAGCAAGGCCACTCACGATGCAAAAACGTTTATTTGCTGAGGTTGCGACTCCTCCATCGGTACTCTTGTCAGGTTCAAATGCACGCTGCCACCATGTAGTGTTCGCGGAGGCCGAGAAACGTACAGCCGACACGCATGGCATTCAGTCTCAAAAGTGTCTTTATTCCTTAGTTCCCCTCCCCGGCTCGCGTGCCCGTAACTCTGTCGTCGAGTGTGCGGAGCCCACTTCTCGGCGGCTCCCCTCTGTCGGCTCGGGTTCTCACTGCATCGCAGCACTAAACACACAGCACAGCTTCCACACTTCTGCACCGATAGCCATGTAACCAATAGAGGTCCATTGTAGCAAAAGTTTTTCAGAGCTTTTTTCATGGTGAGAGGGCTCGTGGCACCATCCCGAGGCAATGCGGCATCTGTCGACTCGGCAATGTGCCCATCAAAAGTGCCCCTCTGATGCCTTTGGTGTCGTTGGAGAGCTGACTTTTCTGAAATCAGAACAGAACCTAATTTTTTGCCTTTTGTGAGAGCGAAAGCCAGATCAGTGAGGCTGTCAACAAGAACAATATACAAATGCCAGCCCTGTTGTTCTGCCATGATTGCTTTGATCTGGTAAAAAGGGTTCTACGAACGGCACTCTGGTGACACTTTCTTCCGCTATATATGCATGCTCTAGCCTAGAATAGATGCTTTCTCCTTTGTTTTCTTGTGCTCTTGTTGTGCACTGCTTGCAACAGCATGGTGCTGTTCAAGTGCTGCATGTAATCTTTTTTCTGGTGTTTTGTAAATCTGAGCTATGGCACGTTGACAAAGGTTTATGTTTAATCTCACCTCCATACAAATACATGTGTCAGAGAAATCATCTTGTGGCTCAGTAGCACTGCTCATTAAGATACATGATGTTTAAACATCTTTTGTGAAACAGTGAATGTTACTTAATGTGAGTGAATGAAATTCTATGCAACTCTGGAAAAGGAGTGCAACATTGGAGAGCTCATCAAAAAGCTTTGCATCATGTAAGCAGAATTTTTGTCCACTGGAAACCTTGCATTTCATCTGTAGGGTCACCACGTAAGATCGAACAAAGCATGGCTGTTCACCCTCTTCAATTTATTTCAAAATTTTATATAGTGCTGACCGATGAGTGGAAAGAAGAGATCCGCAGTTGGTTTTGCTAGGAAAAATTTTTTCGAAGCGCCGGGAGTCAATAATGACGAAGAGGTGGAGTGCCGCGCTTACCTGCTCTTCTGTTTTGGCCAACATTGGTTAATAATTACACAAACTATACTAAGGCTAGGTAGCTAAAATTTATTTAAGTAATTATATGCATGATCCTGCTTGTGTTCAATTATTTTTTCTGTTTATGGGGAGGGTACATATTTTTATAAAAATCCTCAAAATCAGCCCAGGAAGCATTTTCCTGTCTAATTTGCGGGCTTATATCTCAAAAAAGGCTTGTGGCAGAGCGACGAAAATTCCGCATTACGTTCTAAGCATACTCATTTGTCAAACTGCCAAAGTTTATATTTATATGACTTTTCAATAAAGAGATACGGGCGGGCTAACTTCAAAAAAACACCGAACAGTCGAAATTTCCGACGCCAATTAAAAAAGAACCCCATTTTTGGTATTTTTTAAACTTTGTACACTTATTTTCCTTCACATTGGCTTTCACAATCAGCAAAAACATATTGCATAATTTTGTTCCCCTAGGAGTTACAGGCCGTCGAATTATACCCTTACGCAATGATAGGCAATTGTTGTTGATCCGGCTTCTTGCCCGCTGAGTGTATAGAATGAGGGCAGAATTGAATTTTGGCCCTTAAGAGGCCAGTAGCACCGAAAAAAGGTGTTAGTGGCACTGATGACGTCAATTTAGAAGTGATTTGGTCACTGAAGCGGCCATGAGTGCGGGGCTACCGAGCAGGTGCGCGCCCCCCAGATGCTCTAAGAGAGGCACAGTCAGAGCTCATTTTTGCCTCCTTAATCCAAAAGTGTTTGAAACACTTCTTGGGTAACTTCAATGCGTGTGCACTGGAGATTTGCTATCCATTATGCCTTTTGTTCGCACCGCAGTTAGGCGCTGATAACAAGGCGGAGATGGAAGCAAGATCAAAACACAATCAGATAGCTATGAGCGCTCGCTTCACGCACACGGCCGACAGCGACTGCCACCAGAGAAACTGTGCACCGCCACTTGCGATTAGTATAACACAGGAACGTGGCACTCCAATGCCATAGCAAGGTATAGAACGCCAAAGGAAACAAAAGCAAAACAATTGGTAACCGGATGCGCGCACCTATCTCAGATTAGATTCTACACCTTGCGACCGCGCCGGGTAAAATGTTATCCCCAGCATGATGTGTGTGCTTGTGCCATTTGCGCCAACTATAAGCTTTGCCTTGCCGCTGTTGAGAGCATTACTGGCCACAAAATCGATCCTGATGAGCTTCACTCGGCGTTCGTTTGCATTTCGTCACAATCGGAGTGCCTTTTGCAGTGTACAAAAGGCAGGTCCCTGACACTGGAGGAACTTAATATCCCAAAAGACGAAATATTACTAGCAATGCGGGAGGCAGGCGACCTTGTGAAAAAAGTTTTGGGTGCTGACACTTTTTTTAATCATCTTCGAGTATTGGTGGAAAGGTGGATCATGCACAACCACTGACACACAGTAGAGCCATATACGAGGAAAAGCAATGTACGCAGCGTGGGTGCATTGTATTCCACTTTGATTTTGCCGAAAATACTGGACTGTCGTGCTTCCTGATGAAGTTCAGGCATACCACTGGCACAAGCAGCAAGTATCCATCTTTACATTCGTGGTCACAACGAGAAAATCTATGAGGAGTTTCGCTGTTGTTAGTGACGACTTGAGCCACGACTCCGCTAATGCCTGCTTGGCTCTAGCGAAAGAACAGGTGGAAGACAACCTGCCGGTTTACTCCAACGTGACATGTGAGTGATGGAGCCGCCAGTCATTTCAAAAATAGATATCAGCTTTTCGAGTTCCGAAAGAGCTGTTGTCCGAGTACCCAATGGGTATTCCCAGCAACTGGACACGGGAAAAACGCATGCGATGGAGTCGGAAGTCTCGTCAAGCATCAGGCAATGCTCAACAATTATGAAAGTGCAATTCGGACAGCCAGGGACTTTGTAACCGTTTTATCAGAGAAACTGAAAGGTGTGCATCTAATACACCTTGAAGAAAAAGAAGTTGTTGCCTAACGCGAGTTAAAGAAGGAAGAGTGGATGAGAGTACCCGTGTTCCATGGTCTTGGCATGCCTGGCAGCTATCCACGTCACCGGAAGCATCTCCTGGCTTGTACGTGGCATGAATAGCCGGGTCTGCTTGAAAGGAGTTATGTGTACATGAATGAAAAAGTCTGAACACTAATCAATGGAATAAACAATTTCAGCCCACAGACATGGTTTAATGAAGTGGTTCTTCTTGACCTTCACAAAATTTCCATTTTGCTAAAGGTTATTTGAAAAGCACTCTTTGCTTATTGCATTTTCATCCTTTCTTCCTTTCGTTTTTTTTTTGGGGGGGGGTGGTGGGGAATCTAAGCTACGCATCGAGTTCTTACTGCCTTTTTGCTGAGGTAAAGGCGGAAAATATCTGTCTGCGCTCCGATACCGCAGCGCATCAAAGAACCCCACGCGTACAAAACTGACCCCTAATCATTCATTATGTGTCCCTCACAGCTAATATGCACCGTTCACACATAAATGACCAGGCACATCATCATGCCAAAGATGAAAAGCCGTACGCGATCACAAATGTCAGAATAATCAGACGTGCATGGTTCGCTGAGCCTTCCATAAGGGTCTAATTCGACGGCCTGTAACTCCTAGTGGAACAAAATTATGCAATATGTTTTTGGTGATTCTGAAAGCCAATGTGAAGGAGAATAAGTGTATAAAGTTTAAAAACTATCAAAAATGGGTTTTTTTTAATTGTCGTCAGAAATTTCGACTGTTCGGTGTTTTTTTGAAGTTAGCCCACCCGTATCGCTTTATTGAAAAGTCATATAAATATAAACTTTGGCAGTTTGACATATGAGTATGCTTAGAACGTAATGCAGAATTTTCACCGCTCTGCCACAAGCCTTTTTTGAGATATAAGCCCGCAATGTGGACAGAAAAATGCTTCCTGGGCTGATTTTGAGGATTTTTATAAAAATATGTACACTCCCCATAAAGAAAAAAAATAATTTACCACGAGCAGAATGATGCATATAATTATTTGAATAAATTTAAGCCTCCTAACCTTAGTATAGCTTGTGTAATTAATAACCAAAGTTGGCCAAAACAGAAGCGCAGGTAAGCGCGGCACTCCACCTCTTCGTCATTATTGACTCCCTGCGCTTCGAAAAAATTTTTTCTAGCAAAACCAACTGCGGATCTCTTCTTTCCACTCATCGGGCAGCAATATATAAAATTTTGAAACAAATTGAAGAGGGTGACCAGCCATGCTTTGTTCGATTTACGTGGAATCACCCCGTATAATTTAACTCTCATGGTTTTGCTATGTAACATACTCAATGGGAAGAGACACCTTATAATTTTTTTAGGACCAGCTTGTCTAAAAGATCGTTGCACCATTCTGTGTTATTTCCACAGTGGGCATCTGTGTTTTACATAATTTTCTTGTAAGGAAATCTCATTGCTGCTTTCCCGTGTTAAAATTCTATGTGTTTACATTTTCATATCACACTATTTCTACTCGTAACAATATTATTTGTCCATAAATCACCCAGAAACCAAAAAATTTATTCCTGTAATGTAATGTTGTGTGAATATCCAAAATTTTGAATGCAAATCAAGTATTTTCCTCATTCAAAGCATATTCGATTCAAGAAATGCATATTTGAATATTCCCCAGTCCACGGCCGAATGTGCAGTAATTGTGGTGAACATTCCCACAGCTTTAAATGTGCAAATTAATGAACTATGCATTATTTTTACAGTAGAGTGTCATAATACCAGGTTTGTGTGAATTATCGAACAGATATTTCTGTATTTCAGTTCGCTCCTGCACGAATTTACAGTAGACATTCTTTCTGCATGTAAACCACCTGTAAAGTTGCTTTCACTGCTGTATGAGTCACTGTGCTGTGAAACATTTTTTTTTCAATGCAGATGTGCTCTGCGGTGAAAACATACTTCATGGCAAAGTATGCATATTACCTGTACCTCAATTGAACATATTTTTATGTGATCTCGTATTGGCTAAGCATGGTCAATCTTAAAATGTAGCATCCTTTACTGCTTTTAGAATTCAGTGCTGTTGAAATTCTGCTAGTATGTTCTAATTTGTTTTAAAATTATTCTGTATGAGCCACCACTTACTGCACCTTTGTTTTTAACCGAACAATGATATTCACAGAAACTTAATTCGTCTTAAGGTCATGATGAAGCCGCCACTAGAACAACATACACACAATAGTAGGAACACATGAACAGGACAAGCGGCTTGTCCTGTTCCTGTGTTCCACTTGTCCTGTTCCTGTGTTCCTACCATTTTGTGTATGTTCTAGTGGCGGCTTCATCATGACCTTAAGTAAATACCAACTAGGCGAGCAAGCTGTGTTGTTAATTTGTCTTTTCTGCCTTATTAGCACTTGAAAGGAGTACATTTACAGAATGTGAAGCAACTAGTGTATGTTTATGTATTAGCTCATTATCTGTCCTGATAGGAGCCCCTTCTTTTACTGTACAGAGAGCAGCTAGTATGTATAAAACATTTCTATTGCATACGCACCTATGATATATTATCAGATGACTCTGGGATGACTTTTAATGTTTTAAGTGCACAACTATAGGATCCTTTCTTACAGAGGACACATTCAAACTGTTATGTTTCATTCTTCACCTGGTAGCCATTCGAATTATTTGTTTTGAAATTATCCAACCCGGCAGACTTCCCGCTTTGAACCAAAATGTTACCATTCGCGCACCCTTACTTAATGCAAGCCCATTTTAAACCTACTTTGCTTAAAACATAATGGCCATAAAATGTATTTATATTGGCTCATCCTAAGCCTTACTGCATACTGAGGTCACATTTCGTTGCAAGAACGTCCACAGGCGCCGTTCAATAATGTCACGTAAACAATATTTTAATGTTTGGAAGTAGTTTAATTAGAGAATTACCAGAACTTCTTTCAACTTGCCGGATTCCAGTGAAATGCAGTTTCATTAATTTCTTCAGAAGAGTAACAAAAGTTATTTTTACTTCTTGCTTTGCAACTCTTTAATGACACACATATTCAATGTTCGATTCAATATTCAAAGACAGTTTTTTTACCCTATTCATATTCAATTTGCATTCAAAAACTTCAGTATTTGCACTTCCCTACTGTAAAGCTAAATATGTGATACCAAAAATAATAAACTAAATTTAAACCAGTCATCATGTTATGTTGTTTTGTATCGCTATTTTTGCTTCTGTATTCAGGACTCCATCTACTTAACCAGCTGAGCACATGTAGATCCAAACTTTTTTGTGTTTGCTTGAGTTCAAATGTGCGTTATACTTTTTACCAGACATATCCTATTTAAAAAGCTGGTGTAATCAAATATGTACTTGCTAGGGGTGTGCGAATACTGAGATTGTCAAAGAAGAATCAAACATGAATAAGGCAAAAAAACAGGCCTCAAATGTTGAGTCGAATATTGAATATGTGTGTAGCAATAAAAAGTTGCAAAACAAGAGGTAACAACAGTAAGATTTACTAATTTGAAAAGAAATTAATGAAATATACTGCAGCACATTGATGAGACTTGTGAAAGCAAATTTCCTTATTTACTAGCATAATGAACGCACTTTTTTGCTGAAAAACAGAAGCAAAGTTGGGGGGTGTCTTTATCACACGAAGTAAATTTTACGAACACTTTTTCAAGGTGAGAAAACCACGCAAGAAAAGATGGTTTTGCGACCCGTGGTATTGCTTAAAGCCATGTGTGCGATGAAATTTTATTTAAAAAGAAAACAGTAAAATATAGCTATGGCGTCGGTACCACTCAACTTGGCACCTGCTGTGGCAGCCCTTATGGTGGGGCTGTTGTGTTCCAATGCAATGGCCTTTCGCTTCCGATTAACTCTTGGTTAGCTCACAGTGCCACAAAACCCGAAACATTGTGACGCTGTCGAACTGTCAACAGCAAAAAAATGAACTAGTGACACACGGCGGTCTTCGCCACGCATATAACTTCCATAGTTTCATGTCGCCGCGGGTCCCGCCCTTAAAGGGCAACTCCGGCGATTTTTCAGTGTCCACTGATCTCACTCAATTTTTCAGTATATTTTCCGCTCAGCACTACAATAATTTATACCAAGCCAGGCTGTTGCAGGTCATTTAGTTTTCCTGTAAATGAATTTTAAAAATTTTTAGCGGTTCTCACGCGCGCCACCCTGTGTTTAATTTTACGTTATTACCTCCAACACTGCCTATCCTAGCAGACGGGCCTTCTAAAGCAAAACGGTGGTACTTTAGAGCTAGAATCGTCGCCGTCAAGTTCAGAAGAGCTTGATGCATCATTGGATGACCTCGCCACTTTCATTTTCTGGCATATATTTCTGATAGCAGGGGGGCTGTGACGTCATTGCATATGCTGCACAAAGCGTCTACCCATTTTGGTTTCGGTTTTAACACATCGTTCATTTTGTTATTTAAAATTATTGGTGAGTTTCTGAGCAAATTGAATAAGCCTGGCTGCTTCAGGGCTGTCAATACTATTGGAAAACAGCCATATCAGAATATGGGGGAAAAACTGTCAGAGTTGCCCTTTAATCAGACGCATGATGCATAGGCCAATGATCCTCGTATTGCAGGCTTGCAGCCAATTGAAAAAAGGTCGCTGTACGTGTCGCCGATGCAATCTTGGAGATGCCCAGCCGCATCAGCGTTCGGTCGCGTTCGCGGGTGGCCATACGTAGCAGGAAAATAGATGTTTCCCACAACAGCATGCAAAGTGACTCACCATCGCAATTCTTCCTCATATCTGTGCTAAGCCTTTCAGTCGGGCCCTTTAAAGGGCAACTCTGGTTATTTTCCAGTGCCCACTGATCTCACTGACATTTTCAATTCACCTCATTATTGTAATAATATATGCCAAGCCAGGTGATTGCAAGTTAATTAGTTTTCCTGGAAATGAATTTTAAGAAATTTTAGCAGATTCCCATGCAGGCCAACCTGTGTTTTTTACGTCATCACCTTCAATGCTTCCTACCCGAGCCAGCGGTCCATCAAAAGCAATACAGCCCATATTTAGCATTCAAATCGTCGCTGTCAAGTTCAGAAAAGCTGCCATAACTGAAACATCATCGGATCACCTCACCACTCTAATTATTTTGGCACCAGCTTCATATTTCTGATGGCAGGGATGCTGTGGCTACATCACATACACTGCATGAAGCGTCTACCCGTTTCAGTTTGAACATGCCTTTCAGTTGGTTATTTAAAATTATTTGTGTGTTTCTTAGCAAACTGAACCACCCTGGCTGCCACAGGACTATCAGTACCATTGGAAAACATCTATATCACAACATGGTGAAAAAACTGCCGAACTTGCCCTTTAAGCATGACGTCCAAGATAGCATCGCAGCAGTCTCGGAGATCTTGTCCCGATCATGCTTAAGCTTAGCAGTGCCAGCCTGTGCAACATGCCACAGCGAGCTGTGCAAACAAACTGTGATAGGGCGGAGGAATGCAGCAGTGCGAGTAAATGATGTTACCACTACTTGCACATGGCTATACGTGCAGCAGCATGCACCAGTTTTATTGAGATGCGGGAGTTTTCAGTCGCCATGCCAAAGGCACCCAAACATCGCGGATCGAGTGAAGTAGGAAAGCCACAGCGCGTCCGTTCTCGGGACTGCAGGGGTTCAAACTTGAGGGGTGCGTTTATTACGCGAGAGAAAAAAAAGCTTTCGATGGCAGTACAAAGTCGTCCATGATCTCATTGTGCCAATGCGGTGATGGCAAAACACCCACGACAAGGCCTTTTCTTTATTTTTCCATAGCATGGAAGAAATTCAGTCTCTTTCGTCGAACGGCCTGTCTTATGTGCATGTCACGTACAATGACTTTCTATGGCATGAGGACTGACGCCGCTTGTGGTTTCATTATCAAAACATAGTCAATGCCACACGGAGCCGGTTCTCCCGGCCCAGTTGCGTGCAGTGCACTGACTGCTCGTGGCGTCACCACCACAAAGGCGCATTACTGAGCACACTTCCTTGCTGTCAGAGTATTCTTTGTACCCGCTCCTCTTTTAACTATACAGGACTGCCGTGAGTGTTGGTTTAGATCAGTCCAGTGACAGCATGCTGCTTTCGTTTGATTAAGTGAACCACACTTTGCATTGCCGCAGTGTACTTTGCGTTCCCACACTGGTACGAAACAGCGGCGCATTTTAATGGTGTACTACACTTACAGCAGCACTGTTTTACAGATGCCGATCAGATCGATAAAGATCTGTTACCGTGATCATTTGTCGGTTGATACTGGTGTGTTCGTGCTTTTGTCGCCGCGGTCGTTTATTCAAAATTGGTACAATATTCGTTGCATTTGCTGAATATTTAGCCAATTTCAAATATTTGGGAATATTTGAGCATGCATTTTTCTTGTCGAATACATTTCAAATATGGAAAATATTGGATTCATATTCGAAATTTCAAATATTCGCACACCCTAGTATTTGCCCTTTCTGTTTCATGCTATAACTATCAATTCTAGAAGACCCTGGCTCATGAAATATGCCCATTGCAGGAGCAAAGAAACAAAGTTGGATTACTCCAAGCAGACCTTTATGCAGCGTTTATCTGCAGACAGGTGAAGTAACCAAGCTCATATATATTATATGAGCTTGATCAGTGCTGCAGCAAAAAAAAGAAAGAAAAGAAACAGCATAATTTTATGCATTTAGTCATGCATTATCTGTTCCCTTCTATCATACATATGAGACATTCTTTATAGTCATATGAAATGCATGCATAGCCACACATTGCAGTGTATGTGATGGCACATGCATCATAGACATTGAAATATAACATGATTACAATGATGCAGGTTCTTTGTTTTACAGATTTGATTTGAAACGACTCTCAAGCGAAGCCTCCGAGAGCCTAATTGAGGAAAAACCCGTTTTTCACACAACACAAGACAACACAAAGGTTTTAATATAAACTAATAAGAAAGAGCAAAAATGAAACATTACAAGCACTTGAGAGAGAAACAAAAGCATCACAGAATTGAGAAAATAGTTCTAATAAAGCCTCTATAGGCGCTGCATGAGTCCTGGCAGTTTAGTCTTTAAGGGTCCGGAAGTGATGTGCGAAGGTGACGCGGGAGAAGCGGACAGCTCACCAAATCGTCGATGAGCTTGATTGAAGAGCGGACGAGCGACGTGTAGCATGCTTGCGTAGAGGACAACTCCGGATGTCTGGTCTCAATGGATGACATGGGCGGCCAAGCAGTCATTCAGGTGGTAGCGGCCAGGCATCCCAGCGTGCAACTCGGACCCGTAGCCCGACTGTTCACGCTATGCCTACGGGCACAGGATGGAGTGAGTCCTCGCCTGTAGCTTGCGAGCCGCTGGGGTTCCGATGGCTGGAATCAGGTCAGCAGGAGGTCTTGGTCAGGTGAAGCCCTGGTGGCTCGGGTCCGGAACCCGACTGCCGTCTTCAACGCTCAGCCCGTTGGACGATCCTCTGCCTTCTGTTGCCTTCCTGGAACTCCCCCAGAATCCGAGTGTGCAAGCTTTTCTTTCTCTTTCTGCTTATTTCTGATTGGCCACCGCTGCGTCCCCATGTTCTTCAGCTATTCGCCGTTGGGAACACCGTGGATCTTCGTGGTTGGCTGCTTTGTTTTCTTAGTTAATTTTGCAACGCCACTCTTTTTGTTCTTCGTCGTCTTCGTCTTTCATTTATGGCTGTTTTCCGGTCCGCGAGCGTCTTCTCTCCTGATCTTCTTTTTCTTTGCGTCACTATTTTTGTTTTTCATGCGCACTTTTTTAAACTGCGCACATCACACATCACAGTGATAGCACTTTGGTGCATCTTTTGCCAAACTTCGCTATGTTAACTAGTCCACTTAGCTCTACATCAGTAACTCCTCTTGCATATCACTTTTCTCTTTTATTTTAATGTGAAAGTAGTTATCTGCAATGATTTTCAAGCAAAAACTTAGTATTGTTGTCATCACCACGGTGGTAGGTTCAAGGGCAACGAGATTGTCACACCCTTCGTGAGATATACACTGGAATTCAGAGAAAGCATGCAAGAGTGTACCATCTTTATATGCATGGGTGAAGGTAGAGACACTGAGCATGCTGAATCAAGGGGGGAGGGGGGAGCAGGCAAGTATTGCAAAGTGTGGCATCTTTCCTTTAGTCAACCCACCATTTGGAGGTCTAAGCCATATATTGTGGTGCCCTTTGCTCTGCATATTTATAAAAAATGGCACTCGCATCATATCTCCGAATTTCATATATTGTAAAATATGTCACACACATCCCATCTCACATATAAAGTGTAGTCGTGGCAAGGATGACTGAGCAAAGACATCTCACAGCTCTATGTGACTGTCTCCAGTGGCAAGCCTGAATCTCCATGCACCTAATGTTGCAGGCTTGCGTTTTCTCAAAAAAGCGAGGAATAACCTAATACATTTACTTACTTCTGTTTCTACTGTTCATCATGCCAATAGAGTTTTCATGTTTGCCTGTGTATGCAGACATTATGCTCATTAATTTAATGAGCACACAAATGTTTGCTACAATATTTGGGGCCAATAAAAGTATGATCCTCCTTTTATGGCAGCTAGATGCATTGCTATCACTGTCAATATTTTGCATTTCAGGTGCAACTGTGACTTCTATGTAGAACACAGAAACAACCTATTAACTGGAAGTGAAAGAGGCACAGAATATTTGACAGTTCTCAGGTCGGATATGCTGCTACACAGTTTTTGTTATCACAACTTCCTCTTCCTTTCTGAACAGGTTCAGCTAGCATTACACAGGGCCAATTAAAGCTCTTATCACTTATTCCCAATTTAGCATCCACACCGCTAAAGCAGTTCACAGATATTCATATTCACGATAAAATAATGACGTATCTGGTCTGAGTTACTTTAAATGAGCTTGTAGCCATCAGCTCTTTGAGCGTTATAATCTTGCATGTGGCATCAGCAAGGAGACTCCACTGCCATGCTGCACGCCATGCTGCACTCTTACTAGCTTTGTGAAGGCTCATCAAGGTGTCTCATTGCACTTGATGCAACTGCTAGTAAAGCTTTGCGGCTAATTGGTCTACTGCGGCAAAGCTTTGCGGCTACTGCAGTAATTAAAGCTTTGCAGCTAATTAATCTACTGTGGTAAATTGGTCTACTGCTTTAGTGGAGCGGGTGCAAATTGTGGTGCATGTAATTGATGCATGAGTAAAGAAGCTTTGATGAAATGGACAGGATGCAAACTGTAGCTGCTCGAGAAATCTGAAGAAACAGCAATATAGGTTGTGTTGCAGCTTGTCAGATCTAACATCCGCCAAACATTCTGTGCCTGTTTTATGTTAAATTGATGGTGTATTTCTGCATTTTTTATAACAAACAAAATAGGAAGGCGATGTTCAAACAGTTTGGTTTACCAATTTGTTGAACTTAGCTGGTTGGTTTCAACACCTGAAACTTTATCAAAGTTGCATCAAACTGCTGCCATATGTGTTTTATTGTACTCTGCTCATCTACCAGTGCACACGTTTCTGATCGTTATGAAAAAAATATCTGCAATGTGGACAAAATGCACAGGTAAACAGCCAAATAAGTAGCTTTGTCTTGCAGTAGTGACCACCATAAGATAGATAAACTTCATTACTTTGTGTATGGCACAGCTTATCCCTTAATGTATGTCTGTATGACGTAACTTGACTATGCTTTATTTGTTCCTCCTGCATTGTTAGGTGGCCACATTTTGCAGGCAAAGTTCCTTGAGTGATGAGAAGTATAGCACATAACATAAACAGCAACTGTTGCATCTGTTTAGTTAAACATTCTATGCATGTGCAACCTGCAGAGAGCATGCAGTGTGTTGTGTGTGTACGTGTGTGTGTGTGCATATGCATGTGCACGTGTGTGCAGGGTGTCGTTTTTAGACAATGCAAATTTTTTTATAAGTACTCTATGATAGTAAGACACCTTTGCTCTTTGTGGAAAACTATACATCAAGACTATGGCACTGCTGAAGTTAGACTGAGATGAGTCATTAATTGAAACTTGTAATTCACTTTTAATTACCAACTCAAGGGCAGTTCTTCGTATGGGAATGTTGTAGGGTGCCAAATCTGTGGTGTCCCGCTTTTTAGGAGTCCAAGAAAACTGCACATATTTGGAGATATCATTGATTCAAGCCCCCACTGTCAAAACCGAGTACACTAGGCATTCAGGAAAGACAGCCACTATGTTGCATCAGACCAAACCTTCCTGGGACAAAGAAGTCACAAAATGACAGTAAAGCATCACAGGAGAATCTGGCTAGGAGAAATGGCAAGTTGTTAATTTGAGTTTAATGTTGTAAAAGCAACTAACAATATGGTGCACCGAATGCACAAGTGGGCTGCTTAATTTTTGTGTATGATGCGTGGAAGACACGTTTCATTTTTTTAACTTTATATAGGTACAAGAGAACTCTTTCGCTTGCTGCATTGTTTGCAAGAAGACCACTGCAGCGGCTTCCAACATGTTTTATGCTCGGTAGAAAAAAGAGGGGGGGGGAGGTGGCAGTGTGCATGAGAAAGAAAAGGTGGAAATTACGCTTCTCTTGCATACAGCACCAAAGAGACAGATAAGCACCAAACATTATTTGCTGATTGTCACGACAAGATACTGTGACAGAATGTAGTGATCCTAAGTCTGCCTCTATATGATCAGGGGAAGTTTTAATCTTATGCAACAGAGCAGCTGCATTTTCTGTGCGCCCTCAGTGCTTGGTTTCAGTATCAGGGGCTCGATTTGATGATGAATATCTGAAATTACATGTGATTTTCTTGATTTTTAAAGAATAGGTATGCCATATAAATTGTATCTTACAGCTTTCTCTATGAACAGCTGCCCTCAAGTTGATAAATAAAAAAGCTAATAAGTAATCTTTTTGCTAAGGAGAGCAGTTTAAGCAGAACTTCAGCAGTTGCAAAGTACTTTGGCCTTGTAGAGTTCATATGCAGGGATTACAAGCACCTTCCTGTCGTAGCATATTTATACAAATTCTGTGCTGTTTAAAACATGCACCCTATACATCTATATCTACAAATAGCACTTTGTTACAGTGAAGGACAACAATTTGTCACCGTCTGTGTAATCATTAGCACATGTCATGTGCTACAATTATGGAATAACTTCTCATCAGTCATAAACGAGATAGTAGCCTGCGCATCACATAAACTAACCACTCTGCTAGTCCTTCCTGTGGTGCGTGTGCAATCCTTCAGAATATTAATGAGAACATGTGACACAACATCTCGCCACTAGCTCATCAAGTCAGCTTGTGCATTGAGTGTGTATTTGTAATATCACACTGAAAGCAGTGTCATGCTATGCGCATGCTTATCTTGTCTGCCAAAAAAGGTCACCACTTTGTAATGCCAGAAATGATGCTGGCCAGGCTGTATCTAACAGCAACCTGTAAACATGGTTCGGGTTGCGGTTTCATGTAGGATTGCACCATCCAAGCAATTCTTGAACAAATTATCTCTGAAAACACGGCATGCATTAAAATATGGTTAATACTACTGCAGTAATTCTTTGTAAGCTGCTGTCTTTGCATATAAATTTTAAAAAGATGCGAAGCACCCGCGTTAGCGCCGTTCAACCCGTGACGCCACCCGTTCGCGAACGCGATCGGCTTTGCTAACCCTCGCAACGCCGGCGATGGCCGGGTTAGGCCTAATCGCTTCGGCGGATGTTTCGGCGGGCGAAGGAGCGTCGTCTTCCGGCGTCCTCTCCATCGCAGATAAACGAGCCGAAAGAGTGTTACCACTCGATGTGCGCTCGAGTGTTGCGAGCGCTGGAGAGGGTGAAGCGAGAGAGAGGTGACACGTACGTTAGGCGCGCATCAGGTTTCCGTCAGGCGGCAGCTGCGGGCGCTGCGGCGAGCGCGCGGCAGGCGAGGGAGAGAGTGACGTCAGCGCGCACTGCGAGGGGAGCGTGACGTCAACGCGCAGCGGCGGCGTGACCTACTTGGCACCGCTCCAACACCTGCGGCGAGGGGAGCGCGTTGCGGCGCGTTCGTACGGACGGAGGGACAGCGTTACACAGGCTAGTCAGAGCTGCTTCGCATCTAAAATGTT
This sequence comes from Hyalomma asiaticum, assembly GCA_013339685.2. Lineage (NCBI taxonomy): Eukaryota > Metazoa > Arthropoda > Arachnida > Ixodida > Ixodidae > Hyalomma > Hyalomma asiaticum. The sequence continues at coordinate 26,794,303 of CM023481.1, forward strand.
GGTTCATTCAGTGTGCCTTGACCACATACCAAGACATATGCCGCTGCTATAGGAACCACCACTGCTCTGTATTGACCATATGGGGTCAAAGGCACGAAAGCAGCCAAGTTGAAATTGTCTTGTGAAGGTTGATTGCAAAATCAAAATAATGATGGCATAGTCTGACAGAAATCAATGTATGGTATGTGGCCAGCATGTCTGGTCTAAATTGAACTAACCAGAGTCATAATAATGGAAGTCTACAGCATAGCCTTGCAAGAGATGTCAGTCTCATCTTTTTGAAGATCACAGAGATAGGTATGGTTGGCATAGTGGGAAATTTAAACACACACTTTCTGGCAGCTATGAGCAGCCTTGAAATGCCAGCAGAGGGTTTGTGTAAAATAAGGTTTGAGGTCATTGCTGGGGCCCAGATAGCAAATTTCTGAGGGAAGCATATGTGCTCATGGGGCATCTGCCTCATATTTATATGCTACACTTATATTAATAAATAGTTAAACACTACAGTGTGACCATACATTAATTATTCTTTACACTGTATCATGATCGCAGAAGGGGCTGATGGTGGCCATGTCAGTGATCTTCGTTCAAAAGTGGTGGCAGTACTCGAGTCGGAAGAAAATGCGACCAGGGTCCTCAGTCTACTACTGGAGGGCAGCAGAGATACTGTTGTAAAAAAGATGGTTGCCCTCCTTCGAGTTTCTGGGCTTGGTAACACTATCTACAACAAGTATCTTCAGGTAAGTTCCGTATTTTTGGCATCATCTCTCTGCGTGATTGAATAACTTTCTCTTATTGCATTAATTTCATTGTCATCTACAGAATTCGTTACATAGAAATAAAGGTGACGACACAGAATAGGGGACACAGCATGACACCGCATTAGCAACTAAAGCACTTTATTCAGGAAACCAGGCCCATAGCCAGAAGGAGGGCCCTAGGGGCCCGGGACCCTCCCAAAATTTTGGTTGGGAGGTAGGGTTCATAACATAGTGTATTGCTAATAACATAACGTTTAAGCCTATTAATAATGTTGCATTTTAAAATACACCTATTGTACGAAAATTCAATTTTTACCAAAAATAAGCAATGAAAATAGATATTTTCTCAAATAGTCAAGGCCTCCAGTAAGTGGGCCATCCCCCCAAAAAATTCCTGGCTACAGGCCGGCAGGAAACATTTATTTATAATACAGTTGAACCCAATAACCCAGACATACTGAATGGAAAAGGTTAATATTCGAGCTAAAAACCAAACACTGCATCATCAATGTGTTTTCCAAGGAACCGTGCACAACCTCAACTTGTAGATTGAGCCAAGGACAACTTGTGTGCATGTTCCCCTCCCAGCTGATGTGGAAAGCTTCCATCTCTCCCTCTGTCTTGCCCTTGTGCTTGCATGTCAGTTTTCCCCAAATAGAGGCGTACAGCTTCCCTTGTTACATTCCTTACGCAGCACATGCAGATGCATGAACAGCTTACCAACCAAAGAGTTGATGTGTTACTGTTAATGTTAAACGAACACTAAAGAGCAAAATGATTTTTCGTGTATTAGTGAATTACCCTTTCACATTTACTAACAGCACCACTCTCACCATGAGGAAATGCTTAGTAAATGAGATATCACGGAAAAAGGAAGCACAGGTGGCCTACCGCCTTGACATTTCTGCATCAACTCACTGTGACGTCATAGGTCTTGAAGGGGCCTGCTATGGCATACAAACTTATTTTATGCTGAAAATGAGTAACATTATGTTGTACGCCCACCAGAGACTTTCATGAGAGTTTGGGAAGGTAGCCGAAATACCAAAAGTTTGACATTCACGTCACACTCGCATACTGGCGCCGAGGTTTCCATGCGAAATTCAAAAATGAAACCTCAACCTTCATTTTCTCTTCTAATACAGAGTCTGCGATGATAAAATCAACAGTAGTGCTCTGAAATCATAGTCTGTCATTCTAAACTTGTGTAGTTCTAGTGTTCAATTAAGGCATCACTGCTTGGCAGTGACCTGTAAGCCGCCGAGCTCCATTTTTAATTCTCCCTTGCCTTGCCTGCCTTAACGAAATATTTTCCTTCAAGGAAACCCTGAAACGTTGTGTTGAAGTGTCACTGGTTAGGCAACGCAACTGTGAAATCATTCACACCATAACCCTTTCAGCCCTGGATTTTTTATTTCCAGTGCAGAATTTATTCAATGTGATTTTCATCTGTCTAAGAGCTAATTAACTCCCCTTGCAAATATGAATCTCGTGGGCAATCTATTAAGCGAGTTAGCACTATGGTGTCAAAATCGTACATGAGGGCTCAAGGGTTATAAAATGACGCACTTTGGTGCTGTATGCCCATAGTAGTATGAGGCCCTATTTAAGCCATATCTTTGCTAGGTGCACGCATTGAACACTGTGAAGTGTCTCCTTGGTAATTACCAACACAAATGGACCATGGGTCCAAGCCATGGTTCCAGGCCTGGGGTAAGGTAAGGGGGTGGGGGCAGTAATCAGTGCTGTATGAGCATATGCATGCATGTGTGCATGTGTTCGCTTTACATAAAGCCGAGTGCACATGGATGGATGCACAGAAACATCAAAAAGCTTCATCCCTTCCTTCTTGCACACCTTTGAAACGGCGGTTGCCCTTGGCGCATGTCACCATATTGCAATCTATTGGAATACTTCATAAACATTCTCTAGGAAAATTGTGACTATCATAAACATTATTCATCCACTGTATTCAAATACCATGCGTATAATCGCAACCCGCTCTTCCACGGGGGTGGTCAAACAAAGGCGCATGGCCTCCTTATCCTTATCACGTTCACCATTTATATCCAGCAGACTTCCCTTACTGATTTTCGAAACAGTGTGCTAGCGGCTACTATCTGGACATATTTTCATTTTCATGTTCTTTGTGAAAGAACACTATTGGCACGAACATACATGCGATAAAACAGACTCAGCAAACAAAAACAGCGCACCTCATAACTCTATGGGCATCATTCGCAACTGTTGAGCCCTGATGGTTTCAAATTCGCCCATAGAGAAAACAAGGCTTTACCAAAAATTAACGCAAACCATAACAAAACTTCTGGTGGCTGTGCACTAAGGCAGTTATAGCAAAGAACATATAAAAATGGGATTGCGTGGATCCGAATATTTATTGAGATAGAACAATTCAAAGTCATACCTGACATGGCGCATCGCGTGCGAGGCTTTCGCGGCGCGATTTTCTTCTTCCTTGCTGTCCACATGAAAGCATGCAGGAAGTAATCATGTGGATGGCAGTAGGAATTCATAAATGTCATCTTGCCACTGAAATTGACAGTTGTAGTTCTATTTTCAAGGCCCCTTTCTCTTCTAATATGGAGTCTGCGATGACAAAATCAACAATAGTGCTCTGAAATCGTTGTCTGTCATTCTGAACTTGTGTAGTTCCAGTGTTCCTTTAAGGCATCACTGCTTGGCAGTGACCTGTAAGCCGCCAAGCTCCATTTTTAATTCTCCCTTGCCTTGCCTGCTTTAATGAAATGTTTTCCTTAAAGGAAACCCTGAAACGTTTCTTTGCCATTGTGTCACTGGTTAGGCAACACAACTGTGAAATCATTCACACCATAAAAAAAGCGAAGCACCTTGCTCTAAGGCAGCTATGGGCTTATTTCTGTCGCTTTCTTCCTTACCACTGCTGTTCCTCCTCAACTCAATCAGCTGCGGAGTGCGCGCTAGCAATGGCTGCGCCTCCCACGTCAGCCGCTGTGTCGAGCCCTCCGTAGTGACATAGCGCCGCAATGTCTTTACTGAGCTCGCCAGCCTCGGCAGTGCTAGCCTCTGTAATAGTGCACCGGCAACTCGTGTGTACGCTGCCAGATGCCATGACGATACTATTGGCTGGCCCTTCGGTGCTCATGACATCACATGGCTTGCGCTTCGTGGCACCCATTGCATGTCCCGTGGAAGGGGTGGTTGAAAACGCTTTGAGTAAAGTTGCAACGATCTCTCACAGTGTGCGTATTTAAAACTAAGTTACATGCTTAACGCAGAGTGCTGATATTGTTATGCTAGTGATCAGAAGGACTCGGGCTGTCGGTGCAGCGCATTTGTACAAAATCATCAAAACGGTTTCAGGGTCTCTTAAAAAAAAACCTGTAATTTCATGCAATTGAGGTTCATTCCAGCAGTACTATATACTTCATGGCAAGAATTGAGGTTTTCGGTCAGGAGGGTTGCTTTGACCTATCCAGACCCTTGGTGGCCAAGTGCACCCCTTTTAACTGATGCCTCTGCCTTCAAGATGTGTTAAATCTGCATCATTTCATTTCTGTGTTCTATCACTCTGCCGTATAAGCTGTGCTCAGAAAGCTTGACTTGCACAAAATTGACATTCTGTGTTCTTTTCTTCTTTCAGCACTACGAAGACAGTGCTCTTCAAAACCTTTTCGTTGAAGTCCTAGACATACCCCTAACCTAAAACATTGCAGCTGGCAGAGGCATGCATCTCCCATTTGCTTGGGAAAATAGAATGGGATGTCAAACCGGCTGATTGTGACTGTGTGAGGCACACAGTATGGCTCAAAGTTTGAGCAACATGCATCCCCCTGTGTCTTGGGTAGGGGTGTGCACCCTTGCTTTCCCCATATTTGGTGCAATTGCAGTGCTGCTTTATTTTTATTTTAATATCATCGACCGCTTTTAATGTAAGTAGCTGGAGACCTGAATATCGACACTATGAGCGGTACCACAATATAACCAGGGGACAGGCACCCACCCCGAACTTGACCTGAGGTTATTTCACTGATAGAGAGATTCTGTATTGCATTGGCTCAAATGGGCCCAGTACTTCTTATTAAATGTTGGTATATATTTTTATTTCTTTGTGCAAAGTTGCAAAAACTGATGCTTGGTCACCTGAGCAGCAAATACATGAAGCTGCACAAAAAGTCGATCGCATGACCTTTTATGAGTGCATGTGGTTTCTGATCTTTTTTACGGCAGTACACTTAATATTAGTTGTTTTAATTTAAAATATCTAGATAAGCCTGCCACGCACCTGCCTTGTGCAAAAGCATGGTTTTGGATGTGGCTTCCCTGGCTTGACTGCTATGGCAGAGCCAGAGTAATGATGTTAGGGATAGCGACCCTAGCCGGGGGCCCCGCCATTCATGATGCGTAAGTGTCAGGGTGTAAGAATATTTCTGTGTATTTCACAGTGCAGGAACCTATTTACTATTTCTTATAGGCTTTTCTTGAAAAAGTCTGGGTAAATATCCACACAGTTTTGGATGCAACCACTACAGGGGTAAAGTGTAGTACCATACCAAGGATGAGTTTTTTTCGTTAAAGGGCAACTCCGGCGGCTTTTTGCCATGTTCTGATATAAATGTTTTCCAATGGTGTAGATACTCCTGTAACTGGCAGGGTAATTGATTTTGCTCAGAAACCCACCATTAATTTTCGGTAATCGAGTCAACAATGTGTTCAAACCGAAACCAAAACAGGCAGATGCTTCTTGCAGCATATCCGGTGACGTCACAAGTGTCCCTGCCATCAGAAATATGGAGCTGGTGCCAGAAAATGAAAGCAGCGGTGTCGTCCGATGATATATTGAGTTATATGCCAGCTTTGAACTTGACAGCGCCGGTTTGAGCACTTAAGTATCACCATATTGCTCTTGACAGCCCGCCTGCTCCGGTAGCCAGCGTAGACACTATTGATGTCAAAAACACAGGGTGGCCCTGTATGAGAATCCGTTAAAAAGTTTGAAAATTCGTTTTCAGGAAAAGTAAATGACTTGCAACTGCCTGATGGGGCATATATTTAAATTACAGTGACGATGAGAACATATACTGAAAATTTCATCGAGATCCGTGGACACTGGAAACTTGCCGGAATAGCCCTTTAAGCTATAAATAACTGGCTCTTTCAAAATCTGTTGTCAGTACCTTTAAAGGCCAACTCCAGTGATCTTTGTAGGTCAGTGGATCTTGATTAAGTTCGCTGGGTACGTTCCTCAGCAAACTTCCATCATTATTACAAGATTACGGGCTTGGGAGAAGCGCAGATTGCTTATAAATCAATTTTACTGATTATTTCAAACTACCCTCCTTGCTTTCCACAATTATTGCCCCGCTGCACTGGTCTAGTGGCTGTGGCACTTGGCTGCTGATACGAAGGTCGCGGGATCGAATCCCAGCCATGGTGGCTTCATTTCGATGGAGGCAAATGGATGAGGCCCATGTACTGTTGATGTCAGTGCACGCATCAAAGGGAAACTCGGGTGGGAGTTTCACCATATATTCCAATATGGCTGTTTTCCAATGGCACTGACAGTCCTGTAGCAGACAGGGTGGTCCAGTTTGCTCAGAAACTCACCAATAATTTTAAGTAACAGAATGAATGAGGTGTTCAAACCAAAACGGGTAGATGCTTCGTGCAGTGTATGCAATGATGTCACAGCCTCCCCACCATCAGAAATATGGAGCTGGTGCCCGAAAAATGAAAGCGTTCCAGCATTTCTGAACTTGACAGTGATTATTTGAGCGCTGAAGTATCCCTGTTTTGGTCCTGACCACCCGTAGGTAGCGTTGAAAGTAATGACGTACGTCAAATACGCAGAGTGGCCTGCATGAGAACCTGCTAGAAATCTTTAAAATTCATTTTCAGGAAAGCTGAATGACTTGCAACTGCGTGGCTTGGCATATATTACAGCACTGATGAGAACATATACTGAAGATTTCATAGAGATCAGTGGACACTGAAAAATGGCTGAAGTTGGCCTTTAAGGAACCCAGCCAGGAGGTCAAAATTTTCGGAGCCCTCCTCTGCAGTGTCTTTATAATCATGTAGTGGTTTTCGGACATAGTACACAGAAATTGATCCAATCAGTTGCCCGCAGTGTGTGTGACGTCGTCGTTGTGGGCAAAGCGACGAAGCGCACGCATACCATACCATGTGGCCTTCGAGATTTGTGCCCGCTGCTTGCTAAAGTCGGGAACAAGTCAGGGACATGAAGACTCGCGGAACAGCACGAAACCTCTTCTCCCGAGGAGCGCCGTTGGAAGGAGACCAGACACCCCTTAGTCCTTGTTGCTTTGTTTTTGCAACCTTCGACACAACACCAGCTTCCACCCATCGTCTTACTGTGTATGAAGCCGCTTGCACGCATGCGTAAACACACGTACAGCGAGGATGGCAACAATAATGGATAGGGGCATAAATTTTTAGGTCTTCATTCAGTTCATTAGAGTGGAACATGAAAGGGATAATTTATTAAGCTGAAATTAAGTGCTTGCAATGCAAAAACCTAGCATGCCACAAGTGCCACCACCTGAGTTTTTCAACTCGTAACAGGATAGCTAGGTGGGCTAGTTGAGAAAGAAAAATTTGGATGCCCTCCCTCTACCAAAAATATAGAATCCAGGAATATGGCAGGCATTCCGTATGTACATAAGATGTACACGGCCTAAAAGAGAGATAGAGAGATGAAGAGGAAAGGCAGGGAGGTTGACCAGATATTAGTCTGGTTTACTACCCCTGCACTGGGGAGACGGGGAGAGGGGTTAGAAAGATGACAGTGAGAGGGGGTGCAAAATTCCAGACAGCACACACACACACACACACACACAGACAGAAGGATGTTCCACTTAGAGGTGTTACACGGACTGAAAACTTTAGGAAAGAGATCTGGGGTGACAGTGCCTTTTTCTGCACCTCAGAAGCTTGGCTGCATATGCTCCATCATGCACAGGAGGGCACAGGGCCGTGCACCGGACACTGGAAATCGTGGTAAAGAGCATGTGAAGCCTCTTCTTGTGGCATGTCCTTAAAAGTTGCATATAAAATCTCTGTGTCCTGCTGTCACATATGCATCAGCCAGACAGGTGTTAACACTTGCCTCAGAGAGCATCAAAATTCATTGAATGGCAGACCTTCATCTCATTTGGCATCTTGTGTATCCTTGCAAACCTAAACCCCTGTTTGCTAGATCAATCACTTTGTTTCGTCACCTGCATCAAACAAGGCGAGAAATCTTGGAGGCTTCATATCATGAGAATGCCACAATTAGTGTTAGCCATCTATATCAGTTCATGACAAGGAGTTCAATTTCATTACTTGAGTGTGAACATGTGCCTTAGATTTCTGCCTTATGAAAACTCTTGACATGCGCAATGTGGTTTTGTGTGTATGTATGTTTCCCTATGTGCATTAAACAATCAGTTGTCAGTGTGCGCTTGCGGCGTGTGCTTTTCCTCTGTCCTGCGTGGTTTTCCACGCTCTAAGTATCTTTCAACTCAGTTCAGCAAAGTTTTGCACATAAAACGGGCTTGGAAGCGAAATGAACTGTACAGCAGCCTTTTGCAGATGGAAACGCTGAGACACCACACATCACATTTTTGTCAATGCTTCTCGAGTGCATCATGGCTAATACCGATAAATGATGGAACAGGCGCTCTGCAGGTACTGAACAGCACCACTTTAAAAAGGCCGCATGGCGACGATTTCGTTTGCTTCTATGATTGGCTTGCGGAGTAACCGCGACACGCGCAGTCCGTCGGCCCTTGTTGCCAACTGCTGTTTTTTAAAAGTTGTAGGGGGTCATACACGTCAAGATTACACAGTGCGAAGGAAACCTCAGGTTTATTTGAGGCAAAGTATATGTACATAGCTGTGGTCCGCAGCGTTCAGTTAAGAATACACATTGGACTGGTCTTTACGTTAGTAAATGAAAGATCAACGCGTTAGAAGTGGTTTCGAAGAGATGCAAGCTGACCGAAGTCACGGCTTCTGTAGACCGCTCTAAACGCGAGAAATTTGAATTGAATTAAAACCTCCATTGCATCCGTCACGGGAGGAGTGATAGGGGAGGGGAAGAGCTGAGGGGTGAGAGGGGAAAGAAGCGAGGGTGTCACATATCAAGGGCGGCAGAAGACTGTTGTCTTTCGACATCATTTGCAGCATAGCAAGCAGATGTGCGGCCATTCTTAGAGTATCAAAACAATCGCGTAGCCGACTTGAGAAACTTCAAGATTTGCTTCAAAGGAAAAGAAAGAGTGCTCAGCGGCAATAATGTTAGTTTCATCACATCCTTTATTCGGCAACCTTAAACAATTAAGGTGCGCAACAAATTTCGAAAACCGCTGCCTTTTTTTGCATAAATTTGTCGTGGTACTAATGAAATCTATCTTTACACCTATGACTTCTGCTGCTGACAACAACTAAAGGCGCTATTGTCGTCTTACTGCAATGGCTCTGTAAACCCGTGCAGCGACGTTACAATAGCTGACGCATGCTTACTAGCACTATAGTTATCTAGCGCCATGGATTCTGCCTTACGACGCGCGGAAACCAATGCATACTCTCCCTGCAAACGTAAATGCGTGGCCCCTGTATTGCGAGCGCATGACACCACAAAACATTATAGAAAAGTAAAACGCACCCTCAATCTAACGCGTGTTCTGCTATTTCGTCATGCGTATACGGTGCAGAAGTAAAACGAGCACGCAGCTATAATAATTTTAAGCGTCGACTGAAGTCCGTTCGAGCACCGCTTCTGCTTCCGCCAGTGCAGATATTCGAGGTGCCCGGAGTCCTCACAGCCAATGCTCGCATCTAGGCGCCACCGTTACAGTGCCTATTCTATCCATCGTACCACCGTCACGTGAAATTACGTCGCCGGAGAACGGCTCAAGAGGGTTATTCGTTTTCGGGTTTCATATTTTCCCAATTCGGGGGGATAAAAGTCAGGTGCTTTTTTTCAAGCTGATAATCGGTGAGAGATTTTTTTTATTATATATTTATTTGTCTTGGTAGGGCGGCTCCTAAGTTCAGATTTTTTTCGGTTAGATTTATAAATCACAGTTGTCTAGCGTCCGTATAGTGCTGCACGCAACTTATGAAATGAACAGTACATCGGCGGAGCTCACGGATATTAACTTTTTCCTCTATGGAGCTGGGTTTAGCAAGCGTGTATGCAGCCCTGGAGATCAGTTGGTGTGTGGTACTAGCATCCAAACAAGGACGCCAGCCAAACAACGCCATGCAAACAAGGACGCCAGGAAACAGGTACAAAATATTTTAGTTTGGTGTTAAAGTTTTCGTCGCCATGCACTGCAAGCCAGCCCCAGCGCAATGGACACTACGATGACGTATGAGCACAGTCTATTAAAAATAGCCGAAATCACTGTCAATCACTGGACGACCGTGAAATCGTCGTCGTTTGCGTGCCCTACGTTTAATTGACCACAGACGACAGAGTTGCAGCGACGCCATCACGAATTTCTGTCTATAAATGACTCAGACGTCGTACGACTATGTTGATACGTCACTAGGAAACCGCCCCCTCGAAATCGAAACGAAAGTGGGATTTTAAGGAAGCAGTATTAAAAATATATTCATTGCCCCTCGAGGCACCATGATACTTTTTTTGGGTTCTACATGCCAGTGCTTTCATTTACAGCAATAATACGAGGATGTAAAAAATTCGTGTCAGTACTCCTTTAACCATAGATATCACCAGATACTCCGGAACGTTTTTGGGAGTGGTTGGGCAAGTATTGTCGCTTTTGTGTGTTGTGTTTATTATTTATTTGTTCTCAATATTTGTCGATTCTGACTTATTTAAATTACACATTATTAAATAATATTCAGTAGTTTAATGACATTAATTATTGGTTTAATTCATTTTAGCCGTATTAAATTTTACATATTTGCATATTCGCTTATTTCACATTGGTATACACTTCAAACATGTTTGGAAATTTTCGGAAGTACTGAAAACCTGCACAGACCGCGCAACGTGGTTGTGTGGTTCAGGGCTTTAGGAAGCGCTGGACCACAACCATCAGCTTGAAAGTTCTTGTCAAAAATTTGATTTCAGCGTAAACGGTCGGAAGTGTGGGGGGGGGGCTTCCCCCTCTGGAAATATGTTAGGGGGGACCGCCCCCCTGGCCCCCCGCTTCCGGAGTCCCTGAATATCACTATCTTTCAAGCATCCATGGCATTGTAGCGAGAACACTAGCAATAGCAATGAAATGGAATTTTTATTCTTAAACATCGGGTTCATTTTGACAACTCCTAAAATAAAAACGAAAATGCTGCTGCTTTGCGCCTAGATGGCGACAAAAGCCACGTGGCCACACTTCTATTTGATTCATTGTTCGTTATTGTCCTGTGCAATGATCCAGCTTCGCCGCGTTGGCACGTGATGCGCGACGCGGTGTGACGTCGGGTACACTGGTGTCGGCTTTGCGGTCAGCTTTGAGTCGGCCTTGCCCTGCATCAGTAACCAAGAAGGACTTGACGACGGCAACGGGAAAAGCGGCGCCATCTGCATGCTGCACGAGTGCCAAGCGCCATGCCGTGGTCGGCTGAAAGAGCGGACAGCGGTGCAACTGCAGGCGGAAGCCAGAAGGAATAACTCATTGTTGTAAATGCCTTCGAGCTTCAACCGCTTGCGCCATCTGCGACCTAGATGTTGTGGTTGTGTTGCTCTTGCCTTTCTGGTTTCCCAGATAAAGTGGCCCTGTTGCCCTTGGCGACCAGTTGGCGGGATGAGGGCCACCTGCTGCACCGCAGATACCACTGGGTGGAGAGTCCAGTAAGCTGGTTTCAGTATTTGCGGTCGTCTCGCGTTGGACGTTGAAATGACGCGAAAAAGAGCCTCCGCGGGCGCATCCTTTTTCTGGAGCAGGCGGCTTAGCAGCACATGTCCTCACAACTTGTGCTGCCTGTTTCCAAGGCCACCTGCGTGCACCTAGCTGTAGCAGACTGGCGCGACTGGCAGCATGACCGTTGTGGTCAAGCGGAAGCCTTGACCGCAATCCGCGACGGCGGCGTTCCCCCTGAGCCCTTCGTATGGCCGCAGCTTCAGCAAACCTGCGGGACGGTGGCTCGACGTCTCTTTCGATGTTACAGCTTGGACAACAAGGACAGGCTCTGGCTGTACGCAGGCGTCGAAAACTGCTCTTGTTGTGAGGCGAACGCAGGACGCTTGTGAAGGCAACCTGCAAGGTTCGCCGAACTAGGCCATGCACGGAGCCTCCTCCTGAGCGGAGCCTCCGCGTCGCAATTACAGTGAAGTTCGGAGAGAAGAACTTGATGGTTTCAGCGCCAGCGAGGTTACCGTGGTCGCAACCCCTCGATGGTGGGACGTCGCGTCGTCGGTGCTCGCAGAGGAGTCGATGTGAATGACGTTGAAGTGCGCCGTTATTCCCAGAAACGCGGCAGTCGGCGACCGCGATAGGTTGGCGACGGCTCCGGGCGATCTTGCAGGGGTAGTTCCCTCGAAAAGTGAGGTTCCTTCGCCGCATAGCAGTCATCATGCGGCCTGCTGGTTGCAGCCGTAGTTCTTGCGTTTGTTAGACGAACACGTGGCCTTCGACGACCCCAAACGCGCTGACGTGGCACAGATCACCGTTGTCGCGATGTGACACAAACAGACGAACAGCCTGGTAGATGGTGCGACGATCGCTGAACCACGTACACAGCGGGGAAAGCACGATGATTCCGTTGGCTGCTTGAGTGGTCCGCAGCGCAGTTCTCCTTGAATTCGAGGCAACAGGAGGCAGAGGCAGACCGCTGACGCGACAAAAGGCCGCTAGCTGCGCTACGTGCATGCGCCCTAATTGAACGTGGATCACGAGGGGCGCGGAGAAATCGTCATCGTCTATCCTCGGGCCATGTGACACGTGCATCTGTTGATGTGGATATTGGTCCAGTCACTGTTGTTCCGCGGTAATGGGGTTCTGCCCGGCATGTGGTCTATTTGTTTCACGAAAAGTAAATTTTAAGTTGACATTGAGTGCGCGGGCCTTTCAATATCTTTGTCTCCTACGTGTTTTACCATGGTGACTCGCTCGCTTCCACCCCATTTATCCATGGGGTGTTACCCATGGACTAATGTTACGGTTGCAAAAAGCACGCAGTTCGTGTGGTAGCCAACGTTTTGCATGCTGCTCACACTGCTCCATATTTTAACGCATTCCATATATTAAAAGATGAATTCATTCACCCACTCCGCCTTTCCCGTACATATCGTTTCGCCGTCTGTACATTTCGCTTTGCAAGGCGATATTACTCACAGGACACAAGAAATCAGCACCCATGGCTAGAGTCATTTTGCGACACAAGTTATAGAAATCAATGGTTATCATTCCAATTATCTGCACTTTTAAATAGATATGACAAACATGGCATAAGTGCTGAGACAGCGTCGACGCGCACATTTCGTTCATTCCTATCGGTTGAAGATATGCTATAGTACTCACGAGCAGCAGCAGCAGTAGTAGTAGCATTATCAGTAACATCAGTATCCGTAGTAGTAGTACGAGTAATGCTCACGAGCATCAGCCTAGCAGTGTTGCATAAGCTTGGTTTGTGATTTTGAAATATTTCATTTTCTTTGCGAAGGGCTGTTCTAACACAATATCCTGCGTAGTTTCTTGACCATAAAGAATTGATGATTGATTTTATACCGTGCTAGGTCCCGAAAGCACGATTTGATTATGAGAGGCGCCGAGGTGGAGGGCTGCGGAAGTTTCGACCACCTGAGGTTCTTTTATGAGCGTTGACATCGTATAGTTGTGGAAAAAATGCGCACACTCGACGAGACCGTGGTTGTGCTCCCACGCCCCCACCGGGGGCAATCTGCGGGGGGGGGGGGGGGGAGGCATTACAGCCGCAGGGAGAGAACATCCATGTTTTTCCCGGACGACCCAGACCGGTTCCTTCGCCAATCGCCAGTGTGGAAAGACGGGGAGAGAGAGGTCAGGGCGAGCTGACATCAGACCGTGCCAATACCCAAAAAAAGAGGGAAAGGCCTTAGTGTTTTTCTCTGTCCACTCGCACTACTTCAGCGGGTGGGGCGTCCGCATGAGGCGACCAACGAGTCCGACAAGTTCGGCCTCTCACCATGTTCTCTCAGTATCGCGTGTCCACTTGAACAGACGCCACACTCTCCCTCAGAATCAGCCAGTGCCTCCTCTAAAAATAGAGGAGGTGCTGGACCAGCTTTCCTCGGCGTGTTCTTGTCCACGTGCATGTCTTGGACGTTCAGTGCCTCGTGTTTTGCGAGTTGCTGTGAGTGTTTCCTTCGTGTCCGTATCTTCATGCTTTGGAGATGTGAAAGGGAAAACGCTGAGATGCAGTGAAAATGACCGCGATGCCGCGGCAGCTACACCGGCGACACGAAGGTGCATGTGTTCAATTTTTCAAGGGAGAAAATATTGAGGAACGCCTGGATACGCCCTCTGCCGCAAGAAACTATTCGGTCACCGAGAATTCCCGGGTAAGCTTTTTTTTTTCTTCTGGCAAAGAATCTTTGTTTAATGGAGAGAAGATATACATGCACGCGTATGTGGCTCAAAAAGCCGTACTTTTGTATGTCGTGAGCCCATACTTCGCAGTCGAGGACATTATCCGAGTAGCCTCGCATACTGATCAAGCAAATGGGCGCTGGATCACACTGCCACTATCTTATGTGTGCCTTCGCCCGGACTCTCTACCATGGAATTTCCAGAGCTGTCCGAGCTACATGTCTAGAAAAGTTACGAAAAGGGAAGATCTTGACACCAAGCGCGCGCATAGAGCATGGTGCTCTCCAGAAGGTCATCGCTCAATCGAACGAGGCGTCTAACAGAGCACGCCAAGATAAATTCATTGAGCGAACTTACCAACCATCTCAGGAGCCACGTGATAAAATTTTGGGATATAATCGAAAAGAATGAAAGGCTTCTTGTCATCGACATCGGCGACGACGAAGCACCCTGGGTGAAATACTCTGTGTGAAAGGAGACTTGAGCGTGAAGCTACGTGTAATGAAAACGGGTGTAAAAAGAAAGCTATAGGCGCAAATCTGTGCGCCTATTGCCAACAGTAAGAGGGGCATTGTAGAACTCCCCGAAGGCATCGAGAAGTGCGACAGGGATGCGATGTCCAACTCGGTCGCGGAAATTCGCGAGGCTATTTCTTTACTGCTGGATCACGTTTGTGCGTCCCAAGCATAAGACGACGCCGACTGCATTCGGTTTCTGAAGGAACAAACCACCTTGTACCTTTCCAAGAAACAGCGAACACTCTACTCTGCTGATTTTATTGTGTTCTGCTGCATTCTTTTCACTATATCGCCCTACGCGTGCGCTCACATACGCAGCCATGGAGCACCACTTTGCCGCATCCTATGACGATCAGATCAGTGTGCTCGTCGTACGGTATGACCACTCAAGAAGAACATCAGAGCTAGACATTTCTCAGCTTCATGGCAACAAGAATTTCTGACTTGAAAGATTACTAGCACTCTGTCAGAGTTATGGTAGATGAAACACATAATAAACCCTACTTTGCCTATAAAAGGGATAATATTACCGGCGCTGCGCATTTTTGGACTGTCTACCGCTCGGAAAACCTTTTTAGGTAGTGATAAAAATGAGCAGGCCGTGCATCACATTTACGGGAACGAGCACGCTTTTACCTCACAAAAAGGGAATTATGTTTTTAATTTTTGTCTGAAAGTGGTGCAAGATATGCCGATATTGACCCCCAACAGCGTGTTTGTCAATTCGCAAGTGCACAAGAAGAAACCCACGCAGGTATACAGATTCTATTGAAAAAGAATTATGTATGTCTTACAAGTGTACTTCACTCTATGAGACACCTTTTTACAGCGTGCAAGAACAATTCGTTCTTTTCGCTGCTTTCGGTGTGGCCCAGGTGGCGCTGCCTTCGAATTCGTCTGGCTGTGCAGGCGCGTAGTACAGCGCTTGTCATGCATGCGGCGCTGCATGTCCGAAGCGCACCCCAGCGTGCCGACTTTCCCTCGCCTCTCCGCCTCGTCACCTCTGCAATATCGTCCTTGGAAGCGGTTCCAGTTGAGAAGCCTCCCTCCTGCGAAATGGTTGCCAGGGGGCACGGCGTATCGTGCGCAGTAACCATTGTTGCCGGCGTCTGTACACGTAGGAAGGAGCGATTTCATGGATTAAAAGAAATGTTTTAATAATTTCTACTCAGTTTCTAGAGAAACCACTGCACGCTTGAACACTTCGTAAGGTACGCTTTCTATTGAGCCAAAAAACGGGAGAGCGATGAAGGATGGTATGCAGTCCCTTTAACCCAAACGATGCTGCAAACAGTGGGCTCGTTTTCACGGTGCACAGCCTGACGTGCAAATTCCTGACGTGCAAAATTGCGTACGCCGGGTCGTTTGCGTCGTGAGCGACAACAACTCTGTGAACAAAAAAGCGACGTCCCTCTTCGTATCGCCTCCTTCTAATAGAACTGTGTATCAACACCCGTCAGACCCTGCAAGGCCGCTGTTCTTAATAGACGCGGTACACGTACTAAAATGCATACGAAATAACTGGATCCACCTGAAGAATGACCACGTTTGCTTTTACTTCCCTTAGATCCGAACAGACGCGCCATTCAGGGCGCATGCAAACAGCCTCATTTGCTACAATCAGGGACCTCCACAGCAAAGAGTGTAACCAGCTGTTGCAACATGGCTATGGACTGAGAAGAAAAGCCTTCTACCCTTCGAATGTTGAAAAGCAGAACGTAAAGTTTGCCTTGCAAATCTTCAGTGATTTCCTACATGAGACGTTGCGTGCTCTTGGAGGAAAGCACAACCGGTGAATGTAGCAGTGGCCTCTTTTGAGGCCACTGCTACATTCACCGAGATCATATTGAAGTGGTGGAAAATTGTACACGTCAAAACTCCTTGGAGGGGAAAAAGGCTGAGAGACCCATTTCAACAACCAGTGTTCATCGTCGATAACGACTCAAAAATCAACTTCTTGCACATGCTTTTGAAAGGGCTGGATGCGAGGAAAAACAATGGCCTTGACAAGGGTACTCTGACAAAGGAGACTCACGCCGCTCTCGAAAACACTACCTATACGCGCGTATTGAACTCATTAGGTACAGCTTCGAAGAGCTTGGAATGCCGTATTTTCTTTTTGGGTGGATACAGACTGACTGCCTGGAAGATCGCTTTGTAAACTATAGGCAACTGGCTGGTGCGCAGAATCATGTTTCCATCAGGCAGATTTACGAGGTCGAAAACAAACTGAGCCTACCGAGCACCTTGCCGACTATTTCCACTGAGCAGCTCTGGGAAAGCGTACGCAAGCAGGTAGAGGCATTACATCCCTGCTGCAACGTTGTTGTAAGCAGCGAGACTGTGTCGAAGATGCATGACGTCATTCCGATCCTGGTCTACGTCGCAGAATATGCAGTGAGGGTACCTTGAAAAGGTTCAATTGAGCGAAATGCAAGGACGCATTGACTGTGGATAAGACGATCACACTCTCTGCCGCTCATAAACACTATGATCTCGCGAAGTAGTTGGATCGAGGAGGTATATATAGTCTACCCGTCCATGTTCGCACTCAACGCTGTTGCTCAGAACTACGTTGCATAGTAAAGGAACTCGCTACGCAGCCAGAACTGCTAATAATGCCGAAGCAGCACCATGTCATCACAAAGCTGACACTGCAATTGCTGGGCAATGAGACCAATCCGACTTGAACGCCTGTAAGAATGGTCACACGAGCGAAGCTGTGCTCAAACATAGTATCTCGCGGTGCAGCACGAACATTTTGCTAAATAACTTTCATGGCCAGTTAAACGACAAACTCCTCGATATGCCGACAAGGCATCGTCGAGGAGGTAAAGGAAAGGTAGTCAAGAGTTCTACGAAAGTTTGTCTGGTCAGGCATGGGTTAGATGAATTACGGTCACTGACCAAGTCGGATGAGTTGATCTGACGTTTCGGAACCGCATACGGGTTCCTTGTTCACTCAGGAAAGCCACCACTGTCCAGAACAAATAGCTCAAACACAAAACGAAACCGGATTCATACATAGCAGTTTCGTTATTTTACTCGACCTATTTGTGTAAATAAATGTTTTGCTCCTGCAATTTTGTTGCGGTAAAATTTCTTTTAAAATACCTGTGTGCTATTTCCTGCAAAAAAATCATAAAAATGGTCCCCACGATGCATCTGCGAGACATCTCCTTGGAGCAGTGCTCCGTATTTTAATCAACCTGCCCCGTTCCTGTGACGTCACGGAGAGAGAGCTAAGGCCTTAAGCTTTTTTTTTCTAGAGGGTGACGACCGGGCAGAGCTGTTTGAGCTGGCGAGGCCGTCGGACGTTGCATAGGGAGGTCCAAGTGGAGGTCGACCGCAGAAAGATGTATCTGGGCCCGCGGCTTGAGTGTGCGTCCTGTTCGAGACAGAACGGCGTGTGGTTCGAGACCCTGCTCATCTGCGGCCACGATGTACATTGACGACCCAGCAGCCCGGCGCCATGGCTCGGATGCCCGACAAGCTACCACCGCAGCAAGCCTCCGCGCTCAGGGGCTCTCATTCGTCTCGTTAGGACATTCCTGATGGAACCGCGTCCCCTCCCTTCTTATAGTAAGTATCGCATGTTTAGTCTTGTGTCACTATGTCCGTGTTGTGCTCGTGTGTGTATTGTCGCGAATATTTTGCTCGGCAATTGTCTTTGTTGTTCTCTTATTGAGACCCCGCGGTATATTCTTTGTCGCGTTGCATCAGCCGGATTATTTGTACTTCGCGTTTGTTGCATTCTCTCGTGTGATTTAGCTCTATTAAATTCAAGCAGTTCTCGTCGTTAGCACCCGCGTATCCGTCTGTTGACCCTGGCTCGCGTTCGATCAGGCGTGGACCCTATCGTCGGTCAGCCAGTGGAACCAGGCTTAATGCACGCGGGGTGGTTTTTGTCGAGTCCGCCCATTCGAATGGAGAGTGCTAGTAAATTCTTGACAACAGTACACAGGCCTGAACATTTCGCCTCATCGAAATGCAGCCGCCGCGGCCGGAATTCGATCCCCCGACCTTCGGATAAGCAGCCTAGTACCATAGTATTACCATAGAAACGCGTAGCGCAATTATTGTGCTACGCGTTTTATGTCTTTTCTCTTCTACATTACCTATATTATTTTGTATACACAGAATGCGAAGCTTGAATTTTCCAAATATTGCATCATGGCTAGCTTTCTTTATATGCCTTTTCTGTTCATATTTTTTCCAACTGGATGTTGCCCTGATTTCCCATTAACATAGGCTATAAGTGTGATTATTACGTTTTCTCGTATATTTTCGGTTTGTTTTGTTTATGTATTTCTTACGTTTCCATAATGATTTTGACATGGTTTGTATTCTCATATCTTGTATATGCATTGCATATGTAACTTGATTTCGACTTACGCAGACATTTTCCCTTTCCTTCAGACAGACTACCATACTTGACATTTTATAAGGATGTACGGCTAAACTGAAAGAATTTTTTTCATGTGTTTCACCAGCTTATGCTTCATATCTTTCACAGCTATTTCTTGTACAATGACCCATATTTTTGCTGCTGGACTTTGCAGGGGGACGGAGGCTTGTCCAGCTGTATCTTGCAGTTTTTTTCGTCCATCCATATTTCTCCATGAGAAATAGAAGTTATTTGATTGATTGATTCACCATGTGTGACGAGTACGTAGGCGGGAGGGTGTGGATGCCAAGTCATTGTTTATCTGGAGAATGTGTGAATTTTTGGCACCTGTGAGGATCCTGCTGGGGGAGGGGGTATAAGTGTATAAATCCCTGGCAACCGAGCTCATTGGCGATGGCCTGTCACGTGATGTTTGGAGGAGTACTCGGCGAGGAAAAGCCGACACCGGCCAGAGTGCGCATAGCTGAGGAAAGAGCGAAATGAGCGGGGACCACTTTTCGGTCATCAAACAGGTGTAGCTTCGAAAAATTCTTGCGCCTACGTTTTCGTTGCCCTCTCGTGCACAGCTCCAACACTGCAACTAAATTTCCACCACTGGGTGCGAGAAAAGCAGTGCAAACCAACAAATAGGTTATCGCACCCTTTACACAAGATTGTTAGCCGATTCATAGAATTATTATCATGCTAATACTACAAGTCGCCGCTGATGCAATGTCGCGGCGCCATGTTCGCTTCAAAATCTCGGAATGATGAAAGTTATCATGAAAGTTTTCTCAGAGAGGATCAAAGTTCCGCAGAGAAATTCACTTGATACATGCTTATGAAAAAAAAACTCGCTGTGTGGGCTGGAATCGACCCTGGGCGACCCTGGGTCTCGTTTGGTTTATCAGGTATATTGTCGTGCTATAGTTAGTGCACCGCTTATGCTAAATAAGGTATTTGTTGCGCACACCGGAAAAGAGGAAAAATGGAAGAGACATGAAGACAATGCGCTCTGCCATGTCTTCTTTTTTGCTATCTTCGACTATGCGGCATAATTCTTTTATTTTATGTTGGGTTGCGTGAGCGCGACAGATGTTTTAGAATAGGATTTGTCGCCAGAAAAAGCAAACGGAATGTCATCGCGCTTCCACTTTGAAGATAGCGGTACAAAGGAACATCGGGAGTGGCTGGAGTAGGCGCTATATTTTTGAACACCATAAGACGAGATACACCGCTTCACTATCAGGTGGCCCCGCCACGGTGGTCTAGTGGCTACGGTACTCGGCTGCTGATCCGAGGGCCGCGGGATCGAATCCCGGCTGTGGCGGCTGCATTTCGATGGAGGCGAAATGTTGAGGCCCGTGTGCTGTGCGATGTCAGTGCACGTTAAAGAACCCCAGGTGGTCGAAATTTCCGGAGCCCTCCACTACGGCGTCCCTCATAATCAGAGCTGGTTTTTGGACGTTAAACCCCACAAAACAACAACATCACTATCAGGTGTGGAGTTTATGCAAACAGCGACGCTGACCATCCTACCTAGGTTTATCTCGGTGGGGCTATATGTTTTCGAGAGGTCTTTGCGCGGCATCACTAACAAGTCGAGCCTCGAGCAATGGATGGCAGAGATCAGGACGTCAGAAGCGCCACCAAGATTAGCGCCCACCTTCCGGTGGCGAAGATACACAGCCACCTGGCCCATCAGCTCGAAGCAAAGCAGTCACTTCTCGCCTGCTCGAAGGGTCAGCGCCTCAACCGTAGACTGTGCAAGAAGATTTGCGAATAAACAAAACCGTCGAGGAGCACTGCTGAGACCTCGCCAAGCAGCAGTGGTACGAAGTGTGCAACTCGGTTGACGGGCAGATGCGCTACGGTAAGACGTGGAATCTACTTAAGAACCTGCTCAACGCGACCAACACCAGGAGCAAACAGCGGCATTTACTATTTCGGACTGTGCACGAGGCCACGCTGTGCTCATCGGAAAAGGACATCATAAGGCGGCTTGTGAACGAGTTCCTCTTCGTCCAATCGAGCCCTACAAGTGCGAGTACACAGGGCCGGCTACCCCAGAGCTGGGCGCCGAGCTTACCACTGAAGAGGTCCGCGTGCGCTTTGCGGGTTCAACTGCAGGTCCGCCGCGGGTCCGGACGGCATAACGAATATTACCCGGCGCAGCCTGGAAGATACGTCGATTGCCTACCTGACCGAATTCATCAACGAGGCATGGAAGAGTGGCGAGGTCCCCGACCCGTGGAAGCTCGCGCATAGTGCGCTCATCCCCAAGCCCAGCATGGCATCCAGTCTAAACAACCTGTGCCCCACCTCGTTCACATCCTGCCTAGGTAAGGTGGCTGAGCACATGAGCGAGATTTGGCGCATGTTGTTTTAGACTGGTTGGCATGCCGGGCTTGGGCGGTTGTGCACAACAGGTTGACCCGGTACTTGGAAAACAACGGGTTCCACCCGCCCACCACGATCTGTTTTCGGGCCAAAATCTCGATGCAAGACGTCATGAAGCTGCCGAAGCACCAAGTCACAGCAACACTCGAGACATGAGGGCCATTCTTGACCTGGATCTGGAGAAAGCCTTTGACAACATTGCCCATTATTTCGTGTTGCCGTCGATCGCCGACCTCGGCCTGTGAGCCATATTAAACAATTCGTTCCTGACCCGCAGAAAAGCCACCTAGGAGGACATGTTTTTGGGCTAGTTGGTTCGCACTTGAAGGGGATAACATGGAGCGCTAAAAATACGGGGACGAGGAAAAGACATACGAGACAGGAACTGAAAGTTGAGCGCACGTCCCGTGTGTCTTTTAGGAGCGAAGCTCCTTACGCCGTGGGTCAGTCCCTCCTCCGTCGTAGCCACCTCGTCTACTTCGTTCAGTGATCACTAGATGGCATTGGTGGCGCTCGCTCCAGGTACGAACAGAGATTAAGGAATATGAAAGAAAGTAGATGGGCAGCGAAAGTATTCAGGTACTTGTATAGGAAGAACGTTGATTCACAATGGAGGAAGAGAACTAGGAAGCTTACCAGTAAGTATACATCCAGTAACTTCACTTCACTTCACTTCACTTTTATTTCCTTAAAGACCCCCTCTAGGGGTATTACATAAGGGGTGGTGTTAAAGAAAAAATACTATACATCGGTGTTTTTAATGGCTTCGGCAAACATAGATGGGTTAGTGATGGCACAGGTGGCGTGAGGAAGGCCGTTCCAGTCTTTTGCTGCTCGTACAAAGAAGGAGGCTTGAAATGCAGTGGTCCGGGTACGTGGTATTGTGACTTGTAACGGATGACCAGTGCGATGAGATATGTGCGAAGGGGGCGTGATGTACGGTGGATGATTCAGTGAGCTGAAATAAAACATATGAAAAAGAGAGAGGGTGGCACACCGTCGGCGTGAAGCAAGGGTTTCTAAACCTGATTCCACCTTCAGAGATGAAATGCTGATGTCATACGAATATGCGGAATGAATGAACCTGGTAGCTCGATTTTGAAGTGATTCGAGTTCTCTTATGATGTATGTTTGATGAGGGCTCCAGATGGAAGATGCATACTCGAGTTTGGACCTGATAAATGATTTGTATGCAAGTGTCTTGACATGAGGCGGTGTATGGCGTAAGTGTCGTCTGAGAAACCCGAGTGATTTATTAGCAGACGAGATGATGTTAGTAGTGTGATGACGCCAGGACAGGTCATGAGCTAAGGTGATGCCGAGGTATTTGAATGATTGAACTGATTGTATGGGAACATTAGCAATGGAATAGGTAAACTCAAAAGGGTTACGGCGGCGACAAAAAGAAACAAGCTTACATTTGTTAGGATTTAAATTCATTAACCAGCGGTTACACCATGTTTGTATGTTGTTAAGGTCATGCTGAATTAGTGTTTGGTCATGAATGCTGGTTACTGATCGGTAGATTACGCAGTCGTCTGCAAACATACGAAAGTTACAAGATACATGCAGTGGTAGATCGTTAATGTAGATTAAGAAGAGTAGAGGCCCTAAGACAGACCCTTGCGGGACACCTGAAGTTACAGGTAGTCGGTTAGAAGAGTGATTATTAACAAACACAAACTGGGAGCGATTAGTCAGGAAAGATGTTATCCATGCAAGTACGTTAGGATCTAGATTTAATAGAGATAATTTAAGAATCAGGCGTTTGTGAGGGACAGTGTCAAATGCTTTAGCGAAATCCAGGAAAAGAGCATCAGTCTGAATGTTGCAGTCAAGGTTAGAATGTAAGTCGTGAATGAAATGCCAGCGGGTTCACAAAATAACTCTCTGAACCCTTAGAAGCATGAAAAAAGGCATGAGTCCACGAAGTTGGATAAGGGAGAAGTGACATAGTTCCATCCACAGGGAATACGTGTCAAAGAGGGTACGGGAATTCAGTGGGAGGTCTTGTTACACGAGTAGACTGGGAAAGACTGATTTCATGCTGGGGATTCGAGATAAGCAAAACTTTAGATGGCATGGCAAATTAGTATGGAGAAACAAAGTCCACCTGTAGTGGGTATAATTATTTGCAGTAGGAATCGAGAATAGACCCCTGAAAGAAATGATGCGAGGAAAACTCGCACGGGAAAAATAGTCCGGGAACAAGAAATGTTAGTCATAAACAAAAGAAGACATAGAGTTTGTGATACGTAACGCCCCGTAGAAAGGGGACGCTCCTAATATCCATCCATCCATAGAGATACATGGTAAAGGCTAGTGTGACGGGATATCACTAGATGGCGCTAGCGCAGCATAGTTGTCGACTTTTGTTGTGGGGTCCTTTTGTCGACTTTTCTTGTCCTTTTCTTGTCCTTTCTTGACCTTTTGTCGACTTTTCTTGTGGGGTCACGGACGTTCCCTCTCCATGATAGTCACCTGACTCTTTCTTATTTTGCATGGTGACCTTTGTCAGCTGCTCCTCGGTTGCTCTGAGCCTTTCGCCCATCTCCTTTCTCATTTGGCGTTCCGCCTCTAAAGCGTCCTCAAGCTCGCCTACTGCGCTTCCCTTGCCTCAGTTTTGAGGCAAGGGAAGCGCAGAGCAAAATAAGGTTTGAAGAGAGGCTAAGGAATATGAAAGAGAGTAGTTGGGCAGTGAATGTGTTCCGCTATTTATATAGAAAGAGCGTAGACACGCAGTGGAGAGAGAGAACTAGGAGGCTCACCAGTGAATAGACGGCTCTAAGAGAACTGACAACAAAGAGCGTAAAGGGAAAAGTCAGAGTCGGAGAAGATTTACTGGAGGGCAGCGATGGAAAAAAAAACCGACTCTGAAAAACTACCGAGGGCAAAAACGAAATAAAGAGGGAGGCATTTTATGATAATTCAAGAGGAAGCGCTTTGTTGTTTGAAGCGAGATCGGGCTGCCTTAGAACGCGTATTTATAAAGCGAAATTCAGTAAAGAAGAAAAATGCACATGCTGTGAGGAAGATAGGGAAACGACGGAGTATGTTCTGATTGAATGCGGAAATATCCACCCAGGTGTACGTTTGGGCACCACCCTACATGAAGCCTTGGGTTTTAGGGCGAACAACGGGAAGCTGAACATAGCCGCGATTGAAATAAGTAAGAGATGGTTAGAGTACTGGTGGCAGAAAACTAGGGAGAACGGACAAAAATAATTATAGGGAAAAATATGGACTTTCTGCCATAAGGGCCAGGGAACTGGGCTATGAATTTCCGTTCTTGCTATAGTATGATCGATTTGATTGAAGTAGATTTAAAATGCATGAGGAAAATTTAAAGAGAGAGAGAGAAAAAAAAGAAAAGTTCTTAAATCTTCTTACGAGCCTGGTGGCGCACATGTCACCGCCCCGTTACAAAGGGGACGCTCATAGCATCCATCCATCCATCCATGACGCATTAAAATACGAGATGGCGCTGCGGCGCTCGCTCCATTCAGATGTATGGGAGCGCATAGTGTGATGAGCGATCACTAGATCATTGGATGGAGGCGATCGTTCGAGATGTTTCGATGCAGTGCGATGGGAGACCGCTAGGGGTGAGCTATAAAATGCGCTCGCTCTTGGCGCGCTTCCTCTTTCGCTCGGAGTCGCTGCGCCATATGGAAGACAAGGCGGCGGAGCGGAGGGCACGGAAAGCGGCTGGAGCGCGCGCTCGCAGACAGAACCCGGAGGTGAGAGCCCGCGAAGCCGAAGCTGCACGGAGGCGCCGAGAAACGGATCCCGACGTTCGAGCCCACGAAGCAGAAGGTGCACGGCGACGCCGAGAAGCGGATCCAGAAATTGTGAGAGCCCGAGAAGCGGCGAGGAAACGCGACGCCGGGAATCACAGCATATCCACGGGGTGAGTGGGTGAGGGACGTGCATAGACATTGCATTTACGAAATTCCAACTGCAACCCATACAAGAAACGCTCTCCTTGCGTTTCACGGATCATAAAGCCGTGATTTGGAAGGGACAACGGAAGCCAAACCTCATCTAAGAAAATGAATAAAAGTTCTTATATAACCTCACACACTGGTTCTCACGTCTTTCATGATGATGTATTGGGCGAATTTTCACGGAAGAGTCATGAACATCCGGAGCTTCGCCCACTCATCATCATTCACCTCGTGGAGATGCTGTGATTTTTTTTCTCGTTACCGTCTTTTAAGAGCTCCAAGTTATCCGCTTCAAGGAAAGCCAAGCTCCGGGCAGATCTCGCATCAGAAAAATTCGAGCTGTGCTCACACGGCACCCCACAGGGATCAGTTAGCTTGCCCACAATGATATATCTTGCCAAGACCGGACTGTCCAAACGGTTCTCGTACATCAAAGGGCACTAACCACACTGTTTATACCGACAGCACCAAACAGCAACTGAGCTATCAAATACGGCGTCGGTCCGCAGCGACGACCCGGGAATTGCTGAGCAAGTGGCCATCGCCTTGGCCATGTTGGACGGTGACAGAGACGTCATCTGCAGCGACTCGAGGTTGGCAGTCAGAGCTTTCGAGAAAGGTGTCGTCTCGTAGGAGCCCTGGAACAGGGACCCTCACCGTTTTTTTTCTTCAATAAAAAAGTTTTCATCATCCGAGCAAGCACTGTGCATGCCCCGGAGTGGCGGCGGCGACGGCATCAAGCCCTATGCACTAATCTAGTTTCGCGCCCACGCTGTGCAGGTTAGAGGGCGCTCCCCCCTAGATCAACAAAAAAACCCCTGATGTCGGAAAGTAGGGCCACTTTTTTAGGCAAATCCGTGTCATACCCATCATTCCCATGTTGGCTCAACCGCCTTGTTTGAAACTCACACAAACACTGTGCCACTTTTCCCTCTAGTATTTTAGTAGGAAAGTTTTGAGAAGTAGTTAAGGCAATCTATCTCTTCTCTGGTTAAGCTAATCAACGGCTGGCTCACTCACAGCTTGGCATATCTATAATAGTGGAAACGCGTGCGTGAGTCAGGCATCGATTAGCTTAAACAGACAGGAGATAGATTGCCTAAACAGCTGTCTCTCGCGTAGGACGGGACGTGTACGCTATTGGCAGGTGGCGATACCATTTCTGAGCATGCGCAGATAAGTTTTCTGCCTTCTTTCTCTTTCGGCTCTGTGCTCTGCTTCAGTTGATAGTCGTGTTGTCCACTTCTGTTCCCCTGAGTTTGGTTTTTGGACGTCTGTTCTTTGCACAGAAATAATGTGAGACAAATCACAGTCGTGTCGAGAATTGTTCATAAACATATTTAATCATATCAACAGTAATAAAAAGGCGGCACTTCCTTTCCGCAAATAAATGTATAAAATGCGACTGCCGTATTTTGCTTTCATAACTATTACTGACAGTTATTCTATTAGGCAACTTACAAGCAAAATCATGCTGAATATAGGAAGAAGTGTTTGGCACTACATGGTTAATTATTGAGTATTAAAATGCAAATACGTGCTACATCAGCATATTACACGTTTCGCAGCTTGCTATAAAACCTGATTCACTCAGCAATCGCACAAAGCTAACCAAGTCGCCTTAATCCAGCCAAAACAAGATGCCTCACAGGGTCATGGGGGGAACAATCAAAGGACCGTGTTAAGGAAGCTTTGACTAATGTTTACAATGCAAAAACACTGCATGAACAAAATGCATCCTATGCAGCAAAAAAAGAAAACAGAAAAAGAACAACAATTGAGAGTTTATACTTTCTGTAAGTGCATGATTTGAAAAGTTTTTGAAGTACTCAGTTCACGTAGAATTGTTCGTACACTTCCGGTAATTGCTCAAATATGGAGTGATGTTTTAAACAGGTGACATTCAATGGGCATGTTGGTATAAATACAAATGGAAACTATGGTGTGCTCATTCCTTAGCAACCTCACTGAACATGCATTTTCTACTGAACATTAGAAACACACACAACACATATCCCATACTTCAACTTAACACAGCGTCACACTATATGCGTGGCCACTTACGACAGGTGTCTATTACGAATAACCTGCGCCCATGGTAGAAGCGCCTTATTGTTTAGGTAAATATTTGTTTAAGGGAAAGTAAAGTGTCGCGCCGAAATTCCTTCCTCGGGATTCCAGCTCCCCGCTCGGCGTCCGAAACGCACCGTCCGAGACGGCATGGGCGAGTAGGCAGGAGCTGGGTGCCGCTGGTATGGCGGCACCCAGCTCGTGGGCAAACGGGTAGAGAATCAAGAGTACGCTTGGAGAGAACGCTTGGAGAGTGCAGATGGTGCAGGTTCAGGAGGTGCAGGCAGAGCCGTATATACCCCATATCCATATATTCCTCCGAAGGGCATATATGACTCTGGGTACAGGGCGCCTGCAGCGCCGTCACGCCTCTCTCTTCTGTTTTTCAATCGAGGGTGTGGGTATAGGAGTGTCTTCTGGGCTCTCGCAAGGCGTGTCGTCTGTTGTGCGCGCTCGTTTCATTGCTGTCGGCAAGCCTTGCGCATCACAAAAAAAAAAAAAAAAACGCGAGCAACGATCATCTGCTTAACCGTCTGGTGGTAGCACCATCTAATCACCTTCTGGTCGTAAGCAACGTCAGCTTACCACCATGCAGTTCCCCGCAAGAAAACACCAATGATTAAAATTCACCAGCCCTGTCATGAAGCTCCGCGCACCGTTCGCTTCCACTACTGGTATTAGTGTTGCACACTGTCTACTTCACGCTCAACAACAGCGGTGACAGCGACTTAACCGGCGGCTCAACGCGTCGTCTGCTTGCAAGCTGCAGCACGCGGTGCAACCACCAAGAGAGGAGGTGCAGCAGTTCACTGCACCACGGCGGCACCACTCCGGCACCGCGCTGTAATCGAGGACTGTGTTTCAGTGAACCAGCGAATCGTCGACTGCGGTGCCGTGCACCATGAACCGGTGCAAGAGGTGCAGTGCGCCACGCCTCAATCGACCACACCCAACGGCTCAGCGGCCGCATTCTGAGAAGCCGTTTTATGAGCAACCACCCGCCTCCTCTATGCCCTTTCGGGCGCTCACGATGTCCTGCGGGCCTGCACACACGAAACGGCGCAGGGCCTCCTAAAGCTCTAGGCCTTCCGAGGCGTGCGTGCGTCAGTGCCGTCACTATTGTTGAAACATCCCCCTTCCTCACACCGCGGCCGCCGGAGGCGCGGTATATACAAGTAGGAAAGTAAACAGAATCGAGAGAGGACACGGCCGGGGCCCGCTAAACGAAAAGTCAATGCCGCCAAATGCGTCTCATTGGCAGACGGTGTACCGCACCGAGCAAAAGCTAAAATAAATAAAGACGTCTTCTTAGCGGCAGGCTTACAGGACATGTAACGCAGAAAGTACTAGCAGACCAAATTATGCTGGTGCGCTTTCATTCGCACAACCTGTTACACTGGTTGAAAAAAAATAGCAGGAAAATGGATTGCGTACACCTTTTAATCTACGCGAGAGGGAAAAAGTGCTGAGCCCGGTCGACTGTGAAGGCACCTCAGAAATGTGCACAAAACAGCATGCCATGAACTTTGTATGCGCGCAGCCAGAGGCTGTTTACCATATCCTGGCCTGTTGCAGAAATTATGTTGGGCTGAGCAGTAGGCGAGTTTAAAAGTGCATCTTTGCAGGTTCCAGTTGTAGAAGGCACCCGGCTGACTATTGTAAGGGGACACTACAGAGTTGTTCGATTGAAATTTCGCTTTGGTCATCTATTTGTGTGGCTTCGTCCCATGCTAAAGCGTGACACAATGTAATCGCAGAATAAACGCACACAGCACTCAAAGCCATAAAGTCCTGCCACGTCGACTTCATCAGAAAGAGAATGTTAAACTTTTTTACACTAAAAAGAAATATATGATGCATGTTGTGCACATCATTTCAATTTCACAATGTTGACAACAGCAAGTCAATGAACCGCGACTTATCCGCGGTTGTCATCAACGTCATACCGCGAGTTACCAAGTGCGTGTCGGTCCATATCGACGCACCGGGATTGCTGGGCAAGTGTCCATCGCCTTGGCTATGTTGGACGGCGACAGAGACGTCATGTACAGTGACTTGAGTTGGAAATCAGAGCTTTCGAGAGAGGCTTCGTCGCCGAGCATGCCACGCGGGCGCTCCGGAAGGGCGGCGGAGAAGGTATCGAGCCCGACGCACTTATCTAGCTTGCCGCACACGTTGGATAGGTCGAGGGAGCTCCCCACAACTTCGACGAGTCTGCCCATGAGGCCGTATAAGCGCTAACGTACCACGCTGGTTGCGGGCAACGGCTCGGCGAGAACGACGTTGCGGAGAACATGGACGCGCCAACGACGTACAATGAAATTACGAAGTATTTTTACCTTGCGCTAAGAATTCTAACTTAATAGGTCCCAGGCTCTTACACTCAGGCTTCTACAAACGGAGACGTACTGTAATCTGAGTGCGAAGATGCAGCCAGGGTAGCGCACATGCTCCGGTAGTGCATGACAACGAACATTAACTCCGACAATACCTCGGCCAGATGCCCCGCCACGGTGGTATAGGCGATGCGCAAAGCGCCGACGACGCCATCTGCCGCCACGGCTCGGAAGCGTTGGTGGGTCCGGGCGAGCAGTGTTCCCGCGAGCGTGTACGCGTGTGCGCGGATGGATGTGTTTTCATCGTGATTTAACGACTCTCTCGCGCTTCAGAGATGCCGAAAAATAACTGCTGCGTTGTGGGCTACTCAGACACACACAAGAAATCGCCACGAACGGACTTATACAGATTTCCGGTGCTATTTCATGAGCGAGAGCGACGACGGCGGTGGATTGCGGCTGTACGACGCAGAAGGCAAGCAATCGCGCTGTTTACAGGAGTGTAAAGTCCGAGGACTTCGATGAAGAATAAACCAGGCTTCGAAGTGCGGCGGAAGACAATACGCCTGAAGAGCGCCGAGCAGCGCGACCCTACGATGCCGTTTTTTTTTTCTAAAGAGAAAAACCCAGAACATCACGCGCTCGCGATCCTACTTCGTCTTCTTTCGCGCCCGCTATTTCTCTTTTCTTGTTAACAGCAGTGTTAGAACGATTATCGTGTTTTATTTCTCCATTTATGTCGCTACGTCTTCAGCGAACCCTACTACGTTTACACTTGGTCGCCTCGCCTGCATTGTAGACGCTACAATGCACATGAGGTTGTTAGTACTGATAAGACGAGATGCCTAGGCTCTCTTGAAAAACGAATGGCGCGAAGCGCAATGGCAGAGAATGTGGGGCAGGTGACGGCTCCTTTACAAAAGCGCCGTGGAATCACACGTGTGCTGCACGAAATCGGCTGCATTCTACCTATTGATGGCACTGGAATACGATCACCGGTGCAGAACGTTCGCTGTGCGCTCGCCTCAAGTTGCATATTAGCTGTAAAACATGGCACCTATGCACATTTAAGACTTTGACGATCGCGTAGAATGTAACGCCATTTTGCAACACTTGGTAATAGCTGCAAAAAACCTAGCAAATACGTAGCCAAGCTGCTAGGACAAGCTAGGTGACCACCAGCTCCGCAGTGACTCAGTCTCGCGCCACTAGCGCAAGCTGCCGAGATATATATTCACAAGCCCCGCCACGGTGGTCTAGTGGCTATGGTACTCGGCTGCTGATCCGAGGGTCGCGGGATCGAATCCCGGCCGCGGCGGCTGCATTTCGATGGAGGCGAAATGTTCAGGTCCGTGTGCTGTGCGACGTCAGTGCACGTTAAAAGAACCCCAGGTGGTCGAAATTTCCGGAGCCTTCCACTACGGCGTCTCTCATAATCAGAGCTGGTTTTGGGACGTTAAACCCCACAAAACAAAACAATATATTCACAAGTTTATCGTGCTGGTTTCAGTTTTGCCAACGCTGACCCTTCGCGTGGCCGCACCCGTGAAATCCATGCGCCGGTGCGACAGCGATCCCTCAAAATCTACTATATAAACACATGGCAAGTAAACGAAGCGTCAACGCATGCATGCAGGCATTAGTGATCGGACGTTATAAAGAAAGCGGTGCGATGAGCTCCACTTCGTAGGGAAGCTTGTTGACGCTTGTCTGTGGCAAACACTTGGCGCGTATGGTGACATTGTCGTCCCACACAGCTGTGACATCGGACACATGTCCACTATTATAATGTGCAGCTCCTTTGCACACACTATCGCCGCAAAAGTAATTATCTGGGACGCGCACAAGCGGCAAATCGCACGCGCGCACTTCCGCGATGCTTGCAGTGAAATGAGGCGTCTGCTACGCGACCGACCACCGGTTCCAACGGCCGCCGCTATGCGGCTTTCAGTGGCGCCCCTATAGGCGCTGCGCATGGCGTATAGTGGCTATGGTACTCTGCTGCTGATGCAAGGGCCGCGGGATCGAATCCCATCCGCGGCGGTTGCATTTTGATGGAGGCGAAATCTTGAGTCCCATGTATTGTGCGATGTCAGTGCACGTCAAAAAACCCCAGTTGGTCAAAATTTCCAGAGTCCTCCACTACGACGTCTCTCATAACGAAATCGTGGTTTTGGGACGTAGAACCTCAAAAATCAATCAATCGGTCAACCGCAGCCCACTCGTGGCCATGGACAGAACTACGTCACTTAAATTTTCCGTGGGAAAGCCAGTGGTGTTCGTTGCGAAAAGCTGAAGTGATGATTACGGAGTCAGGCTACCGGGTAGCTCCACTAAACTATTGTTCACACAGGTCTGGTCTGGCGATTTCGGCACTGTGCCGATTCTGTCTTAAAATTAAAAGTCTACATGAATATTTTTTAGGGACGAAGCTCCTTATGCTGTGGGTCTGTCCATCCTCCGTTCGTAGTAGCCACCTCTAGTTCGTGAAGTGCTCACTAGATGGCGTGATGGCGCTGCGGTGCTCGCTTCATTCAGATGTATGGGAACGCGTAGTATGGGAGTCTGTCTGTCCGTCCGTCCGTCCGTCTGTCTATCTGTCTGTCTGTCCGAGCGCTGCGGTGCTGCTTAGCTAGTACGTGAATTGATCAATAGATGGCGCGGAGGCGCTCGCTGCGTGCTCTAGTGTGATAGGAGAGCGCTAGGTGACGACACACAGTGTTTCTCACGTCTTTGATGATGTGCTGGGCAAGATTCACGGAAGATTCACGGTTTTTACCGATGATCCTCCGGAGCTTCGCCCACTCATCATATTCACTCCGTGGATATGCGTGGTTTTTTTTAAATGTCCCCAGTATACATGAAATAAGACTCCTGGAAAATTACGTTTTCTAAACTTGGACTAATCTTGTCATCGGAAATTATTGTTATTTTTTGTGGCTCGGTACTGGTTTCAACCACAGGGCCATCTTTTATGCAGCGTGCGGTTTTAATAAAGCTTGCAATGATATACATAATACATGTTTAAGGCTATGTTAAAGGTCATACCTGTAAGAAAAGAAAGGTTTAGCTGTTACAAGTAGTAGTACAAGTCCACAAACAGTGATGTATTTTTACTTTTCTCTATTTTTTATTCACCATGTTGCGGTATCCGCACAAAACCAACTAAAAGTTAAAGGGACTGTCTACCGCTCGAAGTTTTCTTTTTAGATTATGGTAAAAATGGGCAGATCATGCGTCACATTTACTAAAACGAGCACGCTTTTACCCCGCAAAAAAGAAACTATGTTTTTAATTTCGCTCTAAAAGTGGTGCAAAAAACACCGCTAGCGACATTCAACAGCGTGTTTGTCAATTTCCAAGTGTGCAAGAACAAACCCACGCAGGCATACATATTCTGCTGAAAAACTATTATGCATGTCTTACAAGCGTACTTCACCCCATGAGACACCTTTTTATATCGTGCAAGAGCAATTTGGTCTTCTTTTCGCTGCTTTCGGTGTGGCGCTGGTGGCGCTCCCTTCTAATTCGTCTGCGTGTACAGACGAATTAGAAGAAAAATCCTGTTTTAATAATTTCTACTCAGTTTCTGGGGAAGCCACTGCACGCTGTGACACTTCGAAAGGTACGCTTTCTGTTAAGCCAAAAAACGGGAGAGTGAAGGATGGTAGGCAGTCCTTTTAGGCCAGATTCCTTCAATACTTTTCCTGGTCATGAAGCTTCAGCGGAAAGTGGATATACGGACAGGAGTAGCCGCTAGCGGTGCCCTCGCCTATGTGAGGGTATCGTAGCGGCGCCGGCGCTGCAGTTCTAGGGCACACGTCCGAACTGAAAAAAAACGTGATTTATTGCACAAGCGTGGACGTTGATAATATATTGAGAATGAGGAAATTTGGGAAAGCGATAACACAGTGCGATTTAGCGTCGAATGAGGCCTCGGAGCTAGAAATCCGATGGCAACAAGTGCAGCTGCTTCCGCTGTGCGGTATACTACCGCTATAAAAGCGTATTTCTTCCGTTTTCTTTAAGCGTTTAGTGAAAAATGTGTGGATAATCCAAAGCCCTTTAAGGAATTTGGATCACTGCGGAAGTGGAGCGGTTGTGACTATTGACCGCGCGTGTCAAATTTTTCAGTATATATACGCAGCGCTTGTAGCTTTAGATATCTTAAAATAGCCTCGTTTAAATGGATGAGTGCTTTGAATTCAGCAATTGACGAGCATCAAGGAAAGTTCATATGGCTTTCTGCCGGTTTTCGTGTTTTATTTGAGTGGTATTATCACTGCAGCGCCGTGCTACGTTTTAAGTTCGCTCATGCAATGTTTACTGTGTGATTTTCACAGTCCTTTTTAACTGGTTTATTCTGCTCTTCAGTTGTGTCTTCCACTCAATTTTTTTTCGTTTCCGGTATTCGTAAACGTCTCCTTTTTTATCAGGTGTTTATCAGTTAACGTAGCAGAACCACGCTTATTTTGCGCGATGGTTCGGAATCGTTTGCTGCTTCACCAAATTCAAACCATGTGAGACCAGCACCCGCAACCAAATATTTTATTTAATTAAGGTGTTTACTCTAATACACAATGCACAGTACATACCTTGCGTGTATATTTTACGTTTTAAACCAATCATTCTCTTGCGTGACTGAGACATTCGTAAATAAGGCAAAATAAAAGTCTCCTCAGCACAACCTGTTTCTTTCACTATAGCTGGATATGAACGGGGCACAGATAACTTGGACTGCTTTCTTTTTCTGGTGAAGAAATGAAGCAGGCATCTAAAAAAGAGAGTGAGCGACTACTGCTGTGCTTGCCACAAAATGTGAAGGACAACCCCCACACAAGCAACGGAATTCTAGAACCCTGCAGTATGCCTTCCATGATGTTCCTGCAGACACGCCAGGAGGCTGTCGAAAATGCTCGGCACAGCGTTGGGCGAACATCGCGATGCAACGTCACAACACCTCCGACTAGCCGCTGGTCCAACGCGAATAATATCACTCTCGTCGAAGTACCTTTCATAGACGCGCTCATGCGGGGAGTCAAGTATGAAACCACGTCTTTCTTGTCTTTTCAGGGTGCGCTCCCACATTTCCCGGCGTTTAGAACATCGACACACTTTCGCCATTTCTTTTGTATCCGGACCGGCACCCAGCTACACAGCAGGTTCGCGGATTTCTTTCCGACCTGCAGGCACAACACACTAGGCCAATACGTGACATAAAATGAAAACTGCGCGCCAACTGGCCACTATGTCTTGCGCTAACACCAGCAGCCGCCTTCGCTGCCGCCTGCCGATGCAATAGACTAGGTCCCTCGGTCACCGCTGGCAGCGGACAAAGCTCCCCCATTGAGTTACGGCGAAGCTTTGTGACCACAAAGTATTGAAGCACTCTGGTTAAGCCGATCAGGTTATGGCCAATCTGGTTTTAACGACTGCACCGGCGACTGCTGGCCCGATTTCCTGCATAAAAGGCTTTAGCGGCCATAAGCGGCTGAATTTCCAAATGAATTTACCTTTAGCTTTTATTGGTTCAGTCAGCAAAACTAGCCCCGCCACGGTGGTCTAGTGGCTATGGTACTCGGCTGCTGATCTGAGGGTCGCGGGATCGAATCCCGGCCGCGGCGGCTGCATTTCGATGGAGGCGAAATGTTGAGGCCCGTGTGCTGTGCGATGTCAGTGCACGTTAAAGAACCGCAGGTGGTCGAAATTTCCGGAGACCTCCACTACGGCGTCTCTCATAATCAGGCCTGGTTTTGGGACGTTAAACCCCACAAAATCAAGTCACTAAAACTATCGGGGATTATAACCGCGGTAATAAGGAGAATTTCAGCATCGATCTAGAAGTGTTGTTATAGCGAGGATTTTCTGCCGCCGTTTGCTTCACGGACCGCACGGACCGTGAATGATAACTGGTTTTTTTTTTCAAAGAAAAAATATCGGAGTTAGTTTAGAAGTACGCGCCGCTAATCTCTATGTCGAGCGATAAAAGTAACCCTTGGTTTGGTAATCAGCTTCCAACACTGCGAAATGAAGAGAAACGTTCATACAATTCTGCGAAACGTAATAATGATGTGTCCAGCCGGGATAAACGCAAGGCGTTCTTACACGCTTGCTCTGAAGCCCAGCCAAAAAGAAATGACATTCGCAGGACTTGTCATCACTTATTAGAAATAATCCTAAAAAGTTTTGCCAAATAACTTCTCCCTATCATAAGTCTATTATTAGCGTTACAATACACAATACAAACCAAGCTCCTCCTTCTGGTAAAGTTTCCGCGGTTTCTTTTAATGCATATTTCGCCTCTGTTTTACACGCAGGAAGATTGTTCCAGGGTGCCATTTGTTACTACGCAATCTTTCTCTTTCATGACTCCATTCACCATCCCTGCGGAAGGTATCGTGAACCTCATCGCGAATCTTAAAACTTGTAGTTCAACTAGCATTGACAACATCAACTTGCGAATTCTTAAGAATGCTGCTGATTTTCCGTCTTGCTTTCTGTATTCCTTTTTAACCAGTCTTTATCATCCAGTAAGCTGCCGAAAGACTGGAATACTGGTAAAGTAGTTCCCCTGTCTAAATCCGGTGACAGGCGCTCGCCCCGTAATTATCGACCAATTTCACTAACATGCGTATTGGGAAAATTACTTGAACATATTATAGATTCTCGTATCTACGGTCACCTTGAATCAAACGACTTTTTCTTCTCTATTCAGCATGGATTCAGGGAAGGTTAATCATGTGACACTCAGCTATTTGATTTCACGAGCGTCCTTCAATTTAACATGGACACTAAAGATCAGACCGACTGCCTCTTCCTTGATTTCACTAAGCCGCTCGATACTGTGCGTCACTGCCGTTTGATTTCCAAGTTGTCTGCTCTTTGTATAGACTCATTGACACTATTACGGCTGCGCTACTTCTTGTCTTCGCGTCAGGAATTTACGGTGATAAAAAACATTTTGTCTAACCATTGCGATGTCACGTCCTGTGTCCCTCAAAGAAGTGTGCTAGGTCCATTACTCTTTTTGATATACATCCACAACTTGCCTCCAAACCTTTCATCCTCGGCGAGGTTGTTTGCTGACAAATGCGTTATCTACCGAAATATGCAATGTTTCGATGATCATTCCACTCTTCAGAATAACTTTTACCTAACCTGTAGATGGTGCGTAGATTGGAAGATGCCCCTTAACGCCTCAAAATGCAAGTTAATTTCGTTAAGTCGAAAGTACGCTAAGTCACTTTTCCGCTATTCTATTAATGGTACCGTAGTTTCCACTATTCCATCGCACAAGTACATCGGTTTTCACTTTTCATCAGATTTTTCCTGGACAATGCGCAGAGCAGCTGTCTCATAGAAAGCTTCTCAATCTCTCAGATATCTGCGCAGCAACTTCCGCAACGCGCCATCTAGCGTACGATGATTAGCATATCTGACACTTATGTTCACCTACAAGTAGAATATGCTTCATCCACAAGGTCACCATATCAAGATTACCTAATCCGTTTGTTGGAAGCTATTCAGAATAGGGCAGCCAGATTCATCTCTGGTAATTACGAATATCATTCTAGCATTACACACATGAAAGAAGACCTTGCATCTGAATCATTAGACGATCGCCGCTTCATATTCGTTTGATGTCTGTTTCAAAGGTACAACTTCACTTTCGGGCTATCGAGGCACATGTCTATAACATATGAAATGTGAACGAAATATAAAATATCAATTTTTCGAACTCTCGTTGATCTTTCGCAGAATCACCCAGTAATAACTGACGCGCTTTTACGTGCCGATACCACGATATGACTATGAGGCACGCCCCGTAGTGGTGGAGGGCTCCGCAGTAATTCTGACCACCTGAGTTTCTTTGACCTGCACCCGAATCTAAGTACAGGGGTGTTTTCTACGCTTCACTCCGCGTCGTAATGCGGCCGCCGTGGCCGAGAGTTGATCGCGTGACCTTGAGCTCAGCAAGTCACGTCGTGTAGCTACTAAGCCACCGCGACAGGTGCGAAATACCTATTGGAACTTTGTCCTCTTTAACACATGGCCTTGGATTAACCCAGCTGCATCGTATGCCTCACGGTATGCATTAAAGTCTGCGTGCTGTGAGTAAAGTGGACAAAGCAAATCTGCTAGCTGATCGTTGGGGTAAAGTTACTCCACCTGGATGAACTGCAGTCTAGGTGCTCATACGGAAAACAACGTTTTATTTGGTCAGAGTGAATTATGCCCGGATCCCACAGCGTCCTGAGACTGCACAGCAATGTACGAGTACCAAGTGCTTCGTGGGCATTTTTTCTATCAGCGGAAAACGTCGCAAGGCGATCGAGCAGTGGCGACCACGCAAAGAGGTAACAAGCGCAACAAGAAGCTTTCATGGGCGTGTTGCCTATGCAGCCGTGGTTGTCATAGGGCGCTGGAGAAGCAGTCTGTACAAGGTGTTTGTCCAAAAATCGTATAAATAACAGGAAACTAGATATTTGCACATTTCTGCAGAGCTGCCTTGTTCACAGCGGCACGCACTGTCAAATGGAAGAGAGCGAAACTCTGAGCAGGGGGCATTTGCCAGCTTTAAAAACAATTATTAGCCATATAGCAGCCACGCGCTGGAGAACGGAGGTTACTTATACAGGGTATCTATATCGTAGTAAGATTCATTCCTACAGAGGGATGAAAACTGGATAATTTCACTCAAGAAACTGTACGCGAATTCTCAAAGAGCCCAGTTGCCCCCTATCTTCGATAGTGCCCAGTGTGACGTATATATACATATACCCGCTCCGATCCCGTCGCCGAGGGCACCGAGGGTGTCTGAGCAAGCGTTGATGTCGAGCGCTTATTCCGGTAAGCACACCCGAAACCAGCAAGATCTCCTCATGATAAAGACGCTCGCTCAGCCCGATCGGCAACGGGACAGGAACAACGATGTCACACTGGACACTACCGAAGGTCGCGGCAACTGCACTCTGGCAATTCAATTCCTATTTATTGCATGAAATTAGCCGAATTTAATCAATATCTACAAATAAACAGCATCGCCCTTATGAAAAAAATTTACTATGGATACATATTGCCTACGTGTACCGTTCTTCCAAAAGGTTCCATTGGCTGAATTCTTTGCTGTAAATCTTAGCTGGTCGATTCTGGTTCCAAATTTCATCGCACTTATCTTAAAGTGCGTGCCGAGGTGAAAGAAGCAATTTCGCAAGGACGGAGCAACGACGTGGCTTGCGATAGCTACTATTTTTGTGCACTTTTTCTGAAACACCTTGTATATAAGTTAATGATACCAAAAGAGTGGAATTGAGTTCTCACACGAACGGTTGACGTTCAAGACTATGACTTGTTTGTGTGTGCTACGATGCTACAAAACTTCACATCTGTAGATTACGTCACTGGAACAAACTTTAAGTGCGCAGTATTTCTTGGCGAATCAGAGAGTTCCTTTGATCTATCTATCTATCTATCTATCTATCTATCTATCTATCTATCTATCTATCTATCTATCTATCTATCTATCTATCTATCTATCTATCTATCTAATGTCTGGGAGCTCTCCTGATCACCTCGTTCACATGGTGAACAGCAAAATTCGCGTGGCGTGAGTGTATGAAATTATGAGGTACGTTTTAACATGAACATCGTAACACGCTTGTCCTGCACGTCATGATTAGAATAATATGACGTGTATCGCATACCCGCCAGCATACTCAGAGCCCGAGTGCGCCTGAATGCGCCATAAGCTTACTTCAGAAAACCTGAATAGCTATCTGTGACACGCACGTTCACGACAGGCACGTCATATATATCATGACGTGAATGGATCAGAAAACGTGATGTATGCGGTGGTGAAACCGTCGTCCTTGTTTCTTGGTCATGGCATGCGTGCCAAGCAAGCGGTAATTGCTTAATAATAATCAGTAATAATAATTGGTGGGGTTTCACGTGCCAAAACCACGACATGATTATGAGGAGTTTGGACCTCCTGGGGTCCTTTAACGTGCACTGAGAACGCACGGTACATGGGCCCCTACCTTTTTCGCCTCCATCGAGAATTCCACCACCGCGGCCGGAATAGAACCCTGGTATTTCAGGTCAGCATTCAAGCACCATAGTCGCTAGACCACCACGACGGACGGTGATGGTTCGAAGGAAGTGGCTTAAACTTCATAAATGTTATGAAGCACATGTCATGTATGCAAGGACACCACATCGGCAAATAACAAGATGCATGCAATTACAGCAACTTCTTTAAGTGTGGCATATCCTAATAAGTATTACTTAAGAATAATCTCATGGCGTGACATATAGGCCATGACATGTATCGTATTTGCTTATACAAAATCCAACGCTGGTTGTCCCACTTTCGGCTAGTGTTGTATAACGTTGCGCAATTTTGGTAAACTCTTACCGGCAGTGCCGGTAAGTATTTATTTATTTATACAGTTATGGTAAACTGTGACCAGTGCTATGGTAACCATTTATTTATTTATTTTTAAAATGATACGTAGTGTAGTAATCAATGAGACCGCTTGTAGCGAACCGGTAAGAATGGCTGATGCCTTCAACAACTGTTTGTCACGGTGTTTTCCTCTAAAAGAGTGTCCATTTGAAGAGGCTGTTGAAAACGAGGAACGTAATAATGGCATCATCATTTCTTTAAAAGAAATTGTCACACAACTGTTAAATCTAGATGCGAGGGAAAGTTCTGGCGCAGACAAATTATCAGATACGTTTCTGAAACGTTAACGTGGATTGGTTTCCAAGAATTTTTGTTGAAACATTCACTGCTTCCCTCGGAACGTGCCCTTTACCTGACGACTGGTTGGTTGGTCGCGTCGTTCCGTTCTTCAAAACTGGGGATGAGGTAAAAGTCAATAGTTACCAATCCATTTCCATGACATGTGCCGTACGCAAACTCAATGAAAGCGTAATTAGCAAATGATCGGTCCAGTACGCCGAACACTGTTTATTTTGTCCGAAGGTGCATGGTTTCCACAGGCGTTTGTCAACCTTTACGCAACTCTGAGACAATTCCGTATTGAGGAGCTGCTATGAATCAAAAAGGACAAGTTGACATTGTCGCTCTTGATATTTCAAAATTTTTTGATGAGGTCCGCCAACTCAAAACTTATTTTTAAGAAACTGAGAACTGACGAAATGTGCCTCTTGGTGGTTCAATGGACTCAGGTGTAGGTAACATGCAGCAGTTTGTGAATATCGCCGATGACTACTCGCCTTGTTTTTACCTGCCAATCCTGGGATGTCCCAAGGATCTGCGATAAGACCATTGCTATTCCTGCTTCATATTGCAACGAAGCACTACGACAGAAGACGATGGAGACAGCGCCGAGGAAGACGACGTTCGCTGATGTTCACGCGGACGGGGCTCCATCTTGTATGCCTGCGTTCTGCCCGTTGTACAAAGCGTGTAAATATATATTCACTACAGTCTTTCTTCCCCGTAACATTTTGGTGGAGGTGCGGGTTCCCCCAAACTCAAGACGGATTTACGCAGCGGACGTTCACTGGCTTCACCTGCAATGCCAACCGCAGGCGCGGACGAGGATGCTCCGGGTAGATCACCAACCATGCCTCGACCAGCCGTCCTCAATCGCCCCGTCGTCGTCACACAGCCGCGTGACCCTGGTACATTTTCCGGCTCAGATGGCAAAGACGTTGAAGATTGGCTTCAACTCTACGAACGGGTGAGTTCAAGCAACTATTGGTACCCGACCCTAATGTTGGCGAACGTCATATTTTACCTAACTGGAACAGCACAAGTATGGTTTTTGAACCACGAGCAGGAAATTACCAGCTGGGACGTATGCAAGCAAAAGCTCGTTGACCTATTCGGCAAGCCCATCGGACGCCGTCGTGCTGCCCAGAAAGAACTTGCGTGCCGAGCTCAAATTTGCACAGAGTCCTATGTGACGTAAATTCAAGATGTGCTCGCGCTCTGTCGCTAAGTCGACGACAATATGCCAGAAGCGGAAAAGGTTGCGCACATCCTCAAAGGTATCGCAGATGACGCATTTACGCTTTTGGTGTTTAAAAGCTCATCCACGGTTCAAGACGTCATCAATGAATGCCGACGCTTTGAAGAAGCAAAAAGCCGCCACATTACTCCGAGCTTTACCCGTCTTCCAAACATGGCTGCGACATCCACCTGCGAGGACCTTCGTTCCTCACCAGTTCACGCAGCATCCGACAACCTTGTGCGCATCGTGCGCCGCGAGATTGAAGCGGGCTCTCCAGTTCCCCTCCAAGTAGGTTCCTCCGATGACTTGCGCGCAACTGTTTCGCTTATTCAGACCGTTGTGCGTCAGGAACTGGCAAATGCAGGACTCCAGACTCTTTGTCCAGTTAGCAGGCCCGACTGCCGTCCACCCCGAGCGCCTGAGCTGTCCCGAGGCCCATACGTTCGTCCTCGTTTTCAGAACACCGCAGAATGGCGCACTTCTGATGATAGGCCCATCTGCTTCTCTTGTCGACGCGTGGGTCACATTTCGCGTCATTGTGGACATGTTGGCAGCTGGCAGCCCTGGTCAAGTTATCGATATACCCGACGATATACTCGACATACTGATACTGATAAAGATGTAGATCCAGAAATAGGAGTTCGCCACAGATAACAGTCGAGTAAGGAAAATTCATGACCAGTGTTTACTAAATGAATCCTTAAACATAATTTCCAACTTGTGTGTGGCGTACATGTAAATTAATAGTAATAAATCATGAGTGTTACAGCAAAACAATCGCCATTGCTATTCTCACACAAAATTAGATGCAGGAAAGCCCAACTAACAGTGAAGATAAGGTATCTCGGCGTAACTATCACGCATAATTTTAAGCTGGAATGAACGTGCATTGCTAAAATCTGTGGACCGCCCTACGAAAGTTGCGAATGCTGCGTCGTACAATTAAGGCGAGCCTCTTCCCACGTAAAACTGAAAATTTACACGACTGTTCGATCTTTCCTTGACTCCGCAATTATATAGGGCATATTTAGCCCCCGTATTCAGAGATGTAACTTGGCTCAAACTTGACTTGCGCCAATGTCCAGACCGTCTCGCCGCATGCCAAAAATCGTACTTGACATGCCGGTGATTTGCGGAGGACTTGCGGACGTGCCAAAATCCGCTCTTATTTCAAGTCTGCTCAGGGGCCTGCTTGAAACTGACTTCGTGCGTTATTTCAATATGGCCGCCTCCCGAACGCAGGTCGGGCGTTGGTCACCTGCTTGTGAATTTCCTTGCCACACCACGTGGATGCAGCAATTTCAGAAGCGCATCGCTTGTAGAAAATTCCGCCATCGGCCTTGTGTGGCCGGGTAACCAGGTGACGTTGTACGAGGAAGAATACCTTGCTCGCTGCAGGTGCATGAAAAACGCCGGGCAACATCTTCTCGGTACAATGCCTCGGCGACAAAGCAAGGACAACTGCTGAAAACAGCGTGTGCCTTCCACGCTGAGATTACCGGCTCTCTGGCTTCACGGCAGCAGTACGCGTCAAACAGCCATGGGCCGATGGTGTCGTGCGGATTCCTCAGTGTGTGCGGTGCATTTGGAAAAAATCCACGCATATCCACGGAGTCAATGATGATGAGTGGGCGAAGCTCCGGAGGTTCATCGGTAAAAACCGTGAATCTTCCGTGAATCTTGCCCAGTGCATCATCAAAGACGTGACAAACACTGTGTGTCGCCATCTAGCGCTCTCTTATCACACTAGAGCACGCAGCGAGCGCCTCCGCGCCATCTATTGATCAATTCACGTACTAGCTAAGCAGCACCGCAGCGCTCGGACGAACGGACAGACATACAGACGGACGGACGGGCGGACAGACAGACAGACAGACAGACTCCCATACTACGCGTTCCCATACATTTGAATGAAGCGAGCACCGCAGCGCCATCACGCCATCTAGTAAGCACTTCACGAACTAGAGGTGGCTACTACAAACGGAGGATGGACAGACCCACGGCATAAGGAGCTTCGCCCCTAAAAAATAACTCTGTTCATTGCAAAGCCGCCGTGCTGGATTTTGGAGTGTTTCCCGCGGTTTGCGAGATCTGCTGATGTGGTGCGGGACTTTCACGAAGTGGCCGAATTACTTCGTGTAACCGGAATTGGCGACTGCACGCATGCGTGCAATGAAAGTTATGGTGACGACGCACAGGTCCTGCTAAGGTATCTGTATCTTTAGCGATTACTTTTGACATCGAGAAGATACGGAGTCGCCCTCTACCGCAAGCGCCTGGGTTGCGTAGTATGAGAGAAAACGCGCCGCACTCTCCTATAATATACCGTGGGTTTGTCTGGCGGCGCGGACTCAAAAACGCCACGCGGGAGCCCTCCTGTCCATTTCAGTTAGTATTCTCGAAATAAAGGAAGTGTTTTACTGTCAAAATATTAATTTTGTGAGCAAACACAAAGCATAGCGGGTTTTACAGACGCTATCTTTACAGAATACGTACAGTGAATGCCACCGAGCACGGCCGCCGCGGAGTGCCCTAACAGCCTTATCTGTTTGATAGATAGGCAGTCACTGAGAGCAAATCATGTGAACCATGTTCTCATAGTGGGCCGTCTATTACACCAAATGTGTCATAACGCAATGAAGCCTGAATGCAGCGATCGCACGGATTCGCAGCGACCTATGTACTGCGCGTCTGCTTGAATGTCCGAGGACTATTGTTAGCTTTCGCTGCGAGCGCGTTCCTACGGAGCGCTTTGAGCTTTAGGCCGCAGTATACAAGTATTTGATAGCAGGCGGACAACTGCTGTTTGCGTGAGCGCTATTATAGGAAGAGTTTCGATTTAATTTCATTATATCTAGGGCTTGGAAGCATACGTGAATTGTGATGCTCCATCGCAAAGATTCAATCTTTTATTTTTCTTCTGTATTCTTGCAGGTTAAAATTTTTTCT
Source organism: Hyalomma asiaticum (assembly GCA_013339685.2). NCBI lineage: Eukaryota > Metazoa > Arthropoda > Arachnida > Ixodida > Ixodidae > Hyalomma > Hyalomma asiaticum. The sequence continues at coordinate 26,839,202 of CM023481.1, forward strand.
CATCATAACGTATACATTAATTAGCTCACGTTGACGATTAAAAAAAACGAGGGAACATTATTGTTTCTTTCGTTTATATTTTTTACCTTTGTCAAAGTGCACTGATTCTCCCGTACAATTTAATGATCAGTCACCAACTCACCCATCTTTCAACGGCATCCACCTTGATTATTTCTCACGTTTCATCGCACTCTATATTTCAGCCTTCTCACCGAGCAATTTCTGCGGTTGCTTCTTTTTCTTAATTCAATATACATTCACTGCTGGACTTATCTTGCAGGTTAATTTGCATAGAGAACATCGCCGCTCTTAAGCTCATCTTTTTTGCACCAGGAAAACACGAGCTTGGGTTAGAGAAAGTTATTAGTAAAAGAGATGCGACGCTCAACGGGATACGTCCCTGCCGCAGCACTCAACTCCCTGTGCGTATCCACGAGCCGTGTATATAAAGGTTCTTGCATTCGACGAATCCAAGCAAAGGACTGAACATCTGCGGGTGTTTTTGTGGGTGCTGGCTTCGGAGTGGGCGACAAAGGCCGCATTGGGCAGCTCTCAGATCGTACAGCACCTGGTAAAAGGAAGGACCGTTTTTGGCCTCCGAGCAGTAAGTGTCAACAACCGGCTGCAGTGGCAGAAACCTTCCTCGCGGAACTTTGCTGCACACACGAGTTGAAGCCGATCACTGCTTCCGGTTCTCACGAAGCCTCACGAAATTTTTTTCCCTGCGCGTGAGGGTTGACAGGGAACTTCCCTGGCGTTCGTCCGGCACGGAGCAACAGTCTATAGTGTTGGACGGCTTCCACCGGCAGCCACTAACTATTCTGCTGCTTTCAAGTGTAGTCAAGCACACGCACTAAGAGAGAAAGCATTCATGATTAATCAGAAACGCCGAGCATGCAGGGGGTTTTCAGCTCGGCTCGCCGCTTCGGAAGCGGACGACGCAGCCCTATGATCTCTAGTACCACGTCACGCCGACCGCTGCACCGGCTTTTCCAGTGGTGGCCCTCGAGGCCATTACCACGAGGAAGCGTTTGAGAACTGTTTGCGCATATTACAGAGCTTGCATGTGTAAACAATTCTCAAAGTAAGAAACGCGCGTAGCGTGATTACGAGTTCCCTTGCTTCCATTCCCTATTAGTGCTCATGACGATGTCAACGATCAGCATGCCGAACTTGTCAGGCAGTCATGGAACGCGCAAAAAGTGGCCCAAATGAGCCAGTAATGAAGGACATATGCGCTTACCAGTTTTGTTCTGCTCCCCTTTTTCTGTTGCAGCTTCCTTATTCGAGTTTTTTTTAAGCTTGTCCCAACATTTTTCGATTTGTCGGTTACCGTGCCGCGTATACCGCAGTTGTCATTTCCATATATCACAGAAATTGGAGTGCCCCAAGCCATCCCACTGTTAAGAACGGATGTAGTAAGAAAACTTCGCTCACTTGCGCGTGATATGGCTATAGTGCAGTGGAACACTCCTGGTCTTCTGCATACCCGTCTACACCGCCTCGACCCATCACTACAACTTCGAGTTCCGCGTGGGCTTACCCGCTGTGAAACTACCGTACTTTGCCGCCTGTGGCTAGGCACGTCATTCACAAGAAGTTTCGGCTATCGCATTGGACTGGAAGATAGTGCTGCCTGTCTTCACTGCGTCAGCGAGGAAACAATTGTGCACGTCCTCTGCGATTGCCCTGGGTACTGCTCCCAGCGACCGTCTCTCGCCGCAGAATTGTCACGCCTTGATGGTCGACCGCTGTCTGAGCAAACCATATTGGAATGCCGGACCGATAGTGTCTCGCAGCAGAAAGCCACGAAGGCTGTGCTCAAGTTTTTGCGCGCAACGGGCCTCGTGAACCGTCTGTGACACTGCCGTGCTTGTGTGTGTGCGCGATTTGACCTCTCTCTTTCTCTCTTTATTCTTTTCTTCCATCCCTTTCTGTCTCCCTTCACCCCTTCCCCAGTACAGGGTAGCAAACTGGATAGTTTCCTTCTGGTTAACGTCCCTGCCTTCCGCCCATTATCTCTCTCTCTCTCTCCATGTATCACACAACCTGACATTCCACGGTGTGCTCGTAGTCGGAATCACGAGTACGGTCAGCAGGCTCTTTTCACCTTTTGTAAAACCGGGTGCCGCCTTTGGTTGTAGTGCGTTCTCTTGCGAATAGATCGTGCACGGTTGCAAAGTTTCAGCGCCAAACCTGGTGGGCATGACAGCAGTATCATTCGAAACAAAGTGCGATGGTGGGAGCGGGAGCTCCGAAGCCTGCTTTACTAGCAGGTGGCATGTATATGTTCTAATCCTCTTGGTGTCTCCGCCGCACCTTCCACGCGAAACAGACTCTGTCGGCATGTGCAATTTTATTTTGTTCTTCTTATCGGGCGGCGCCAAAGATGGGAGGCCGCATAGGGGTGTCCACGTATCCCCCGTATACCCGTCGTTAAGAGCATGTTTCCCTCTTGCTTTTTGGTCGTTTCTTTTGAAAGACGATAGTCTTTCTTGGGGATACTTGAACGCAGAAATTTTGCTCTGTCTGTTTGGCTGTCTGTCACACGATTCAGACACCCTGCCAAAGCTTAAGCAATTGCCTAACGCCCAGCCATCTTGAAGTGGTAGTTGCGGTCACGCTTGTGAACATTGTCGATCAAAAAGCAAATAGTAATCATATCTGAGGCGCAACATCAATACGTAAGTATTAGGTGGGTGTACCTTTACTATAAAATACATAGATACGTAATTCTAAAGACCCTAGTGTTTGTTAGGCTGCGCTAACAATGCGACGCTATGCACGGAAAAGGCCTCTGCCGACGATTTGGTGCTGCCACCTGGCAGTTGCGCAGGAATTGTGCACAAGCTCATGTTTCCCGACGGCGCTGCCAGATGGCGTCCATATCTCACGCAGCGTAGTACGGCCGGCAGAAGACTATCTTTCGACGACATTTGCAGTGAAGCACGCAGATACGCGGCCAATTTTTGTTATTCCACCTAGCGCGTTCGGGTATCTTGGGGTTTTCTTGAAAGGGTCGCGTAGCCAGATTAGGGTAAGGGCAGCTGCCATTCTATTGGAACGCCTACGGGAGAAAGCGAGGCGAGCTCCTTTAAAAACCGGTCATATGTGATCGCATCGGCCTATCACATCAGGGTACCGGCCCAGATGGCTCACGAACGCTTTGGGGCAACCAAGAGCAAGAGCCATTGAAAGGCACCATGGGGACACACCACTTCTTTCGCTTCTGTATGGGCAATTATATAAACGCGAAGCAATTCCCTTAAGTAAAGAGAAGCGAAACCCGAAACAAGGAACCTGTGTAACAAGTTGGAGACCGCACTGAAACCCGCGGATTATGGACTCTTTCAGCAAGCAACACTGTACATTGTAGCAGCGGGCGTTGCGGAATGCAATGAATTGGCCCAAAGCACACTTCGGCGTGTGTTCGCCGAGTGCTCTTTCGGCGAAGACATACTAATAAATTTATTATTAACCTCGAACACAGACGAGCAACCCACTTTTGCATTGAAGGACGGTCTTGATTTGCTCAATGAAGTTAGGTCGAACGTCTATGGAATGCGAAAGCCGACTTGGCCAGGTTCAAGTTCACTTCGCTTGCGGAAGGCAGCCCAAAGTATGAAGTCCAGGCACCTTGAAAGTTACATCTCTGCATACGGGATTATGTATATTGCGGGACCCGCACCGACGAACACGTTGTGAATATATAAGATTGCTTTAATATAGCTTGTTGTTGTGCGCCTAATTTTCTCTAAATATGAGAGTACTGCATCTGTTGGTGCGTTGATCAATAAGGGAAATGCTCAAAGTCTAGCTTCGTGCAGAAACTGATATCGAGGCTAAAATTACGCTCATCAATCCCACAATCATCTTCACACACTTATCCTGAACTCTACTTACGGCCTCCAGGCATAGTATCACTTGGGTCTTGTCACCCATACGTTCAGATTATGCGCCTGTAGTTGACGTTTATAAATGTTTACTCCTGGCCAAAAATATAGAGGAATGAAGTGAACTGAACACAGGGATGTTTGACGGTATAAAGCCACCAGAAAGTTTCGAAAAAAAAAGCCGGAATAATTAGGCGTTCAACGCGAATAATTTTTATTCTTGTGTACAGTTGAATTACATGGTTTCTAATATTGCTGCTTTATATGCTGTTCAAAGGTTTGGCTTCAGTTGCGCTGTGCTGCTTGCATTACGCTAGTTGTGTATTTGTTTACAATGCTCTGATTTTTCGGACCTTTTAAACTTCAAAAAGCGCTCATGTATTATGAGCTCTGTCAAAATAAATTGCCCTCTTGGTCGGGGACATTACTGAGGGGAGTGGTTACATTCACAGTGCACATTGTACAATAAAGTAAAAAAGAATGAAATAACTCAGCCAAGCATACAAAGCGCATGCGATGTTTAAGCAACACTAGAGAGAAACGAGAAATACCGCGCAAGTTATAAATGTGTGCTGCGGCTTGTGCTCGTTAATATTAGACGGTACTGGCTAACTGCTGGGCAGTGTTGGCCAGTGTATACAGATTTTATTTAGTGGTAGCGGGTTGGTGACTGTTGTCTAGCGCTCCATGTTGCCTTGCTATAGTGCTGGGTGCGCCGAGGTGCTATTCCTTACTCTCTCAAATTCGCTATATTGTCAACTTTGATCGGCCCAGAGGGCCGACGGCCTCCTAATTGCCTCGAAATGCCGCCATTACAGATTATGACAATATGGCAGAATTTGCCATTGTCCAGAATAGCAGTCCTGGCTAATGTTGGACGGCCCGGAGCACCACTTTGTAATGCCCGTTAAGCGGTGGCATCTGTTCGCTAATGCTCGCAGCGCTTGCTAATGTTGGTAAACATAGCTAAGTGCTGACTAATGCTGGCTTAGTTACTAATTGGTAGGGTTTTATGTGCCGAGACAATTCGAGGCCCGCTATTGTGGAGGGCTCCGAAAATTTCGACCACCTCGGGTCTTTACATGTACTGATAACACCGAGTACATAGGCCTGTCTAGAATTTGGCCTCCATCGAAGTGCGACCGTGGCGCCCCGGATCAAAATGCTGGCGCACTGTCAGATATTGCACTCTAGTGCGTGCTAATTTTCTCTAGTTGTTGTTATAATGCTGGCTAGACCACAGAACAATGCGGTCTAACTGTCGGTAAGTGTTCCATATTTCTAGCTAGCACTGAATGATGTTGGCGCACTCTCACTTAAAGTTGACTAGCGTTGGCTAATATTGTCTACTAGAGTTGCCTAATGTTAGCTGCAGCCACGCAGTTTTGGAAATCCGCTGCTAAAACATTGTAAAGAATGTTACAAGTGCACTGACATGACTCCAAAACGTGTAATATAGCGTTTTTTGGACCACAGGAATGGGGCAACAAAAGTGGCTGGTGATGGGAAGACATTTATGAATATAAATGATGGACAGGACGTATACCGGGACGAACCTGTAAAAGACTGGTCCTGGAAACACTAGGTGAGAGTCCTTAGTTCGCGACTACAGCGGCGGTGGCCGCCGCCCTGGCACGCACAACTAAGGCTTTTTGGGCCTGTAGTATGCCGTGACAGCCAAGCGGGGTCGCTTCCCAGTCCTCCAGCGTTGGATTGCGGATGGGGAAAATAGCCAGGATGGAAGGGCAAGCCCACACCATGTGATAGGTGTCTGATAACACCACAATGCAGTGCGGACAGCTGCCGCTAAACAGGGGTCAAAATATTGGACAGCTATCAGGCGCAGCAATGTGCCGGTGAGAATGCGTCCGCTCATCCTCCTTCTTAAGAACTTTACAAAAGCGGGTGTAAATGTGATGGATACTTTGATAGAATTTTGAAATATCTTTGAAGGTACAAGCCGGATTAAAGTCGGCTCCCTGATCTTGCGGGAAGGCGAACACATCCCGGTAAGAGAGCGCGCGGGCGGCTACGTCTGCTGCCGTGTTTCCTGCCAACCTCTGAGGAGTAGGAGCCCGTATAAGGCAACACTGAGCGGGCTCCGTATCCAGTATGTAATTTAGGTAGATTTGATAAGCTAGAAAAAAGGTTCCAGCGCTGTTCGACGTCTCGACAGGCCCCTCGCGAGTCGGTGATTATGTACTTCGAAGGTGAATGCGAGGCTACTAGAGGAATATAGCGCCTTCTTCCGCGTGCGTTGCCCTGCAGGCTATAAAGGTAGGGCTGTTAACAGTATTGTGAGCTAGCTTGACCGCGTACCATACCCCATGGCGAGGAATGGAGGCGTCCACGTTGTATTGGCCTGCGCCAGGCACCAGCCATTATAGGGGCGTTAGACCGTACGGCCTTTTACTATTCTCCGTCGCACCGGTTTCCTTCTAATATTCATTATTTCTACAGAGCGGAACAGTTGGAACATATCGCAAAATACGCGTTCCCAATTCGTAAACTTTACCACGGTTTCATTGCAGTACATACGTGCTCCCTCTATCACCGCTGGAGTGCGGCCATGGTGTTCGGAGAAGCTTCCATGCAGCATTTTTTCCCCAGATTCAGTCCCTTTTCGGGTGATGTTTTGTGGAGTTTAACGTCCCAAAACCAGCTCTGATTATGAGACGCCGTAGTGGAGGGTATAACTTTTATTATATAGTCCTGCGAGTTAGTGGGGCGGGCCAATGGCCCCGCCTAGGTGACAGCCAGGAGTGCTTGAACCCTGAAGGCTTCCTCGGCCCGCTGGACGGCCCATAGTTGATCTTCGAGGGCGGGGCTGAGCAGCGCGGCTTCCCAGCGTGCGCGAAGGCAGTCACTAGAGGCCGCGTTCTCGTGATTGTCAATAATCCCTTGACACTCCCGTAATATATGCTCCAGAGTGGCTCTGGATTCGCACAGCTTGCATTTGTCCGTCCCGTATATGTCCGGATATATTATGTGCGAGAGCGCAGGATTCACATACGTCCTAGTTTTAAACCGACGCCATTCGACAGACTGCTTTTTTGTCAATTTTGGGTGAGGTGGCGGGAATATGCCCCTCTGTAACCTATAATGTTTTGTGATGTCGTTGTATCTGGTCATTCTGTCGTGCCACTCCCACTCATCTGCAGCGTCGTCCCTTACGGAGGGTGCTGGGGCGGCACTTGAGATCGCTGCTCGGTCTGTAAGCCCTCGAGCCGCGTCATGTACCGCCCCGTTGTTGCTGTCCTCCAAAAGGGCGTGAGCGGGTGTCCATGTAATGTAAATATCTCTTTTGCGGACTCCGGAAATTTCGACCACCTGGGGTTCTTTAACGTGCACTCACATCGCACAGCACACGGGTCTCAACATTTCGCCTCCATCGAAGTGCAGCCGCCGCGGCCGGGATTCGATCCCGCGACCCTCGGATCAGCAGCCGACTTGGCGGGGCTGTTCGGGTGATCCATCAGAACGCCAGTCATTTAATGGGTGGATGGGAATAATTTAATTGACAAGAATCCTGCAGAGCTATTGCTACCCGACCGGACTTGAGGTTTCCCACGTCGGGACGTCGAGGTTTTGCCTCTTCGCCGCTTCGAGGGCCTGCTGGACAGCCCGAAGTTGGTTGCCCGAGTCGCGCAGAGCAGCGGCCATTTTCGGCGGAAGGTTTCTGGAGCTAGCGTATGTGGGGCTCTTCGTACAATCGCACAGCATGTGCGTCAGTCTCCCAGCAGACTTATCCTCTAGTTTGTGCCTGAAATAAGTGTACTTGCTGTTGCCACTTACAAAGCATAAGCTCATCGTCAACGAGAGACCCGAGTTTCCTACTTCAGTTGCGGCTTTCATTATCGCGCTGTGTTCGTAAACGCCTTTAGAGATACGTTGACAGTGATATTGCGTCGCGATTACTAGAAGACAAACTCTAAGTGGATACAAACGTGGCTTGTAGGACAAGGAAATATGCATTGCTAGAGCTTTTGTAAGGATCGCTGAAATGGTCAAGTCTCAAAGTGCATGCAGGAACCACCGTGGTATAAAGAAACTATAATTTAAAACTAGGTAGACCCTTCCGTTTTCGTGCAGAAATTCGTTTGGTTAAGACATTGAGAACATTGCATTTCGCTTTGCAGCCTTTATTTAGCAGACATGGTTGGGAGCTTATATGGGAAGCGCTCGTGCGATGGAAGTATGTAATTGCGAAAAGGTGCCCAATCTAGCCTCTAATATCCCAGGCAAAAAAAGAGAAGTGTTTAAAAGATATGCGAGAATGGTGCCGCATGTGGACAGCCTTCGCGTAGGCTTCATGAAGACATGTACTGTCTTTCTCGAGCCGTGGACAGTGCCCTAGCAGAGCAGCCGGTGGCATCAGCGTGCCACGACCTTGACAAAAACTGGAGAGACGGTCGCGAATCAAGAAGCAAGCATACAGTGCGCTTACATTACTGTTGCTTTATCGTTTGGATATCACTAATATACTTTACATATTCCGCGGCGCAACTGCATAATCGAAGAGACTGCCAACGCCTAGCTAGTAGCGACCCTCAAGGACAGTACATCTGCACGAGCTCTCGCCTTAAAGTGGAACTCCGGTGGTTATTTCGCCATGCTTGGATACTGCTGTTTCCCAACTGTACCGATAGTCCTGCAGCAAGTAGGATGGTTCACTTTTCGCAGAAAGGCCAATAATTTTGTATAACCGATTGAACGATGTGTTCAAAGCGAAACGGGCGGACGTTTTGTGCAGCATATTCGATGACGGCCCAGCCTCCCCGTCATCAGAAGTATGCGGCAGCTGCCAGGCAAATGACAGCGGCAAAGTCGTCTGATCAGGTGTTGATTTACGCCACTTTTTCTTAACTTGATTTGAGTGCTGAAGGATCACTGTTTCTTCTGACGGCCCGCCTGCGTTGTAGGCGACGACGTCAAAAGCCCCAGGTGACCCGCGTCCCCTCATCCACTAAAAACTTGTAAAATTCATTTTCGGCGAAAATGAATCACTTGCAACCGCCTAGCTTGATATATATTGTTACAGTACAGAGAAGAACATATATTGAAATTTCCATTAGGATAAGTGGCAAATGCTAAATCGACGGAGCTGCCCTTCAATGCCTGACAACATGCGTCAAGAATCAAGGCTATTTCTATGATGCGGCCATGCCATCCACACTTAGCATTGCATATCGCAATGTCCTGTGTACCATGGACAATGTCCATTACCTTCACGACGTCACACGGTATTGCCTGTGCGTACACGTCTTTTCTGTTCGAATTTCATCTCGCAAAGACCAATATACCATATTTACTGTGACCACACCAGTCTTGAGGCATTATAACTCTTTAGAAAGTTGTGCATGGCCAGTAGCTTAGAATTTTTTTACTGGAAAAATTGCTAGTGGCATACATTGACGAGAACCAATTACCAAATAATTAGACAAGAATATATTTTGCAGAAACGACTATAACCGGTGCAAACTTAAGAAATTTTCTTCGACTGGTAACGGCGCTCCTGTCTTCTGGGGCTAACAACAAATCAGCTGGCCGCACTGCTCCGTTGCATTACGCACTCCAGCCTACGACGCAATGGTCTCCTTATTTATTCACAAGCAATCATTACATGTAGAAAACTTCGTCGTACAACGCTGCAACAACACCACATAAAAAAATATGTTCGCGCAAACAATCTTCACCAGAATTGCACGTCAGAGGGTAAAAATACGAAAGTGTCACCACAACTGAATGCTGCTAGTTCTGGTAGCGGACATTTATAGTAGCGTATCTTTCAACAGAGTGTCCGTGAATACAGGTATTAATGAAACATAATGCCACATTCGGATACTATGTACGACATTCTGAATAGCTGCACTTGGGCTATAAGAAAACAAAGAACAGTGCGAACTGGGTGCCGGTAAACACTCTCTTCTGGAAAATGTGGAAACAATGCATCATATGTACACCGAGCTGCCCAGTCTTGCGTTAACATGCGGTCACGCATTCCAGAGTACGCACACGCACTTCAGGTGTATTAGACATGATTGCTACAAAGCGTAAAAATGAAGACTGCACCTAATGGCTGGCACAAAAGCTGACAAAAACGAAATGGTACATACCGTATGGGAACATAAAAACACTTCTCGTTCTATGTACATTTGTTACAACTCATATCCGACGACGCGGTACCCGCACCTTCGCTAACGTTTCTCAAGTTCGTAAAGTTCACTTATTCTTGGCACGCAGCCAACCTGAGGAAAACTCCACCTCAACTTACTTAGTTTGCGAAGCACACCCGTGGAGCATTTCCACAGTACACGCCTTCTTTCAACTGCGGCACTGGCAATCTTCTTGATCTTTTGTGTATAGGTGGATTTTTCATTTGAGCGCCGTCCGTCTAAGTACAATGCGTACACTTGCTTCTTCGCAAACTGGTCTTCACAAAAGTCTAGAACACAAAGAGCTGTGTACGAGTCAAGTTCAAACAAGATGTCTTCTAAAGACATGGCAAAGCCAGCTTGTTCTGTGGGCCTCATAGCCTGTGTTGAGCAACGCCCAGAAGTTGATGCGCATGTCGAGGTCCCAGGATTTGCCATATCGCTGCAACGCTGACGTGCACGGCTGGTCGTGGTCTCCCATTTCACAATTATACAGTCCTCGTCCTCGGATTCGGTTGTTGCATATGATGCAGTTTCTTGGTCGCTATCAATCCCGCCAGTAGTACCAGGAGGAGCGGAAATACCATGGTCTGCCGTGTTTTGTAGTAAGTCGGGCCCGGTAGTATGAGACGTCCCAGGCTTTGGAGAGTGAACAATGTCTGGTTCAGGAATTTCAGGAGGGATAGTGCTTTTATCGTCGACACTTTCTTGAGCACTGAAAGAGTCCTGTTTACAGGAAACTGTCCGATATTCTGGGACATGGCCACTAGTATTTGAACGAGGGCTGACTGCAAGCCATTGCTGAATTGCCGCAATGCCTCTTTCTCCCGACTCGAGGAAAGAGGCCAGCGGATTGACTATAAAACCTCCTGCACTCTCAGCATCGCACTGCCTTGGCGTGCAACAAGTGCCTACGCGAACTTCAGTTGCCTCATCGATTTCGCCGTCAAGTGCACTAGCAGCTGGTATCACATTGCATACCGCACAGTTAGCTCCTGAACCGGAACCAACACTGCCGTGCAAAGATTCTGTAAGCGCTTCATCGTTGCACTTTGTCCTAACGCAGTCCGCTGTGGGTGAGGAGATCGAATTCGTAGAGGCACTTTCGGGTAGCACTACTTTGCTAGTTTTGTCAGATGAAATCGCGGCAACTTTGGACACCGACGAACCAGTTTCACCGATACTTGTATCTTGTCGAGTACTTTCTTTGCGGATCCGTTTAGGGCATGGAGGTGTGGTACTGTCCGGGCTAGGACCACGATGGCCAGCGCCAGCCGAGTTGTCAACGGACTGTTCGGGACTAGTGGTGGTATGCAACTGAATGTTTGAATTTCTTTTTCTGTTGTAACGGGGATCATTTAAGCTCGATTTTGTACATGTATTTGCAACTTTGCCGTTTTTTGAAGTTGGAAAAGATAACGTATCTGAAGAGGAAATGCGAATTTCCTTTTTCCCTTTTGAGTCCTCAGTTGTCCGCTTGCTGTCCGTAGTCTGTGAAGTTTGAGCGCTTTTCTTTGCTGGAACATGCACAACAGACTTCAGCTTGTACGAGGAACTTGCCTTGCCGTTTGTTTTCACTGGTGTCTGCACTTTAGCCGCACTGCTGTCGGAAGTTCTTGTCTTGCTTGTACAAGCATGCTGTCTGGAACTAAGATCACTGCACGCCTGTACTTTGGCTACATTCGTCGAGTCGTGCGGCTCGATTCGTTTCGCAGGACTTCCACTGCCGTTCGCATGCTGCTTTGTCGGTGTTGGCGATCGGCATCTTACGGGAGAACGCTTTGCGCCGGCCGTCGAAATAGTGCGCTCCAAAGGTGCGGAGTCCTGAACCTGATGAGTTAGCTTGTTCCGCGCGTCCGACTGCGAAAGCAACTTCGAACCACTGGCTTGAGGGGATGGACAGTGCCCCGTTTGGGCACCATCCGAGTACTCTTTGTAGCTTGGAGACGAATCCAATCTGCCACGGCAGCTCTGATAGCATGCCCGCCCAAAGTACGGAGATGGAGACTGAAAACGCTGAGGCCTGAAGGAGTACAGCGGACGACAGCGAGGAGCGTATGGTGGAGGAGGCCTGCCTCGAAATGCGCAAGGCGGTCTGTAACAGAACGACGAAGGAGCACCTCCGCGGAAGGGCGCGCCGCCACCCCAGCGTCCGAATCGAAACGGCGGTCTGGAGCCACGGAAAGGCGCACAGAAGCGGCCAGGGTATTGCCTATTCACGTAACCCGCAGTCCCGTCGAAGTCATTGCAGGCTTGACCACTTTGATGACGTTCGTGGCAGTAGTCCGACGGCTGCATGTCTGCCGCACGCGTACTCGGGAAATGGCGATTGTCCTGCAGCCAGAAAGAGTGACAAAACAACGTGTCCGGTTAAAGCAGAACGATTACGTCGGACTGGCCCACAGAGCCAGGCAGTTGCACGACAAAGCGAGACTAAACAGTCTGCCCAGACACATTACCACCTACGGGTCAACGGGCCTGCAAACTAGAGCTCATGCACCACCGCCCCGTCCATATAATTACCGGCTCAAGTTTTTTAGACATAAAATACGATACTAGAATGAAGCTTGCACAAATTTTCAAAATGCGATCACAAGAAAGCCATATTTATTTGGCGCATACTTCAATTAAGTTAGTCGTACTCAAGACCAAAACGGCTAAAGAAGTATACCGATGGGCCATGCACTTCTGCTTTCATTAGTCGCGTATATCTCGCTGCACTTGCTGCTGAGCATATGCACGGTCTTTAAACTTGAAACTGCTATTTAACGACCTTTCTGCTACCGCGACACTACGTAGAGCAAAGTACTGACCAAAATGGCAAGCAGGAGTACCGCACTCTGTCATGCATCGTACGGACCGAGTCTATACGTTAAGTGATGCGGGCCTGGCTCGTAAAATCCCAAACTTTTTGTGTATACCAATCGGCATGGTGGCCGATTTCCAACATATAGGGTAGTGTTTGGTGGACTGTGGCTTTGCGATTCTTTTTATAATTTAGGAGTGCTGAACCATAAATTTCACACGTTCAGGTGAGTACTAGCTGCTGCCTGCCTCGATAAAATCCATTTGCTATCTTTTGAGACTCGCTGCGATGCTTCCAAGGCTCGGAAGAGCAGTTTTTTGGCCAAGAGACAACACCCACGCCTAGAAACGAAAAAAGCCCCCTTAGCGCACCATGCACCGGAGTCTGATAGAAAATGGCATATGCTGTAGTATAGGCGACGCGGTTATTGCCACCCTATGCATTAGCAAATAACGCGGCAAAAATCATATTTTGCTGCATCGCTAATCTACGCATGCTACGGCACTGGGCGCGACGTGCTGCAGCAATCCTCCAGTACAAGCGTGATTGACCAAAAGAGGCGGTTACGTAGCGCCAACTTCTGACCAAGACGTTCCCTAGTCCGGTAACGAACCACTGCACACTGGAAATTTATTCAGACAAGTGTAAATATTGCAATAACAGGACAGACTTGAGTCCCATGGTCTGAACCTGGCTAGAGCCCCCCACCCCCCGCATTTTCTTCCCCCTCATGAGAGACGAATTCTCGGGCTGGCGTAGGCGAAGGCCGCGCATCTAAGCTCGGACCTACAAGAACAAACGCTCCTAATATGGCAGGCCGAGGATACGGCCAGGGCCCACCGGGCCGTAACCGACGCCTAGGTTGGGTTCCTTATCCTTTGCGAGGGGATCCTTCTGCGAATCAAATAAAGTTTTTCATAATCATCAAAAATGCCCTTAACTAAAATAGTGTTCCACAATGTACACCCGTTAGCAGAGCGTGTGCGACACCTCCTGCATATGTCAGCTGTCATCAAGAGGAAAGGCACGTTCTAGATTCATCTCTGGCTCTATCGACTGCTGGTCTATTTTCTTGCCCTGATACACATTCGTCGGCATACTGCCTAAGACGTGCCGTCGCTGCTGTTAAAGTAGAATCGTGACGGCCTCACTGCAGGTTAGTATATACCTCCTGTGCTACCGGAGTGCGCTGGGTGATCACAGAGGGAACCAACTGAATCACAGGCTCTCGCTTTCCCTGTGTACCACAACGGATCAGCTCGGTGTCCATAGAGCAAATCAATGGCGTAAAAATGCATCGGCAGCCGGGCGCACTGACTGTCTCGTTTCATTCGCCGAGCATTGCACAGTCAACCACAAAAGTTGCGGACCATGCGAGCGCCTGGCCAAGAGCGTCTTCGCGACACTTCCGCACGTCACCTGCGATCGACAGCAGCGCTATATTCAAGAGGAATCCCTCCTTAAATATAGGGCCTGTCTGTTTTCCAGCAACTGCACAAACATTTTTCACCTTTCTCTCTCTCCCACTACACGCTCTTTGGCAGCCGTGGCCACGGGTTTATATCTTGATAGCGCTTCGCGAAGCTGATATCTCTTCACGGCACTCCGGTCTATGCAGGTCGTGACGGCTGTGATTCCGCTATCGGAAATGGCCAAAGATATCGGACTTCTCCATTTCCTTTTTGCTTAATGTCCCTTGTAAAACAGCAGCCGTTTGTTATAAGCGTGGATGTGCGCCCGTGAGCCTGCGATAGCACTGGCAGCCACATGCGATTCAAGATAAGCAATGGCCAATAATTAATCTCTGTCTTGCGGCTTCAATCAGATGCCAACGTATTAGGGGAACAGTGTTTCATTTTCGCTTCTTTATCGGCAGCGGCAGTAGCGGCTCGTGCCGAAGCAAGCACAGAGAGCGCAGATTCTATTCACCAACGCCGATGTCAAAATATAGAGGTTGATAGCGCAAATAGCCGCGAGCGGCAATACCGCATGCAGGTTTTTCGGCGCTCGTATCCGACATGCCTCAAACCCGGCGGCTACCGATACGCGGCGCTCGTGCAGCCCACCTTCAGACAAGTGCGATTCATACTGATACTGTACATCCGCCACACCCATCAATCGGGGCGCCCTTCTGTTTGTATTTATTTCTCGGGTTTTACGCCCCAAAACCAGCTATGTTCACGAAAGACGCCGTAGTGGAGCCCGAGCTTCGGAAATTTTGACCACCTGGGATTCTTTAACGCGCATCGACATCCAAAAAGTACGCTGGCCTCAACACCTGTTGTCGGTATCGAAACGAATTTAAATTATTTCATGCTAATAATTGCCACCTCGGCACACCTACTGAAGTGGCACATGCGCGCATGGTCGGACCGATCACGGCAACGTATTACGTAACGAGATACTATTCCATTGACCCTGGTATAGTGTTTGTTCCATTCCTTTCACAGCCGGGTGGAGGGGACGCAGACTTGCGGTCGTATGACTCGGGCATAAGCAGAGTTTTTACAAGCATTTCCAGAGTTCGATGGTCAAAGTCAACATGATTCGTTATCAGTTCTTAAAACCGGCTTCGCTTCCCCGCGAGACAAGCTTTCTCAATCTGTTTGGAAGATTAAAACGTAAGAAGCTTCATCTACTATGATAAAACGCTGTGACGCAAACTGGCCTCTGATAAAACAACGACGAGAACTGTGTGTGGAACACGCCATGGAAATTTGAGCAGTGGAAGAAGCTTCACTTCGAGGTACATTCACATGGTTTCCTGTTTCGTCCCCACTAATAGCCGAAAATTTTACACTTGAAAGAAGCGCAATATTGCGGCTTTTTCCTGCGGCGACACCTGTAATTACTGGATGCATACCCTGACATACTGTTGGGCTGCTGCATGCGTCAACCGATAACGGTCAGGCGAAATTGCTTTTTTTTTTAATCTTACGATGCGTTCCTGCCAGTGTGCCTGTGGGAACGCCGGTGGCTGTGTCTCCACTTCGAATACGCTTTTCAGTTTACCAAAGTTTAGATGCGCACCGCTTGGCTTCGCACTCGTAGCGCAGTTCTGAAAAAAATGTTAAGGTACCACAACGTAAGAAAAACGACAGGAAAACAAATATTGCCGACAAGGAACGAGGGTTAATAAGTTGTTCGCAAAGCAGACGACTGTGAACTTGAGGTCGCGTGTACAGTGTCAGCCGCATTTTCTCGCAAGTGAAACGTAAGATTGTCGCAGCATACGCAGAATTAAAGGCACGTGTGACCCGGGTGATCCGCCGCGGTAGCCTAGCGTCCAAAACGTTTCGCTGATGAACTCGATGACGCGGCTTTGATTGCCAGCCACATTTCGACGAAGCGAAAATGTGTAATATGCCCCGCCACGGTGGTCTAGTGGCTATGGCACTCGGCTGATGATCCGAAGGTCACGGGATAGAAAACCAGCCGCGGCGGCTGCATTTAGACGGAGACGAAATGTCGAAGCCAGTGTATACTGTGCGACGTGAAACCCAGGTGATCGAAATTTCCGGGGCCCTTCACTACGGCGTATCTCATAATCACGTCGTAGTTTTGGGGGCATTCAACCACAGAAATCAACAAACGAATCTATCAATCAAATGTGGAAATGGCCGTGTGCTTAGATTTACGTGCGCGTTAAGGAACTTCAGCCGGCAGAAGAAAAGTAATCCAGAGTTGGCCCACTAAGTGGCGTGCTGCAAACATATCGTGGTTTAAACATGTTACCGCTCCTCCCCTCTCCCCCCTCGCATCGTTCCTAGAAGCCCCGGCACAATCAGGATTATTCTAGCCCCACTACAGCGCTAGTGACGACGGCGATAAATGTCGGTACACGGTCTGCACCGTTCAAGAATGGGTATGCGCGAGAGGTAACACGACGCGGCGCTGCGTCGAGTTTACGAGCCTTATCTGCAGCGCTGGAAAAGAAGTGATATGTTCGTATCCAGCACACGTTAACACGGAAGCTGCATCGCGTGACGTACAGAAACGTTTCACATTAGAGAGCCGCCACAGCGGGTGTGTTAATCGTGTCAAACCCAGCCATCGACCCATTTATACCAGGAGACGCGGGTACAGTTAAAATACCACGCTTACATTCGGTTCTGTTCCCACAGAAGGCAGGTTTGTCTTTTCGTCCACTTTAATTCCTTTCCACTTCACAATTACAATATTACAATTAACTAGCCCTATGCTTTCCTAGGTTTCATTGTCTGTTTGCTCATTAAGTTGCTTATAACAAATAAAAAACGAGCCCTTAACCCTTTCCTTTACATTAAAAGTGACGAAACGTATTGGTTGCACATGTATTTAAAAGCAGTGTGGATTGTGTGGTTGGTGTAAAAGCGGTGCTTCCTAATCTCGCACTAAACAAAATACAAAATAGCAGCGCCCACAAGTGTTTGCTTAAAGACTCAAACGCTAACGACGCACGATTAAAGGAAGAGCATTAAGAAAAGGTTCGTTAACGTCAGCTACACATGCTCGAATAAGTTAAAAAGAAAAAGGAAGGAAGGAAGATTAGCAGCTCCCAAAAAAAGCAAAACGGGCGCTGCATGCTCATAAAAAAAGGAAACAGAAAAACGCCGTGACAGAAACAAAGAACTGTCAGCGAATAAATTATTTACCGCCGTCCACTCTCGGAGAATCTTGGGCAAGAAGAACTTCTGTCTAGCCGAACGTCTCCCGTGCACAAGTAAGGGCAGAAATTCGAGAACAGGTGGTCATGGATAGCTCTAACAAGAGTGCCTCCCATGCCGCATTTAAGGCGGTGATCCGTAGAGCTGGGGCTAATAAATGCCAACATTGCCATCACGTGGGAGCGCTCGTAGCGCCGCTAACGGCGTTGGCCACCCGGACATTGAAGCGAGCGCCCGAGCGACGAAATCGCGCGTAGTCACGACAAGTACTGTAGCCGGCCTGTTTGCCTCAAAATGGAAGGGCATGCGTAGACTCGTATGCCCTTATATCTCAGAGTGCGAGAGTGTTAGCATCGGACGACTTTGCTGCATCACTCTAGGAGAGTGTGTGGTGCGCGGTTTTAACTGCGCACGCGCTGCGTCCCTGCGATTGACATCAGCAGCATTCTTTAATACATGAGATACTGACACGCGCACTTATATGCTTATACTATTTTCATATCTTTTTGTCTTTTACGCGTGTTATCCCGGCACTGACCGCGCCTCATTGCGCGTTTCTCTTGTGCAACGCGTTCCCGTGTGTGCCGCTCGAAGTGCATGCACGACGCGTGTGGTTGAGTTGTGGGACTTGTCCAAGCAGTAGCGATAACGCTGGGTAGTTCTGTGGCGGTAGAATAGCAGGCATACGTTTCGCCGTACAGTATCGACGACCGTGCTCACCGCTATCGTTGTACTGTGAGCGTTGTTGGCCCAAACGGCGAGTCTCACTTGCTGTCCTGTGTGCAAGTTCGCCGACAGAAAGAGAGTGAAGTGTGCGACGGTTTGTATTCTGCGTCTCTGTCGCAAGTATGTGACATCTGTACTTTTCCGTTCATCTAACGGCCGTAATTGTGCGCGAAGAACCACGTCGGATGTCCCCACCCCGGAGTCTCAAGTGTATTCGATTGCTGTTACCATACGCGAGGAAATTCAGCCATGAGTGGGTGCTCCTGAGCCAGCGAACCTCAGCCGTAAGCTACGCCGCTACAGGTCGCTACCACTCGAAGCTCCTAGAAGACGTCGCGCCGCCACCATCCTGCCCTACTGTCGGTCAGCGCTACACCCGGAAGAAGACCTGCGTTTTGCATTGCTAGAGTGTACTGGCACACTCTAGCGCGGTCCCCACCACCGTCCGCTCTGCTATCAGTGCGGGAAGACGTGCCGTTACCGCGTTGCAGGAGTGCGATGTTTTCGCCGTCAAGACGAAGCGCCCAATGCGAGCAGAATGAACCACGACCAAGCGGTATCGCCGACTACTCGGAGCGTAGTGACAACTGCGATGACTTTCCCGTTCACCGCTGCCTGGCCACTTTGCTCGCCGCACCACGGGCAGTACAGTTGCACAACCGGGTGCTCATCACGTAGCCCACTTTCCGAAAAACTAAAAGTAAGAAACTATGGAGGTGGCGGTCGCTGTTGATCGAAATAACGAAGCCTCCGCCGCCGACGTGTAATTTATTCCGACGGCCACGTTGCCAGCCAAACGTTCCCTCTTATCATGAAACCTCGCCTCGTGGAAACGACGCAACGTAGCAGCGGCGGGAGGTCACGATGAAGCCGTCATTCTACGCCGCAAAAACAAGGCAGAAACAAGAGCTATCCACACCAACGTGCTTTTCGGTGACCACAACGTGAATGCCTTAATCGCCAAAGGCCGACTACACCGTCGCTAGCTGGCTGATCGGCGCGAATGTGAGAGAAGAGGAAACTTCTTGGCGAGGCTCCGTAATCCGGACCAATATATGCCATCGGGACAGCGGGGATCATAACGCCGAATGCACTGCAAGGGTCACGATTAACAACCAGACCTATCCTACGATTTCTGTAATCTTGAAGCATTGTCAACAGGTGTCCCTGGCATGTGCTTCCTGAACCAGCACGGCGCAGTCAACGACCAAAAATGCAAGTCGATAAAGCTATCAGCGGACAAGGCGATGCGGCTGGTCACGAATCTCGGTTAATAACTGATGCAGTTTTACGTGCCAAGACCACTGTGATTGTGAGGTGCGCCAAGCAGTGGAGCACTTGGTAATAGTTTTGACCACATGGGGTTATTTAATGCGCACAAGTTTACAAAAAAAGCAAACGGGTGTTTTTGACATTTCCGCCCTATGAAAATGCGGCTGCCGCAGCCGAGATTCGATCCCGCGACCTTAAGCTTCGCAAGCCAACAGCCTAGCCGCAAGATACCACGGTGGGGCATGAACCTTCGTTGCTGTGTCTTGAACGTGCTCGAAGAAAAAGTGACAATTTCACCTCGCACCAGCGTCATAATTCTCGTTGGCCCCAATGCATCTACTGACACCGAACACGTCATCGAGGGAGAACATTTTACTTTTTGGACCATGGCATTTGCCCATAAAGGGTGCGCTTATTTGTGGGGTTTCAACCACGATGTGGTTATGAGAGACACCATAGTGAAGGGCTCCGCTAATTTATACCACCTGGGGTTTTCAACACGCACTGGCATCGCACCTTACACGGGCCTCAATATTTCGCCTCCATCGAAACGCAGCCTCCGCGGCCAGGATTCTATCACAAGGGGAATCGTCAGATCGCGCGAAGGAAAAGGAAAAGCGATGCTGATGAACTGTGACCGTCAGCAGTGCGCTCACCTTGTCGGAGTCTGGCGAGTTATACAACGATGACGCGAACTCAAGAACCAACGTACAATATAGATTAAAGCCATCTTCAGGCTTCCAAAATGGAGCGACTCCGAAGCAATACGAAAACCGTTTTTCGTAATTGTCGAGGCTACTGCAAACCTTAATTGCCTTATGCATCATATAATCGCCGAAGAAGGTATACTCGACCACTCTGTCAGTGTCCCTATAGCGAGTGTCGGTGCCAGAATGCAAAGCTACATCGAGCAGAAAGTTGAGAAAATGCTACGCGATAAAGTCATTCAGCCGTACAATAGCCTGTAGGCACCTCCGGTTTTCTTGTTTGAGAGGGACAGAACCCTACGTCGAATATCGTCGTCCGAAGAAAATCGGGGAAGGACATGCGTCCTCTCCTCGGGTCAGCTATGCATCGTAGAATATTTTTAAATGATCAGCATTTCAGGTTCTCCCATTGTGTACGTGTATGGCAAAACTATAATCATGATTAGTTCAGGTCCCCAAGAGTTCAAGTGCACTTCTATGCAATGCCCCGTCGATGTGTGGCGTTCGCACGCGCGCTACTCTTGCGCACATGACGCAACACTACTACACTGGCAAAACTGCGGCTGGCGGACACACGTGTTCAAGCAGAAGAAAAGTGTGCGGAGCACAGCTTCTCGCACAGCTATGTGTTTGCGCATAGCTTGGAACGAAGAGAGCGTGCCTCCTGTCATGGCGCGAACCTACGCACAAACGCATAATGAAGTATAGCTAATGGGTGGGGCTGGGCGTCAAGCCGAGGCCACGCGTGCTGCGTCTGCCACCGTCTGTGGTTTGACGCAACATCTTTACGCCGATTTCGGTGCGAAACATTGAGAAGTGTTCGTTGGGCCTCGCAGTGCTTTGCGAGGCGGCTCCCGAAGCCTTGGACCACGGCGAAATAGGGGTGTGCCGCAGGAACAGCCGGACTAGCCAAGTGCCCATCGGCTTCGCTAGCCTTGCGCCACTAGTGCAAGCTTAATTTAGTCTTTTTTTTTGTCGATAGACCTCCGGACCGGCTACTGGCACACTGGAGTCGACGATAAACACTGAGAAAAGACTGCGCTCATGACACCAGATGGCTTGTTCAAGGCACGTCATTCCGTATTTTGCTCGGCGCGTGCGACGTTCCAATGCACCATGGATACAATGCTAGCAGGCTCGAAACGGCTGACTTGTCTCATCTAGTTAGATGACGCCGCCGCTCTGTTTCCTTCAGACTTCGAAGGACTCCTCCAACCCCTTCGCAACATAGCTCAAGCAATCCAAACCTCTTGGCTCACATTAAAGCCAAAAAGGTTCCGCTACGTGTGCGAAAAGCTCTTAATTGTTTTTGGGCCACGGAAGTGGAATGTCCGTCCTGATCCACAGAAAACACTTGCAATCACTAACTTTTCAACGCTCACCGACGAGGAGGCGGCACGCGGTTTTCCTAGACTGTTCGCCTATATTACAGGTACTTAGAAAAATATTTTTCACGGATTGCCGAGCCACTGGTATGCCTCACGAAGAGGGACTTCCATGTTCAAGTGGGAAACGTTGCAAGCCGAGGCATTAAGGAACTGAGACTGTTTGCAGTCGCCAGTGATAGTTCCGTATGGAAGCCGACAATGCCGACATCTAAAACCCAACCGCCGCAGGCAGCGTACGACTTAGCTATACAGGGTGTTTTAGTTGCAACACATCTTTAAAATTAGAAAAACATAAATCGCGGGAATGCATTGTGTACCATTCGAGTATACGGATTGGCGGCCTTTAGATACAGAACAATTCCCGCACTTGTATGCATAATTAGAGAAATTACGCTAATTAACTTTTTAATTATCGGGAATTGGTGGCTACAGCAAATGAGCACTTTGGAGCCCGTCCTCGACACTACCTATCCCAACGATCAAATTTTGAATAGCGGAGCGCATGTCGGAGCTAGGCGAACAATTATTTCCGCGTGGCGGGCTTCTTGAAACCGAAATTGGACGGAAAAAGAGCGTCTGTGACGTCGATGTCACCCCCCCCCCCCCCCACGATGGAGGCGAAATGGTGAGGCCGGTGTGCTGTGCGATGTCAGTGCACGTTAAAGAACCCCAGGTGGTCGAAATTTCCGGAGACCTCCACTACGGCGTCTCATAATCAGAGCTGGTTTTGGGACTTCAAACCCCACAAATCAATCAAATAACCGCCCCCACGGCTTTCGTCACTCGCCACTTGCCCGTGGTCACCGCCGCTCCGGCCGCTTCGGCCGTGCAAGCAGCTTGCGTTATCTCCTTCTTATCTGCGGCGTCGGGCGCCGCGGGCGAGTGACGAAATCCGGGGAGGCGGTAAGACAGAGATGTGGAAGACGTGCCCACGGTATCGAACGCGCCCACTGATGTGGAAGTAAAAGCCCATGGTATAGTCTGTTCACACCTCAATGTGAACACAATATACAGGGTGCTTTCCTTAGCTGCACCAAACTTCTTAAATTAGAAAAAACATAAATCGCGGGAATGTTTTGTGTACCACTCGAGTGTACAGATTGGGGGCCTCTAGATACAGAACAATTTGAGCACCTGTGTGCATAACTAACGAAATTACCCTAATTAACTTTTTAATTATCAGTAATTTGTGGCTACAGCAAAGGAGTACTCTGGAGGCCGTCTTCGACACTACCTAACCCAACGATCAAATTTTGAATAGCGGAGTGCTTTTAGGAGCTACGCGAATAATTAATTCGCCTTGGCAGGCTCCTTGCAACCCAAACTGGATGGAAAATGAGCGTTTGTGACGTTGACGTCCCCCCCCCGGCTTTCGTCACTCGCCCGCGGTCACAGCCGGTCCGGCCCCGCGACTGCATTTAACTCCGGTTACACGGATCTGGTTGCCTTTGCTGCGCTTGAAATATTTCCCTTTATGTGCGTTCAGTTCGGGAGCTATGTTCCTATCTGTTTTAATTTTCGCGTTTTCATTTAATTAACTGGCGTGCGCGCTCGTGACAGCATTCCCGGAGAAAGTGAATTTTGACCAGACGTCGTTCCGATCGATAAGCGTAAAACAGTAAGTCGGTGGAAGTTGACGTGTGGCGCCCGACGGAATGACGAAGTACATTTCGCGGCCACCCGGCATTGAAGCGCAAGCTAGGCCAACGCCGCAGACCGCAAGGAGATAACGCAAGCTGCTCGTGGGGCCGGAGCGGCGGGGACTGCGGGCAAGTGACGTAAGCCAGAGGGGGGGGTGACATCAACGTCACAGAAGCTCTTTTTCGATACAGTTTCAGTTCCAAAGAGCCAGCCAAGGGGAAACACGTAGCTCCGACATGTACTCCGCTATTCAAAATTCGATAGTTGGGATAGGTAGCGTCGAGGACGGGCTCCAAAGTACTCATTTGCTGTAGCCACAGATTACTGATAATTAGAAAGTTAATTAGCATAATTCCGCTAATTGTGAGCACAAGTGCAGGAAATGTGTCTAGAGGCCCTAATCCGTACACGCGAATGGTACACAAATCATTCCCACGATTTATGTTTTCCGAATTGAAAAAATTTGGTGCATTCTAAAAAATAGCACCCTGTATACCATTTATAATATTAGTGCACAATTTTTATGTGTTGTGCAGTGCGTTGAAGATTCACCGTCATTGCCAAGGAATGAACATTATAAAGTTTGCAATGGGGTGTCCCTTTTTATTTTGCTGCCGTCCGCCTATTGTCACAGAAACAATGTGAAATAAGGCATTTCAGCTGCTTCGACGGACAGAGCCGTTGCCGGCAACGGCTGCACATAGTCAAAGCCTTTCACTTAATATACATAGCCCGTGAAATGTTGTCGCACTGGCTTTTCCACGCGGTATTCATTTGCTGGCTGGAACTGTGTCACTGGAATCCACGTCTCCACCAGGGCGGGACCTGCGTGAGAGCGCCATATAAAGCTTCGTTATAGGGCGCATCGTTCAAGCAAACTTAACCTGGCACACGCACTTTACCTAACACACGTATATGATTATGCGAGGCTATGAGGAAGAATAAAAACGAGCCGACAGATGAGCATCCGAATATTCTTCCAGTACTAACGTACGTGTTGTGTCTGGCGTAGCCTCAGACACAAGGTAGCATGCCGAGAGGAGGCTCGAATGAAAGCACGCGGACACAGACGCAGAGCAAAAGCCAGAGAGAGAGCCCCCTGTTTATTCACACGTTTAAATATGTACGGGGGGGGGGGGGTAGCAGAACACAGCACCCCCTAACGGCGGGTCTACAGCGGTCCAAACCGGAACTGAACCCAATACACAACAGTACGGCGCCGAAACCTGGCGTTTAACGAAAAAAACTCAAGATGAAAATCAGGAGCACAGAGTGTCCCCACATGCACAAAGTTACACTTCTACATATCACGCAAACAGCAACGTCGACTGCTGTGCTCGATGTTGATACAGGGAAAAGAAACCTAGAAGTAGTGTCCTACCTATAGGAACTGGTGCAGCGTATAAGCAATTCTTTCACTTAATTCAATTAAGTATTCTCTACTATTCACGGACAACCAATAGCAGTGGCACCCTTAATTTCTGGAGCGCACATGGTTCAGGTATGTCGGTCATTGCATGGCCGTCGCTTGCTGGTAATTACTCAAACAAACGAACAAAAAAATCGTTCTCTGTTAGCTTTTGCTCTCGCTGGTGTCGCCTTCTCGCCTTATGTGCAACCAATATTAATATGCCTTCTCGATACCAGAAACAACAAGAAAAAAATAAAACGCTTGAGGAAAGAGAAAACAAAAAGACGGTGAGCGGAAGTTCTGTTCATTATCCATCTCAATTTTTTTGTTTACTCTTTGTGCGCGCGCATGTGTTTGTGCGTATGCGAGCCTGTGGAGGGGGCAGCAGATATGTAGCTTGGAAAGACTAGATTTTTACTTCCGCTCGCTGTTCCGATTCCGCGGAAATGTCATTAAAGTAGTCGACATCGTCTTGAAGTAAAACAAAACAGTATGCGTTATGCTAAATCACGTAAGCGCCGTCACGTTGCTGCTAACTTCGTCGCACCACCACTATATGTGTGAGCGGTAAAGCGAGAATACAGAGCTAAAAGTAAAAGTAAAGTTGAAAGTACTCAGGAGCCAGCCACTGGGTCATATGTACGGATAGCAAATCTGCTCCTGATATCATCCAAAATGTAAGAGCGGCTTTTAGGAACGGTGAAGTAGCCCATCTTATGGCAGAAATCGTGGAGTACGCTTCAGCGCAGGACCATGACATAGTATTTCAGTGGGTACCAACCACGCTGGAATAAAGGACAATGAAGAAACGGCCCAGTCTTGTCAAAAGACCCTTGAATGAGGGACGTGTTTGCGCAATCCCCATGTCTAGGCCAGATATTCGGACTATTATAACTCAAGGCTCTATATACCCACTATTGTGCAGAGAAATGGTATGAGTGTTAAGCCAAACAATCACTATTAGGTAAGATTGGACCGTGGCATAAATATCGTTTGCAGCAACAGGCAAACATCGCCTTAAATGATTTCCTAGCGGAAACAGGACTGCACAAGCGTTTCTGGCAAATAGTGATGTGTTAACAGCCTGTGAAGCGACATTCTTGCGCACTATCCTATGTTCTGCGGTTGTAACCTGGACCTAACAGGGTACATGGATAATTCTTCATCTTGGAAGAATTATCAATGACCATGGATCTAAAGGGTGTGTGAAAAAGACAGCGGTGTACATGAATTGATGTATAGTGTTAGTGCACTATGGGCAAACTTGAGTGAATTTGAACTTTTTAGTTCAATATGGACTCTGGACAGCGGACTGATCATTAACATACTTTTATTTCTTTTTATTTGTGTCAGTTGGCTCCTAGTGTCCTTACATGTCTATTTATTTTCGTGTAACTTCTATAATTTCTTGCTGCGAAGCACAGAGAAATGGAGTAGCCGAGGTAACAGACAAAGTCTCCACAGCACTAAAGTAGAACAGGGTTAAAAGTATACGAGAAATAGCGCACGCTATAAGACTGGGACGAAGCGAGCAAGACGACACAAGCGCTATTGTGTCGTCTTGCACTCTTCGTACGATTGTGTACCAACAAACCTAAGGTAATCTTCTATAGCTGAAAGCACTGCACAAGCGTACATGCTGGCGTTCACGCTTACAAAATTACAAAAATGCAGGCGAATTCTTAAACCTAGGGATTCGTGACAGTGCATGTGCTTTTGAGCCAATGAACGCTGAAGAGGGGAAACACACGCAAAGGCTTTGCGGAGTAACCCGCTTCCATAGCTTGTGCTTCTGAGCATGACGTCACACATGCGATGAAATGTGTGTGCGCTTAGCTTAAAGTTGGCGCTCAAAAATCTTAATATTTATCCCAAATCCTCGCTGGTTTTCACGCCCTTGTTGTGGTGTCGGCGTACCAAGCTCCAAAAAATTGTAATCGCTAATTTTGTTTGTACTTTACGGGGAGACTCGATGCGTATTATTCTAGTACGAGTTGAGTGCGCAAAAGGGACACGGATAAAAGGAAGACAGAGAGTGTGTATGCACCCTGTTTATCTGTCTTTTAGAGAGATTCTCGCGTCGGTCATGTTGTTGTTATTTTTCTTCTCATACGTGATCAGTGACAGTCGTGCGCCAAACATGTATATAGGTCGCCAGGTGAACAAAATGAACTATTGTTGTTAGTAGCGCCGGTGTCTGTGTGTCTCTTCCTTTTGTCCGTGTCCCCTTTGCACGCTCAACTCGTACTATAAAATGACCAAATGACCAACCAACAAGCCTTCATCGCCACCCTCGGCGAAATAATCATCATCATTATCATCATCATCATCATCATGCTGTGTAGGTCCACTGCAGGACGAAGGCCTCTCCCAACGATTTCCAATCCACCCTATCCTGAGCGAGTTGGTTCCACTTCATGCCCGCAAACTTTTTAATTTCATCGCTCCATCTGACCTTTTGCCTACCTCTGTTGCGTTTTCCCTCTCGTGGTATCCATTCCGTCGCTCTTACTGTCCACCTATTATCCTTCCTCCTCATGACATGTCCTGCCCAGGTCCACTTCTTTCTTTTAATTGATAAGATAATATCGGCTACTCCTGTCTGTTCTCTGATCCATTCCGCTCGTTTTTTATCTCTTAGCGTTACCCCTATCATTTTTCTTTGCATTGCACGTTGCGTGCTCCTTAGTTTCATCTCTAGTTTTTTCGTTATTCTCCATGTTTCTGCACCGTACGTTAGTACTGGGAGAATGCAGTGATTGAATACTTTTCGCTTTAATGAGAGCGGTAAGTTTCCGGTCATGATTCGTTCTTTGTTCATATATGCTTCCTCCATGCTGTTTTAAGTTGAGCGCTATTTTTGCGAGCTTGTACAGCTTCTTCTTATTCAGGGAATCCGATGTGTACGATAAATAGACGAAACTCCAAACTACATACGAAGTCTTATCAATGAAAAGTTAAAGCAAGACAGCAAGGTGAGCTATAATGGCTCGTCGTACTTTAGATAAGAGCGCAACGTAACAACGCGAAGGAGACAAGGTACAGCGCCAAGACGTGTTATTCTTCCTTATCTTGTCGGTGCTGCTCAGTTGCGCTGTCACCCATAGTTCGATGAAGAGTAGAAGACATCAACTGTGGCGTCCCAACAGATACGCTCTGTAGCTTCCCTGTGCAGCTGAATGCAAAGTAGACCATTTTAATACAACCGTTAGCACCAGCCCACCTTAGTATTAATGAATGTTGTTTTATTGTTCATGTTCCAACCGTGCGATCCTGTCAATTTATTCTCATTCAACAATAAACCTGCCACAAACCTGGCATAGGATAATATTCTTGATATTGAAGTTTACTATTGTGAAGTTTGCGCTCTGACTCACTTCCGTTTCGGCCTCAGGCCGAGGTTGTTGGCCTCATCAAATGTGTCAGGAAGTGGCTTTCCGAGAGTCTCCGGGAGAAAGCAGGCCGCAGTGGCTCCACACAGACCGGCACCGCTGAGCACGATGGTGGGTGCAATGGTGTGCACGTGGATTCCCTGCGAAAACATGCGTCTGTGAATGCAACGCTGCTTGGTAGCCGACAGAAGAGAATGCTTTATTAATATTACCCCGGAGATGTTCGCGCTTTAAGATCTGGCTTGCTACTCAAGCTGTTTAGCGATGATTGTCTCGTATGCACAATCAGTATCGTCGATGCAGGCGCGCACACACACTAGCACTAGTGTGTATATATATATATATATATATATATATATATATATATATATATATATATATATATCAAAGGGTCACGTTGAAAAAACATAACATTTATTACGAGGCGCGTTCTCCTTCTTTGCGAGCTGGTACAGCGTTCCTCTAAGAAAGAGCGTTTCCATAGCCAACGCGCGCCTTTCGCTCTCTCTCTGTCTCTCTCTCTCTCACACAAGACAGCAGAGGCATGCGCCGGGAGGTAGCGCTGGGAGAGAGAGAGGCACGCGCCGGGAGGCACGCGCCGTGGCGAACGCCGAGGGCGAGCGCGTGCCGGGAGGCATGCGGGTTACGCCTAACGACTGACGCCTGACGCGTGACAAGGTTAGACTAAGAGGAGGTTCGCCCTTAAAAATCACAGCATATCCACGAGGTGAATGATGGTGAGGTGGGCGAAGCTCCGGAAGTTATGGGTGTCGGATCGTCGGTGGGGCATGGACGAAGCGGAGCGGCGGGCGCGGAGGGCCGCGGCGGCTCGTGCTCGTCCCCAGGATCCCGTGGTGCGAGCCCGAGAAGCAGCGGCGAAGCGAGCGCGGCGCCTGGCGGATCCCGAGACGGTGCGCGCCAATGACGCCGCGGCGCAACGTGCACTCCGAGCAGCGGACCCCGAAAGGCGAGCCCGAGAAGCGGCGGCGAATCGAGCGCGGCGCCTGGCGGATCCCGAGACGGTGCGGGGTAGCTACGATGCCGCCGCAGCTGTAGCGCCCAATCGGTCTCCGTCGATGGGCAGGGGCGGGCGTCGTCTTTGAACGGCGACGATCCAGGAGACTGAGAGAGGCACTCGTTTCCCGCGCACCCAGGCACAGCCCGCGCAGCAGCGAATTGGAGAGTAGCGGCACTTCCACAGCCATCTAGTGGCGATTCACACAAGCGCACTATTGCACACACTTCTATTGGACCAACGCCATCTAGGAAATGAGACGAGAAATGGTGATGACGACACAGATTGTGTACAGCCCCATCTAGAATATCATCACTCAACTGCAGTTTGTATGTACTTCTATGAGACAGCGCCATCTATTATACTGTTCGGGAGATACTGCCGGTTACGCTTGACGCGTGACAAGGTTAGACTAAGAGGAGCTTCGCCCCTAAAAAAGGGGAGGGGGGCGGTGTATGGAATAGTGGTGGCGGCCTTGAAAGCCCAAAGATAAAAGGGGGTGTTTGAGGTATACCGAAGTAGAAGTTAAATGAGGGAAGGCGGAGAAGGAGCGGTTTCGGCGCCGCCACTCTGAGTCACGGGAGCCGTGCATGTAGCCATCAGCTCAGCCCTCTCAGGGCACAACACGCAGCTGCAAGAAGCGCGGCGCATGGAGGGCTAAAGAAAGCCAGATGTAGAACTACTCAGAGCTGTGGCGGCGTGTAGCAACAGGAAAACTGCCTTGGGAAGTTAGAAGATAAGACGTTAAACCCCACAAAACAAC
Source organism: Hyalomma asiaticum (assembly GCA_013339685.2). NCBI lineage: Eukaryota > Metazoa > Arthropoda > Arachnida > Ixodida > Ixodidae > Hyalomma > Hyalomma asiaticum. Next base: position 26,869,017 of record CM023481.1, read on the forward strand.
AACAAGTTAGAAGATAAAGGAGATACGGGGTGAGATAAAAGAAAGAAGGGGAAAAAAGGAGTAGAAAAAGAACGAAAGAAATAAAAGGAAAAACAAAAGGAAAGGGAGGGGGCGGTGGGCGCGTGGACGCCTGTGTGAGGTGGAGCACAGAAACATTTGCAATACGATGACAGTAAGGTGCACCGTCACAAATACAAGCAAAACAGGCTCAGCTGAACAGCCAATACGGATAAAAGCGCGCAATAGAAATATACAGTAAGAGGAGAAACAGAATACCATTGCGAGTATCTTACACAGCAATTATACATACGTATATCTTACACAGCAAACACACATACATATATACACACTCAAAGCATACACACACACACACACACACACACACACACACATATATATATATATATACTTGTGTGTGTATATATAACGCTTGCACTCTACCTGTCTGCCTGCTCAGAGGCATAGGTCTGCCCACTAAAGCGTCATGCCGAGATATGCGCCATTTCCCCATGTCACGCTACACCACTGCGACTTCCCGGCAGTGGAGGACAGCGGTACGTCAGATACAACGCCGTGCGAAAACGTTCGGTGCTTCATCAATTACGCTACACGGATGCCATAACCTCTCGTGAGACACGTTACCAACCTATATATGGCAAGTTTATCTTTTCGGCCAAAAAGGGGATATTCAATGTGTCCTAACGAAAGACTGATGGGCTGTTAACCAACCATTCACATCATGCATTTGTACTCGTTGTGATACATGGCGTCGGTAACTTGTTTCTGGTGCCCTGTATTATAATTTCGCATAATAGAGCGTCCGTTCTGCACTTTCAAATATTTCCTTTGCAACTTGCCCGGTTCCCTTGAACCAGTTTAGATACCACTGGTAGACTTACCACGATCTCTCTCGCCACCAGAATTGCTTATCGTCTCTGAAATCCTAATAAAACACTAGGAACAAGCTTTTATTGCCATTCTGAGAATTCGTACAAGAAAGCAGCATCTCAGCGAAAAGATCGTTTGTAAGTGATGCTGTAGGTGCAATATTATGTAGCTTCACTTGTTCTTCCTGACTAACATGTCAGTAGTGCTGAAGCACTTTTAGGTCTATGCGATAGTCTTCCGCCTTCAAATGCTTTTCTTATTCGCTTTGCAGCCTCTGTGGAATTATAATCCAGTAAATGCATTAAGATCTGTACTGCGCATCAGGTTGTGCGATCACCTCTCTTATATAATTAGGTTTTTAATATAACCTGTTTATGTTTTACTACCCGATCAAGCACACACAATTTGAAAGAATTCCAAGTACATTAAATTTGCTGATTAAACTAATTATATTATTAGCTTTCTATAGCTACCAACTATATTGCACATGATCTTTTACAGTTCAATGGTTAAGCGTCAATCCTGCCTGTATACACTTGAAAACGGCCAGGTAAACTAAACTAACTAGCCTCGAATTATGCACTCAATTTACCTCACACGGACGCAGCAGCGCGAAGCTGCTCACTACGTCCGAAACCACGCGTGACGCCAAAGCGTACTGAAGGTTATGAGGTCGGCCCCGACAGGCGGGTACTAGTTTTAAGGCGCAGCCCTTAAGCGACCGTGCGCGCGCTTCGTGCCACTCCTACCTAGTTACACTACACTTCGAGTTACCTCATAGTGACTACACATTCAGTAAAATTACAAATAATGCCCACAATGCTTTCCTTGGACCCATTGTATGTTGGCTTCACGCCGTGGTATCCAACAAAAATGGGCCCCTTTTTCACCTCAGGCGCAGTCACTTCAAGAGCAATGGATAGTCGCGTACAACGCTTTAGCGCGAGGAGTGGCGAAGCTTCATTTTCATTAAGGAGCGCTGTACGAAGACGCAGATTTGTGCGGCAAGCTTCGCTGCACCATTCAGCGTGTACGTAATCATGTAAATTAGGAGAATTTTAATTGTCATATTAATTAAGATACCCTCAGGGCCAATGGCATTGGCCCTGAGTGGAAAAAAAATGTATAACCATACAGATGAGTCAAGAACACAAGCAATTATACAATATTAGGAAAAAGAAAACCACGGCCGCTGGATGAAAGCGCACAGGTGCGGCCTGCTGCGTGGAGCCGCCGCGCATTGTCCAGGGAGGGAGTGCGGCGTTGACAGTTTCTGCCGCAACTTTCGCCGAGGGCGCTAGTAGTAGGTGATACTCTGAAGTCCGCGCGCTGTGGTGAGCGCGCCTTTTTTGCGTTGCGCGGAGTGCTAGTAGTTCCGAATTCCGTGTGTTATCCCTCCTGACAACACAAACATAGCCTGAATAGGTTGTTAGAGCAGCAGTACGCCTAAGAACTCCTGCGTTCCACTGTGCACGTCGAACGCGGAGAAAAATCCCGGCTTGGGATACCATGAATCCCTCCAATGCTGAACGCTGATAAGCCTGGCTCACCAACATCGCCAGGCAAGGATATGGAGGAAAATGGTGCCCAGCGACCGTTCTTCTCTTTGCTGGCTGCACTTCACTGAAAATGATTACAAGACCACCAAACTGCGTATGCTTCTACCAAATGCTATCCCGACGGTGTTTCCTGATTACCCGTTGTATATGCAGAAGGCAAGCACTCCAAGGACAAGGAAGCGGCCTCGACGGGAAGTAGGAGATGACGCTTATTTAGCTTCCACGAACAACAACGCACCAAGTGAGAGTCTGCATGAAGATCTCGAGCCTGGCATCAGAGATCAAGAACAGGTCGCTGCACCAGGCGAATATTCCGAAGCAACGTCGAATTTTGGGCTGCCTGCTGCGAGTAAGCGCCACGGATAGATGAAATGTCTCAAACAGACCTTGATGATAAGCGGGTAATAGAGGATTCGAAGAGAACAAATATCCGCCTACAGAAGAAAATATCTCGTCTCAAGCAATCATTACAGACACTGCAAAGCAAATATGATAAGCGCGTGAACGGCTGACACCTTTCTAAAGCAGCAAAGAAATAGCATCTTTTTTTAATTTGCTTAATTGCTGTCCTGTCCATTCCTTCTTCTTCGTGCTCGTCGTTTCCAGCTGGAATATTAACGCCATGAACCAACACGCCCAACAAGCTACCCTACGCATGGCAATAAAACCGGCCAGTTTGTCAAGGACCAAGAGTCAAATTTTTGTTTCAAAGAAGCCAGAGTACAGTGAATCAATTTGTGCTTTGGAAAGCTTGCTCCAACAAAGGTTACGAGCGCGTGAGGACGAGAGGCCTGTTTAAGTTGCCTTGTCGTGCCACAATTCAGAAGTATGTCGGGCACACAACAGGTGAAATAGGCGTCGCATCACTAATAACAGGAAGTCGGAAAGTACTACAGACCAATTACGTCTCTTCAAGTATTGCATGGTGTTGCAGTAATTGTGTTACAGGAAGTTGAGTTGATAAAGTGCAGGCCGCTGTGTTGACTTAAGGCGATACGCCTAATATAGATTTTTCAATACACACGCTAAGGAGGTATGCGCCTTCCTGCTTTCTATGAGCCGCTTCTTAGTTGATAAACATTGCTGGGACTCGAACTGAATTTTTTTTTACTAGAGCCAGAAGATATGCGCTGCTCGTAATTATCGAATAGGTAATCGCTGCGTGTAGCAGCCTAGATCATTACAATGGAACACATTATATGTAGCCGGCATGCTCTTCAGTACAATACAATAATAATTACGAAGCTCTTCCCCGTATAAGGAGAACTGCAATTTTTCACAATATTTGTCATAAGATTCGGAATTAAAAACGCTACTTGTTCTAAACAACGACATCGGCGAAGACAAAATAATTTATCACAATTACCGCTTTAGCTCTTTTAGGGAATTCAGATGTTGAATTTGTTTGTCTGAGCGATGTAAGCAATTGAAATATCCTACACACTCCTGCTACATAGCACTTTTGATTCATATTTTGCTTTGGCTTGATTTTATTATTTGCAGTTGACCTGTCATGCTTGCAAGGTTTTCCTGCAAGACCCAAATCCTTGCGGTGGCATTTACGAGTTCGCAGCAAGAAATTTATAAAGGAAAAATTCTATATGGGCGAGATCGTACAAATTTGCAAGCTGACATGAAATTTTGTCAGTGAGGTGATGAAGCACGCAGAAGTTCGCGAAGAAGTGGAAACCTCTGCAAACTTCCTCATAATAACTGCAAAATAAACTAGAATTAACTAAAGCCTCAAGTATTCACTGCCATTCTAATTTAGAAACGCAAAATCAAGTCACGGTAGCCATTCAAGCACGTTTTTAACGAGAAGCGAAAAAAAAAGAATCCCCCGAAAGCATGTGCCAGTACATTTGTGAAAGAACACAACAAATGTGTAATAATAAAACTGGTCCTACAAAAGGGAAAACCTTGTCATAGAGAGACGGGCATGCTTAGTCAAGGCCACTTCGACTCCTGCAGGAAAGGAAAACCATTTGCATTATGAGAAAAATGTATTGCCTTAGCGTAGAACGATGCGCTGAGGGGGTATCGAATTCGGCATGTGCGTATGCAGTACCGCGAGCGCCGCTGAAACATCATACGATTTCGCGCATACACCGCTGTCCAGGCGCTCTCACTATCCTTGACTGGTGGCGCTACGGCGGCCGCCGAACCGTCCTCCCCGCCGTCTCCGGCGCACGCAGCTGGCCGTACCTGTGCGCTTTCATCCAGCGGCCGTGAGAAAACTAACTTACAAGTAGTTACGCAAATACTAGCGGTACAGAAACAGAATACATAAAACTGCTTATCAATAACTAAAAATACATCAGTCAGGGGATAAAAGACGATGGACTTATTTAGGTGGTCATGATGCTGACTTCAACAAACACTAACAACAACAATAAAGTAAACTTAGAAGAAAATGTTGCCTAATGTTTCTTTAAAGCGGTTAGTATCGTTAATGGATGCAGCATTTTCAGAAATTTAATTGCACTCATCACTAGCGAGTGGTACAAATGAGTGAATAAATGTGGTGCATTTGTAAGATGCAATGTCAAATTTGTGTGGGTAATAAATGAGAGATGATATGTAGGATGGTGCAAAAGGAGTTCATGTCGTAGAAGGGGTGATGATACATCCCATGAAAAAGAATCAGTCGCACTTGTTTACGCCGTGAAGCTAATGATGGAATAAGTTTATTTCGGTCCGCATGACCGTTTTCGACGTGAAACTGTATTCCCATGATGACGCCGTTCAAGTTGCCAATATGCACCGCCGCGGTGGTCTAGTGGATATGACACTCGGCTGCTGATCCGAAGATCGCGGGATCAAATCCTGGCCGCAGCGGCTGCATTTCGGTGGATTGATTTCTGCAGTATAACGTCTCAAAACCAGCTCTGATTATGAGAGACGCCGTAGCGGGCGTCTCCGGAAATTTCGACCTCTGGGGTTCTTTAGCGTGCACTGACATCGCACAGCACACGGCCCTCAATATGTCGCCTCCATCGAAATGCAGCCGCTGCGGTCGGGATACGATCCCGCGACCTTCAAATCAGCAGCTGAGTGCCATAACCACTGGACCACCGTGGCGGGGCTGCATTTCGATGGAGCCGACATATTGAGGCCCGTGTGCTACGCGATGTCAGTGCACGTTAAAGAACCCAAGTTGGTTGAAGTTTGCGGAAACCTCCACTATGGCGCCTCACATAAGCAGAGCTGGTTTTGGGACGTTAAACCCCACAAATCACTCAAAGGAATCAAGTTGCCAATATGAACGTGAACTACGAAGTTTGTAATTAGTAGGAAATTCCCTACTGAAAATGTTCCCTTCCATATTGCCATAATTCCGTATGCTCCCTACGATGTACATACATATTCGAAATGTTTGTCGTATATTTGCCATATAAATACATGTGAATCTTACGCAAGCTTATAGAATTGTGGCAACGGCCATGCGCGACTTTATACTAGGGTTTATTTGATGAGTGAATGAACAGCACTTTTTTTTCTGTTTTGTTTTTGCAAGAAGATGTGCACGTGAACGGATACATAATCTGTGGTGACCTAATTCGATCAACATCACTATGCTTTTTAGTCAAAAAAGAAAAAAAAACACACACACGTGTTCCAAGTAAACAGCAGTGATAAATGAATCCATGACAGAAGTGCAATAACTTTCGTCTTAATTTGTCCTCGCAATTTTAAATTGAGGCAACAGATTCACAGTAGTACGTACACGGACAGCAAAGCAACGTGCATGCACGCTCTTCAAAATATTATCGGCTTAATGAAAGACACATAGTCCCGAAGATCACAAGCGGTATCGCACTACAGGCTTGTATACGCATATTAACGGTATTCTCCCAAGATGCCGCAAATTCTCACCAGGTCTCTCATGAAGGGAGCCACGATTCCTCCGATGCGTCCCATGGTGAAGCAGGCAGCGAACCCGAAGCTCCTCGTCGCCGTGGGGAAGATCTCCATGGTGAAGACCCACTTGATTGCGCCCGAAATGACGAGCAGGAAACGAGACGTCATGTTCAGACCGAGGCGTAGCCACAGGTTTTCTGCAGCGGAATACGAGAACAGTTCGTCATAGACACCGAGTCATCTCAAGCAGAGGTCGATGAAGGATTATCATGTGCTACTACTTCCGATGCTCTATAACACTTGGGAAGTTAACAGGTTTTGCTAACACCAGCTTGGAACATTGCACATCAGCTATTGTGTGCAGCATTATCGTGGTGAGGAAGGCCTGCTACGATCACCCTCTGAGCATAACGGAGCAAATTATTGAGACACATTCTCAACAGTGACGCAGGGGCTGGATTACCGCTAGTGGGGTCGCTGACCTGATAACGGCCAGGATGTTCGGCTTCATATCCATGAATTCGCGAAAGGTATGAATGATTAGCGTTGCTTGGTACAAATTTTAACTATAGATTTTGCGTTTGTAACGAGTAGATGACACCACGTGGGAGCGTATCTCGCTCTCGGAGAACCACGCGGCTCGAGTACAAGTTCTGCGAGACATCAGGGAAACGTGTGTCGTGTTCATAGTTAAGGTAGTGATCCTAAGAAGAGAGCGTTAGCAAACTGAGTGCGCTCACATAAACCGAGTTCTATTTGTACATACTGAGGACGCACGGTCCCTGCTGGCTTCTTGCCATTTTTCATGGCTTCGTTTAGTCACGCGTGGCATGAGAATGTCCTTAGAGTTTTGCGGAAGCAAACCACAGACTTGACCGTGATGAGATGACCAGCCTTAGAGCCGCTCAATTCGCACACGTCCACCTTTCGGCACCGTTGTGTGTTTATATGCTACACTCGTCATCGTTCGCATTAAAATCGTACACTTTTAGGCCACTGATAAAGCGTATTCACCAGCACTGAAGCGTACGCACTACACAGAACCAAAAGAAGACGAGATGGATGCACACGACTGTCGACGTAATTTCTAATAGAGCTTGTCACGTCGCTCTCGTCTTCGCAAATGACAGCATGAGAGTATCTCTGCTGCACACTTTCGTAGAAGTATTTTATTGAAGCACGCAGCGAACCCGAAGCTCCTCGTCGCCGTGGGGAAGATCTCCATGGTGAAGACCCACTTGATTGCGCCCGAAATGACGAGCAGGAAACGAGACGTCATGTTCAGACCGAGGCGTAGCCACAGGTTTTCTGCAGCGGAATACGAGAACAGTTCGTCATAGACACCGAGTCATCTCAAGCAGAGGTCGATGAAGGATTATCATGTGCTACTACTTCCGATGCTCTATAACACTTGGGAAGTTAACAGGTTTTGCTAACACCAGCTTGGAACATTGCACATCAGCTATTGTGTGCAGCATTATCGTGGTGAGGAAGGCCTGCTACGATCACCCTCTGAGCATAACGGAGCAAATATTGAGACACATTCTCAACAGTGACGCAGGGGCTGGATTACCGCTAGTGGGGTCGCTGACCTGATAACGGCCAGGATGTTCGGCTTCATATCCATGAATTCGCGAAAGGTATGAATGATTAGCGTTGCTTGGTACAAATTTTAACTATAGATTTTGCGTTTGTAACGAGTAGATGACACCACGTGGGAGCGTATCTCGCTCTCGGAGAACCACGCGGCTCGAGTACAAGTTCTGCGAGACATCAGGGAACGTGTGTCGTGTTCATAGTTAAGGTAGTGATCCTAAGAAGAGAGCGTTAGCAAACTTGAGTGCGCTCACATAAACCGAGTTCTATTTGTACATACTGAGGACGCACGGTCCCTGCTGGCTTCTTGCCATTTTTCATGGCTTCGTTTAGTCACGCGTGGCATGAGAATGTCCTTAGAGTTTTGCGGAAGCAAACCACAGACTTGACCGTGATGGAGATGACCAGCCTTAGAGCCGCTCAATTCGCACACGTCCACCTTTCGGCACCGTTGTGTGTTTATATGCTACACTCGTCATCGTTCGCATTAAAATCGTACACTTTTAGGCCACTGATAAAGCGTATTCACCAGCACTGAAGCGTACGCACTACACAGAACCAAAAGAAGACGAGATGGATGCACACGACTGTCGACGTAAATTTCTAAATAGAGCTTGTCACGTCGCTCTCGTCTTCGCAAATGACAGCATGAGAGTATCTCTGCTGCACACTTTCGTAGAAGTATTTTATTGAAGCACGCAGAAGAGACTTTTAAAAGACTAACTACTGTGGCTGCACCGTGGAGTTTCACTTGTATGCCATGAGAGCCAATGCTCTCGAGATTAAAGAGACGTGTCATGTGCACCGTGTACACTGCCGTGTCAGAAGAGCCTCCGGAATCGCACTATGAGCACAGCCGAAAGGCACGTACGTGGGAAGCCTGTAGTCACACTTATACTTTTGACAAATGATGTACAGATCCTTTATGTACTTACTGACAATGAAATAGGATTGCTGCAAGATTTCAATAGGGTCGCAAGTCCAAACCTGCTCACGCTGATAGCTGCTTGCAGAGGGCTACTTATGTCTTTTGGAAACTGGACGAGGTAGGTTTTCTAAATGCATCTCATAGAGAAATGTGTTTTAAAGCGACTGTCTAACCGCTCGGAAAATATCTTTCGGTTGTGGCGAAAATGAGAAGATCGTTTCTCTCATTGAAGGGATGTGCTTGAACACCATAAAAAAGGAATGATAGTTTAACTTGGCCCTGAAAGTCCTGAAAAAAAAAACGGTGGCGCCATTCTTGGTGATATGTGCTATAGTAAGTGTAACGAACGACCAATAAAAAATCCACGCAGGTTTATTTATCTGCCTTCAAAGGAAAAGAAAAGAAAAGCAGGAAAGAAGATTTGTATTTTACGCACAACTTGTAGCGTTCCTTCGCGAGGGATAGTAATTTTCCTTTTTTATGATACTAGACAACTCCCAGTAAACAATGTGCCCAGCGTCCCTACACTCGCACAAGGGGGGATTACGAAGATTGAAAAGTTCTATTTTAAGAGTCTCCACTGATGTTCCAGCGAAACCCCTGCTTGTACAATTTGAACGGCAAGCTTTCTATTGCGATAAAAAACAGGAAATCGATTAGCGGCTGTAGACAGATAACATAATAGGATGCTTTGTTGGGCGCGTTGGTTCAATGAGGGATACATTTGAGCGCAAAAATGGACGAAACACAAGGAAAAGAAGAAGACTATACGAGCGCTCACGAAGCAACGGCAATGTGGCTTACCAAAAAAGCTGGATCGCTGACGAGTGAGGGAACATAAAAAACAGGGCCCACTGTAGAAGAAAGGTAACTTAATAGAATACTTTGTTGGGCGCGTTGGTTCAATGAGGGATACATTTGAGCGCAAAAAAGGACGAAACACAAGAGAGAGAAGACATATGTATTGAAACTAGACATTGGTTGTACTTATGATGGATGGGGCGCCTCTTCCAGGGCTCCATTGGTTACACCAGTTTACAGGGACCGGTCTTCCTGCCTTCGCATCACATGCCCTGCCCACACCCATTTCTTCTTAATTTCTACTAGGATCTCATTAATGTACATTTGTCGCCTCGCCCACTGCGCTCTTTTCTTCTCCCTTAACGTTCGATTTAAGTTGAACCTTTTTTAGCCTCAAATAAGTTTCAGCCCCGCATAGGTAAGTACCGGAAAGGTGCAGCTGCTATACACTTTCTTCTTGAGGGACAATCGTAAGCTGCCGTTCATTATCTGCGAATTCCTCACAAATACACTCTCCCGCATTCTTATAACCTTCTAATAATCTCAGCTTCATGGTACGGATTGGGGTCGCTACCTGACCTACAAATAGATATATTCGCTTACCACCTCCAGTGCCTCGCTACCTATCTCAAACATGAAGGCAAAATAACCATTGTTCATTAAGGGTAACAGAGTCGATCCCTAGAGAAGGCAAGCGCGATGAAGGGGTAGCAGTTGGCACACGACCGGTATAATTGAAGATCTGTGGGAGAGGACTTTGCCCTGCATTGGGCGTAGACAGGCTCATGATGACGGTGACGTTGAAAGGTGGCCAGTTCGATTTCCAACTAGAGTTCAAGGAATCGCTCTTCCCACGACTCCATGGGGTCGTGGAAGCGCGACTCACCTTATGCGTAAGGTGAGTGTTTAGCAGCGACGACATGGCGGCCGCCGGGTGTAGCATATTTTAATACATATTACATACTGTGATACCTAAATTATATGCGATTCACTGCAAACCCACCTTTTTTAGCATTGCTTCAAACAACATTGCGTGAGCTCAGAACCCCTTGAGGCGCGTGTAGTTTGTCTCTGGCGCTTCGGCGAGGTTGCAAATATCAAGTAGCAGTTGCAATGCGTTCCCGTATACCGTAAAATTGCGCCGGATTTTGGCTCCGGCACAATTGCACTCGTTTTTTCGTGGGCTTAAAAAATCATCAGAGTGCACCGCGGGTGCTTCTGGCACCCGGTTTTATTGGTCAAACTTTTAACATTGTATACGGCTTAGTTTTTCATGATTTTGATTTTCCTAGATGACTGGTGTGGTGGTGCTAGAAGGGTACTATGAGCTATAGTTGGCACCCTTCTCATTGCGCGTGCCCATATTCCTACGCATTCAGCATCTCAGTCGAATGAAAGCAAACAGTGGTAAAGAGACGCCGGTGCTCACCGAGCGGCAGAAGCGAGATGAGTATGGCGGCGAGACCTGCTAGGAGCAGAAGTGCTGCCTGCGACCTCCGGCGCCGACAGTAGCGCACTAGCGGCAGGCTGACCAGTCCTCCTGGGATCTCACCCGCCGCCGAAAGGGCGAAGTTGATGAACCTGCTGCCGCCCAGGTCGACCGATGACAGCGTCGTGGCAAACAGCAGCAGGTTGTCGCAGAACCTGCCGGACGAACACCATAGCGGAACGAGATTGCTGGCAGGAATGCGTTTTTGTTTTCTTTTCCCGAAAAAAAAATGCATATGGACTAGATAGATACGACAGTATATATTTCTGAGAGTCACCGATGATAAAATGAACGTTCCAATTTGGGAAGTGCGTAGAGGCATAAAGCAGAGAAATTATGAAAAAAAAAAACTTGGACCATCTCCCCGAAGGGAACCCTGATGGGATGCGAAGCAGCAGCGTTGCGCACGGGTGGCGTCACGGGTTGAACGGCGCTAACGCGGGTGCTGGAAGAACAGTTTGAAGCGAAACTCGGTGTAGCGTTTACTGGTGGAAACGTTTGTTTGAAACGGAGACACGGGAGGCGAGCGGGCGTTGGAGCCGGCAGCTGCGGGCGCTCCGGCGGGTGAGGGAGAGAGTGACGTGCGCGCACCTGCGAGGGAAGCGTGCGAGGGGAGCGTGACGTCAACGCCCAGCTGCGGCGTGACCTACTTGGCACCGCTCCAACACCTGCGCCGAGGGAAGCGCGTTGCCTCGCGTTTGTGCGGACGGAGGGACTTGGGAGGGACAGCGTTACACAGGCTAGCCAAAGAGCTGCTTCGGATCTAAAAAAGAAAACGAGAAGGTCCCACAAACATAATTTGCGTAGGTTGAACCATGCATGGAGCACTTACTGCAAGAAGCCGCCATGTACGGAATCAATCCGAGACTCGGCGCTGCACTAGAAGGCTCTTGGTGATCGCCGTTCCACCCCTCATGTAGTTAGACTCAAGCAACAAAAAAATTGAAGAACTCTTAAGCTTTGCCTTTAAGAGTGGGAAGCGATAGCGTTATCGGGCTCAGTTCGCGTTGCCTTCTCATTCGCTTGCCATGATGTCGAGATAAAACGTACAGAGAACATTTAATAAAACCAACGCCTCCTCTCTAATGCTTCATGTCTCTCCGCGCTGCGCTGCCGAGCAAGCGAGCGTCATCTCTGCGATGTTTACGCAACTAACCTACCCGGGCCAATGCCTTCTTTTTAAAGGCGGCGCTGCACGGCCGCGCCGTTTTTGGTATGGTATAAGTGCTGGAAAAGGGGGTCGTATTTCAGTTTACTCGTAAATGAGTTACGTTTTCTCGTACATTCATATCAGAATTTGGCGTACCATGCGTGTGCGTTGCGGTTACGTCGCAGCTTACAATTTCTAGCACGAATTTCACTTTAGGAATTTTAATTCTCTTCCCTATCGCATCTGCGCAGTGACGGTGGGCCTGCGTGGTCGCAGTCGTCCGGGATGATTTTTTTTCCCGCCACGGGCGCCGACGCTGGCACCGACGCAGGATTTTACGTGACACGAGCTCTTCTGCCCTCGTTAAAATTTCGCATACGTGCGTATACGCGTGAATCTAAACGTTACTTACCATACGACGAAGAGTAATATGGCGTTACGCAATAGCCTTTTGTGCCTCATAATCTCGATGGGGCTGGTGGAGGTGAGCTGGGCGTCAGCCTTGGACTTCTCCACCAGTTCTCGCATGGTGGCCTCCATGTCGGGCACCGGACGCCCGTTGATACGCAGTATCTTGACGATGGCCGCACGAGCCTGTTTCTCGCGGTGGGTTGACACCAGCCATCGCGGGGACTCCTGCAAAATGCTGCGAGCCAGGCATGCAGGGACCTATCAGCACTCATACGTACTCGAAAGGCAGTTCGCTAGCTCCGAATGAACACTTCTTAGAGTGAAGGAAGCACCAGCACAGTCAGTGTAGACAACAAACGCGCCCGATACCAGCTGATAAATTTCTGGCCAATAATTTGAAGCTGCAGACAATAATTCGGGTCTGAGGCGGGGATAACGCAGACCGATTTCATTCCAGTCATTTCCGTTTTCGCGCTGCGTGAGTGCTTTGGGCAGTATTGCACCCACGCTATCAGCGGGGTCGGCTGGCCTTGAAATGTGGATGATAAAAAAAAAAACGATAGAATCGAGCGAAATGAATCGGCGTGTTGTGTTAATTGCGCCCACATCGAAAACATAAAAGTGATTTACCACGCTTTGCCCACGCGCAGCTATGTATATAGAACAGTGTACTTCCTCTCTGATATTGCCGTTCACAGGGCTGCGTGCATTTGCTTCTCCTTTCCTTCAACAGAGAATTCCCATCCGACAAATCCATCAGCACGCAGACGTCTCACTCCTTTGCAGAGAGAGGTAACCGTGTGAGCGGCGCGCTATATATATATATATATATATATATATATATATATATATATATATATATATATATATATATATATATATATATATAGTATGCGCTGAATGATTTGACTGGCCGCTTACAGGCGGTGTTTAATGCAATGCGTCAAGAATTGTGCACATTTAAAGGTTTCGTTAGCTTTTTATTTTTGCTTGTTGTGCAGTAAACTTGCATTTTTGCACAGTACTTTTTGGGATGTACTGCCTTCGTTTACCGTATGACACAGCTTATCACGACTGAACTGTGTAATATTAAAGGAGCCCTGCAACACTTTGACAAAGTCAGATAAGAGTACCGATCAGTCGTAGAGGCTCCTGTCAACATGTCAGCCAATTATTATTGCACTGCACGTGCTGCATAATTGGCAGCTTAGGTTCAGTTACAGCTGTACATGCCCGGCCGCTCTTCGTTCGAGAAATGACGTCACTGGGGACTATCCAATGACAAATTCTAGAGATAACATGCAAGCATTCTGAGTTCATCGCTCGCACAAACGGCGCCAGAAAGGAAGGCACATAGAACACACCAAAAGCGCGAAAATAACAGAGAGGTTTAGAATTTGCTACCCAGGCATTGGGTTCGTTGGGTTTTCGTGATCACGCCGTAGATGTCTTAGAAGAGGATCTGGCCGGCGTAAACCAAGTATATATGTATACTACGCACTGTACCCAAACGCTACAGAATCGCGCTCGTATCTTCACGCGTTCAATGCATAGGTGCTTTATTAGGCAGCTTCGGCACTCACGGTATTTTCGAAAAAGTGGTGCTGGAATGTTAACCTTAAAGGGGCCCTGAAACGCATTTTGCGCACATTGATTTTATTGCACATTTGCTTTGTGTGGGACTTGATGATGACCGAAACACCAGTGAAAGCGGCGAGATTGAACCGTACTATATTTAAATTTGTACATGAAATCGGTTCCCGCGCTGACTACAGCGCCATACATCAACAGTATCTCCGAGCGGATATGACACCACCATGCTGGCTTTGCTGCAGGTTCTGATTGGCCGGCAACATCAGGGAATAAAAGTATGCATCATACATGCTTTCAATTCATCGAATATAAAAAATTTTAAAATTGAGAACGTGTTTTATGCTTGCTAAAGCAACTAAAAGGTACGAATTCGCGCATTACAATTTCATTGTGCTTGTAACTGACACAAGGAGCATTGTGCGGCTCATGTGATGGTTGTGGTAACAAGGTCACAGAGGGTAGCACGGTTCCGGTTCTGCAAGATGTAAGCCGCGTTTTGACTAGAAGCAGCATGCATGCCTCGGGATGCCGATATCTGTCGTCTGCTCTTACTTTGAATTTTTGAGTTGATTAACTTGCGTTTCCCTGCATCGATCTCGAAAATTCTTTTTGCATTTACCCCAGAACAATACAAAGAATCCGTTTCGATGCAAAACTCAGAGAGTAAATTATAGTTTCAGGGCCCCTTTAAGAGGTGTTGGCATATAACGTATGCGCCGTGTCCGCAAGCCAAGGCCATTGCATACGTGAAGCTCAAAATACCATATTCTAATGCTGTCTAATAATCCAGGCCGCAGCGGCTGTATTGCGATGGAGGCGAAATGTTGAGGCCCGTGTGCTGTGCGATGTCAGTGCACGTTAAACAACCCCCCAGGTAGTCGAAATTTCCGGAGACCTCCACTACGGCGTCTCTCATAATCAGAGCTGGTTTTGGGACGTTAAACCCCACAAATCAATCAAATCTGTCCAATAATTGAAAATGAAATACTACTGGCGCATTAATTTTATGTAGTTTAACGCACTACTAAACCTGTTTACCCGTTAAACGTGGCATATGGAGCCTCGGAAGTCGGCGTCCGAGACGAAATTACACGCCGTTGCACGCTTTATAGAGAACATATCAACCTTGTAGATGGCTTAAATGGATGGGGACATCTCAGTTTAGGCTGATACTATACGACGTACTAGATCATAAAGGTATCGCCCATGTCTTCGTTCTCATAACTGCATCAATTCAGTGATCGCATAGAATTGCCGAGTAGACAAAAAAAAAGCGTCCACTGAAATTTGCACGAAGGCTGACTAGTTGACCAAATGCTGCTGCAGTATTTCATTGCTTACTAGTGCTCCATGATTCTGAAAACGTGTCGGTATACGCTGCAGCACAGCACGTGCAAAGGAGCCCCGCGCGCCACTCACAAGATGAACGGGATGAGGATGAGGCCGCTGAGACCAGCTACAAGTTGCAGGTACTTCCAGCTTCCCACGAGGTACGCGACTCCAGGTAGAAGCAGCGTCGGCAGTGTGAAACCCAGTGAGAAGCCCACGTTGAGGAGATTGCGATGTCGCGGCTCAACAATCTCCGTGACTGCACGTCATACGCCGAACGTTGAGACATGCGAGAGGAAGAAGAACAATGGGTAACAACACTCCACTACCTTGTCTTTATTACGTTCCGGAACGGCAAGAAAAGGCTGCTATTAAAAGCGTAGAACTGGTGAACCGAATTCACAAATTTTGTCTCGCGCACACAACACAAATAAATGAAACGAAAAGAAATATTCGGAAATTATGTTTTTTTTTCGCAATGGCTGACCTTAATGTTCCCATGGAAGAGTGTTTTTATCACGCCGTAGTGGAGGGCTCCGCAAATTTCGACCCCCTGGGGTTCTTTAACGTGCACTGACATCGCGCACCGCACGGGCCTCAACATTTCGCCGCCATGGAAATGCAGCCGGCGCGGCCGGGATTGGATCCCGCGATCCTCGGATCACCTCTATCCATATGGCCAGTTTCGACTTAACAGATCACGCCGGTAAGGAGTGCTGCGTCATTTAGTGAACACGTGCAACTGCATCCTGCCGGAAAAATGTCCAATATTAAAACCAAACAGAGAACCAAGATCAAGTTCCTTGTGAAACTTAAGAAATCAGCTACGGAAACACTTCGGATGTTAACAGAGGCTTACGTAGATGAAACTTTTTCTCGTGCACGTGTGTTTGAATGGCATAAGCAGTTTTCAGGGGGAAGGGACAGTGTGGAAGACGCTGAAAGTGCTGGGAGCCCAAAGTCAGCAATTACAGAACAAAACACTGCCAAATTCGTGACGTGATCCGTGATGACTGAAGATGAAGTGTTCCTGCAGTGGCAGAGTTGGTTGGCTTGGGCAGGGAAGCTGTACGACGCATTTTAACTGCCGAATTACACATGCGGGACTGTGCAAAGGTTGCTCGAAAAGTTCTCTCCGATGACCAAAAGCAGTGCCGCAAAGACATCTGTGTGGACGTGTTCAAACTTATGGTACACAAGCCAAATTTGTTGGAATCTGTTGTAACATGTGATGGGACATGGATTTTTACCTGTCACCGAGAAAGTATGCGCCAGTCGATCCAGTGGAAGTCTCGAAGATCCCCAAGACCCAAAAAAGGGCGCATGTCAAAATAGATATTCAAGGAAGTGTTAATTGTCTTCTTTGGCATTAACAAAATTGAAATGATTGAGTGCGTTCCCGGTGGTCAAACTGTTAGTCAATACTATTACGTTTGCGTACTAAAAAGACTTCATCAAAAATTAGGAAAGAAAGGCCATAGTTTTGGAGCGATGTATGGTTATTGCACCAGGACAATCCAACCGCTCACACGGCCCTATCCGTTCAGCAGTTCCTGACCAGCAGACGGTATACTCTGGTGGGGCATCCTTCTTTATTTACCTGATTTGGATCCATGCGAAATTTTCATTTCCTTAATGTAATTCTTGCTTAAAGGGAACCCATCTTACCCCAGCTCAGGATGTTCAGGGAAAAACGGAAAATCTCCTGAAGGGCTTTCCAAAAAGCTTGTTCCAGAGCTGTTACCAGCAATGGCATCACCGAATGCACAAGTGTGCGAATGCTGAAAGGGACTGTACCTTGAAATTTATATATATATATATATATATATATATATATATATATATATATATATATATATATATATATATATATATATATATATATCCTCATCTGAGCGGAGCGGACGCTGTGAAGCACGTACTCAAAGGCATCGAGGACGACGCATTTCAAATGCAACAGCGTTTCTTCTTTCTCCTCTTCACTACACTCCATTACAGTTATAGTACACTTCAAACGTTAATGTTTGCGTGCGTGATTGCGGCTGCATTTACTTGTAGTGAACGTGTTATACACTTGCTAGGTAGTATTTTGCTTGTTCATGCTGTTTCTTGCCCTACCCAAACGTTTTCAAGAACATTCCTGCCTTTTATTACATCTTTAAATGTCAAATATGTACTCATATGCACAACCCTGAAGAGAATATTTATTAAACAGACACTTTGTGCCAGTGAACTCGCTTTTGACAACGGCCAGTCACCAGCCGAAACGTTGGACTAAATTTTTGTCGCCTCCGGCCGTTGCCCGTGTACCTGCACTTGATTCTTCTGATACTGTACTCTGAAGCCCGCCTTGTACGCTTGTAAAATGAGGGGGCTTCTCAGTATAGTTACGCTTAACAATCAAGGCATTCATATTGTGTAGCGTTTCGGCTCACATAAGGCATCGCAAAGGAACTTGCACCGAGGTTGTCCACATAATATCCACACCGAGGTTATGCACATAAAAGACCGCACGGCAGCGTGGAACTCACATAGCGATGCGGTGGTCATCTGAATTCCGGCGACGCATATGGCAGTGATGAAACGCAGGCTGTTGTAGCAGGTCGCCGAAGGGGACGCCGCGGACACGGACGCGAACAGAATGAAGCCGAAGTTGGAAAGGAAGAAGGTGGAGCGCCTACCGTACCTGCGGGTTTAGAACAATAAGCAACGCACAGAAGAAAAAACGACGAGGAAAAGAAAGAAAAAAAACACCGGAAACGAGAACAACGTATATGTTTCCGGGGGTTTCAAGCCTGTCGTTTTAAGTGCGAGTTAGATATGTAAGAACAGAAGTCGTAGAATGAAAGAATGTCCTCAGCGTCTAGCGCAAACTCGCCTGCTGATATCTCCACTAAACATCAAGTGATTATTGCCACCAGTGACAAGCAAGCAATGTAATGTTAATACAAGTTATAGGTGTAATCCTTTCTCCTTATCGCACAGAATATCGTCTAAGAGAGAGCGCTATATATCATTTGATTATAGAGTAAGAGTGCCTTATGAGTGTTTTAGGTGGTCCTGTCCAAACTTGCTTCAATAAACAATAAATATCACTGCGAACAGGTGATCGTAAGCTAATGTGAACGTCACAAAGAGCTTAACATGCTAGGTGTCTTAGCGAACATTTTCAAAAAGTTCTGAAGACAGCCTTTTCTAGAAAAAAGGTAATGCTCCTAAGGACTGTGCTGTCAGGTTGGTCGTGCAGCATGCTGTACACAGTGTTCCTCTTAAAGAGGCCCTGAAACGCGTTTTACGCGCATTGATTATATTGTACCTTTGCTTTGTGTGAAACTTGATGATGACCGAAATACCAGTGAAAGCGGCGAAATCGAACCGCATTATATTTTAATTTGTACCTGAAATCTGTTTCCGCGCTCACTGCAGCACCATACATCAACAGTTTCGTCGAGCGCATATGACACCGCCATGCTGGCTTTGCTGCAGGTTCTGATTGGCCGGGAACAGTAGGGAATAAAAAGATGGACCATACATGCCTTCAGTGCATCGAACAAAAGAAATTTCAAATTGAGAACGTGTTTTGTGCTTGTTAAAGCTACTAAAAGGTAAGAATTAGGTAAGAATTTCAATTTGCTTGTGACTGAAACTAGGATCATTGTGCAGTAGGAAGGCCACATAGGGCAGCCTGGTTCCGGTTCTGCATGACGTAAGCCGCGTTTCGATTGAAAGCAGCGTGCACGTCTCGGGATTCGGATGTCTGTCGTCTGCTTTTATTTTGAATTTGTAAGTTGAATAACTTGCGCTTGCCTGCATCGATTACGAAAATTCTTTTTTTGCATTTACCTCAGAACTATACAAAGAACCCGTTTCGATGCAAAACTCAGCGAGTAAATTATGGCTTCAGGGCCCCTTTAGGCGTTTAAAGACATCTGCAAATTTATCGTGCGCAACGGCTGTGATCTTACGCGTGGCGGCATAAGATTTAATTAACTTCGCTCCAATATTCTCCCACAGAAACCAGAGTTCACTAACCTGTCCGAGAGACGTCCCAGTACAAGTGCTCCCACCAAGGACCCAGCGAACACCACGCTCTGCATCAAAGATCGCTGCCAGTCGTGCGAACACACAAGGCCCCACTGCAAATGCAATACAAAAAAATGAGGTTTTTCTTCTATTTAAGTTCAGCGCTGCTGTGGAGTGTCCTCCCAACGATCACAATTCGCCGTATTGTCCTGCCCCCGCTCACCCCGTTTAGCTCGTCCTGGTGGCTGAGCGAAATGCTGGTTCGATTGCCGGTCACGGCAGCCGCATGACGATTGGGGAGGGAATGCGAAAAACGCCCGTGTAGTTGTATTTGCGTGCGCATTGAAAAGCCCCAGATGGTAAAAAGCAACTCGCTGTCCTCTCCACTGCGGCGTGCCTCGTAAGCATATCGTATAGTTCTCGAAATTTAAATCCGAGCAACAGTCACCAAAATTAATGTGCAGATGAATGAGCTCGCGTGCTCACAGAAACCTCCTAAAAGATAAACTCAACGTAGTTTACATTTACCGATACAGATCTGCAACACAGTAATGAAAGGGTAAGCGGCATGGGCGAATTGAAAGGATAATGTACTTCAATGAGCAGCGTGACGCGCACAAGGCACAGGGATTCATAAAGCACGAGCGCTCACTCGCATATGGACGTTTCAGTGTACTGACGAGTCCCTGCCAAAACACAGTGTGCGCGGCTGACAAGCTGGGCGCCCTACGGCAGCATGTGGTTCGTCAGTTCGCGCTTCTCTCTGACGCAGAGTTTTTGTGCACCTGATCTGCCTCGACTGTCTTTCGTTTGATGTTCTTTTATTTACGAACATAAACTTCATCCGGAGCGAACACTTATGCACTGACCCGAGTAGAGCTGATTTTCAAAGTACGAAGTTATATCACTCTGGGAGGGCCTGAACAAAATAAAGAAACGTATGCCATTTTAGCCAAAAAAAAAAAATAAAGACAGACTTAGGCTTGTTGTGGTTTCTATAATGTACATACATCGGATGAAGCTAAAAGTGGTCCATAGAAAGTTTCAATGAGGTGTGGTATTCGAGTTGTCGTTTTGTAGTAGAGATTCAATCAAACATTATTTGTAATGAAGAAAAGTGCGATGGGGGGGGGGGGGGGGACGGGCTAGTGGCTACGTCATTTAGACAAAAATGGAAGCTGAGCGAAGCACAGTACGCTACGAACGGATCGTTGCAAGGAGATTGCTGTAACAAAAAAAATTACATTTGGTGATACAATGCAGGTCCTGTGTAAATTTCCAGCCACTTATGAAAAAAACGAGGGTGCTAAGGCGTTCTGTGAGTAAAAAGGCACGTGAAATTTTCGAAGCCTCAGTGATGTTGAGGTACGGCCCTGATAAGTGTGTTAGCGAACCATCTCCTTATCTTAGCAAGAAAGAGCTTGAATATTTCGGGTAGGTGAACGGCGCTTCTTTAGGCTGTTTTGTCAATTCCTAAATCGAGTGCTTGTGCACATGCGCATTGTTAGGTGTGGCAGTAATGTGTTTCGAATAAAGTCAGTTGTTCGTCCGCGTTCATCCCGGGTGGCACACGTGATACCTTGTCGGGGTTTACTTCTACTAATACTACTACTGCTAGCAGCGGCATCGCCGCTAGCAACCCCCTGCAGTGGATTCGAGCACTCAACGAGCAGAGAATGAGGGAGTCGCGCTCGCGCGCTAGCTATCTCAGCCGTGCATGCCGCGTTACCGCGCGCGTCGGCCCGCGGCCCGACTCGAGACAGGGCAGCGCGAGCCGTCGCACGCGGCGAAGGACGACAACATTAGGCGCATCTCTCCGAGCATGATAATTTAATAAACATTAAAATAGTAACAAATAATACAGGGCCGAATCTAAAGTCGAATTACATATAAAGGATAACGATAAACAAAACGCGAGCACAATAACACAAACAAAGGACAGTAACAAAGAACAACACGCGAACATACAATAACACACAAAAATAACCATGCCAGGAAGGAGAGCCTAACCCCGGCCAGCGTACCCGCGACCGCGCCCCAAGAAAAGGAAAATAGAAAGAAAGGAACATACGTAGATGGGCGCAGATCGCCGGCCGCTGCCGTGGGTCGCTGGAGCCCGAGACGACGCGCGGTCCGGGCAACGAGGCCTCGCCGCCCGGAGAGCCGCAAAAGCACGTACGCACCGCCCCGAGACCCAGCGTGTTCCCCCGAGGCATCTCCAAAACCAGAAACGCCAGAACGCGCAAACATTCTGGGAATTTCTCGCTGCCCAATGGCAGCCTATGTTAAAACCACATGGGGCAAACGGGCGGGCCGCCGCCCCGTCAAGCTGGGGAAAGGAGGATGCGGGGGCATTCCTACGAAAACATGGCGTCGAGCGGGACCCGGCCCCAGAGCCTTTATCGTGCTGCAAAACGTACTGTAGTAAATAGATCGCTGTAAACGATGGAAAACAGGAACTGTCACTAGAGGCAGCGTTTCGGCAAGTGCACTTATAGCTTCGTCCCGGCAGTTAACAAGTTGACTTGCCGAAAAGTTGGCGCGAACGACATTCCCCAGTTTTTGGTCGTTTTCAAGGATTTTTTCAGCTTTTCAAGCCTCTATGTTCACCCGAGCTTTTGTTTTTATTGGGAAAACTTACTATACGAAAAGAGGTCCCTATCTTATAATGTCTGCCTCGGGGAGCATTACGCCGCTGTTAAGGATTTCGCAAACTCAGATACGACATTACGTTGTACGTTTGGTCGTTGCGAAGGGACGTTTATATAGTCATAACAAAAGTTTTTTCCCTAAAGAAAATCAAACAAACCACAAGAGAGATGAACCATGCACAAGTGTTCTGCACCGTGCGGAACACTCCTGCACCGCCATACTGCACCGACAAACGTCTACCACCCTTCCTAATAGAGATATCTGTTTTGTGCGTGCAATGTTACCAAGTTGCGCCCTGTTTATTTATATCTGAGATTTACCGTATGCATTTATTTTTTCCAATTTCCTTTTATCGAAATAAAGCATTCAGTTGTGTGTCATCATTTATGTTTTCACTATATCGGTCCAATAATTGTTTCCTTTACACTGTTATTTCGAAAACAGACAGAGGGCATACAAAAAGGAGGCAAAAGGTCGACTGATCCTCGATGCCGTTCCATTTTCGCGCTGTTTCTCAGACATCGTGGCAAACGATGGCTGCAAATTGTCCGATATTGGTTGCTCGGGTCGCAAACAGTTGAGTAGTTGTTAAGGGTTCGTCGAAGACGTGTGATGGTGTCTCACGCTGTCTTTCAAGCCGATAAAGAGCGGGCACTCACAAGTACTCTCTTCGCAGCTCGACTACGGAGTGAGAAGGGACGAGACCTTTTCACCGCCGTGCGAGTTAAAAGAAGAAAGAAAAAAAAGCAGCGAGATAAAAACAGAAGTAAGAGGGTTGTGGCTGCCCTTGAGACCGCTTTTTTTTTCAACTCAGCTCGTCTTGATCTCATGCAGCATTTCTGTCGTTTGCCGACACAAGGTGTTGCTTGTTTCTCCAAACACTTCAGTAACGATCCAGAAAGATATAGATAACGGTAAGTCGCGGACTTGTTACAGTAAAGAACATAATGCTGCGATGGGAGTCGCGCCAAGAGCTTTTACGAGGTATGACTTCCGGCAAGGGCAGGTTGCATCTACAAGCGCGCAAGCACACGAACAGCAGACTGCCGTGCGCACTGCAGTAGCCGCGCGGGTGCGAGAATGTATAATTGTTGTGATTGTTTTATTGTAACATTGTCAATGAAGTTTAAACAAACCTAACGCCCCAGATGAAGTTCTTTTCGAAAAGTACGTAATCAATTGCCTCGCACGTGCAGGGTTGAAGGTGAAGAACGTTGCTACATATATAGACGCAATGCGGGTACTGTGGTAGGAAAAACGCAGACAGTACGAGACAAGTAGACAAAACGAGTGCTATAGACATGTTTATAGTATAAGAGAAAGGTCCCCCGGGTTCTAGCTTGTGCTTACGTTCTTTATTTGAGAGAATAGCTCACTTTTGGCAATGCTAGAATGTTTTCTCCAGTTCATCATGTGTTATCGTTACGAAGCCCTTTCGGGGACACTGCTGGCGCGGAGCGTTTATAGTTGACTGATCTCGGGGGTTTTACGCCCCAAAACTACGATATGATTATCACAGACACCGTAGTAGAGGGCTCGAGAAATTTCGACCACCTGGGGTTCTTTCACGTGCCCTGACATCGCACAGCACACGGGCCTCAGCATTGCACCTCCATCGAAATGCAGCAGCCGCGGCCGCGACTCGATCCCGTGACCTTCAGATCAGCAGCCGAGTGCCATATAGCCACCTGCTCCGCCACGGTGGTCTACTGGTTATGGCACTCGGCTGTTGATCCGAAGGTCGCGGGATCGAATCCCCGCCGCGGCGGCTGCATTTCGATGGAGGTGCAATGCTGAGGCCCGTGTGCTGTGCGATGTCAGGGCACGTGAAAGAACCCTAGGTGGTCGAAATTCCCGAGACCTCCACTACAGCGTCTCTCACAATCAGAGCTGGTTTTGGGACGTTAAACCCCACAAATCATCAAATCATTTAGCCACCGTGGCGGGAAGGAGCGTTTACAGTTACCCTCGCGGGTTGGAAATCCTCACCCTTACAAAAATGCTATATGTGGCCATATCAGGAATTGGGCAAATGTGGCTATATATGGCACGTGCCGTATGTGGTCGTATTCGCCCAAATCGTTTTAGAAACATATGTGGCAATGAAAGACACACACGAGGAATGCCATGTAAGACTCTGATGCGTATCGGGCAAATACGGACACGTACGGACACGTGCCATATATAGCCAGATATACATATATGAACATATATGCATATCTGGCTATATATGGCACGTGTCCCTACGTGTCCGTATTTGTCCAATACGTATCAGAGTCGTACATGGCATTCTTCGTGTGTGTCTTTCATTGCCACATATGTTTCTAAAACGATTTGGGCAAATACGGACACATACGGCACGTGTCATATATAGCCACATTTGCGCAACTCCTGATATCGCCATATATGGCATTTTTGTAAGGGCAGTGCAGTCTACTTTTCGTTCCCTGTTCTGGGCCTGGGAATTTACGAAACCGGCATTTAGATAGGCCGATGCAACACAGCGCAGGGGAGTTCGCGCCATTCTCGTCATTGACGGCTGTATCTCCACCAGTATACTTCCGTAGTATCCGTGAGCGACGTTTTGCTTCCGCGGTTGGAAACATTGACCAGTTAAAATAGTGTCTTCCTCTCGGCGGCGACTTCGTCGTCAACAACCGCGTTGAGCTTCCTTGTCACATTAGCAAAGTTTGTCCAACACATGACTGTGTCTTCGGAGCGGCACTGCGCAAAGTCACTCGACATCCCGTTTAGAGCCTGAGCAATGCAGATGTGAAGCTTTCGCGCGCACATTCACCTAATACGCGAAATGCAGCCACCTAAGCTTTGTTAAAAAGTCACAGTTTCGCCGCAAGGGAGAAGCAATGAATGCGATAGCAAGAAACTGTAACGCTATACGACGAGAGTCTCGCAGCTTCAGGAGGAGTATTAATTAAAATACCGCAGACGCGATGACCTTGGGGGTAGCTTGAAATTTCCAGCGCGTCCCTCGAGCTCAAAGGAGGCCGCTATATGAACAAACAAAAGATGAGCGCGAACTATCAAGTGAAGCACGCACGAAACGAACGCATAGATATACACCGAACGAGCGCGAATAAGCTGTAACAATGGATACTCTCAGTTTGAACAGCGCTCCTGTTGCAAAGGCGGCCGAAGCAGCGAAGGAAACTAGCGTGCTTGAAGTGTTGAGCTGTGACACTTGATAGTTGGCGCTCATCTTCTGTTTGTTCGTTTAGCGGCGTCCCTTGAGCTCGAGTGACTTTCCTACGCTCCCGTAACATCAGCGCGGACATCACGGTGAAAGCTCGAAACATGCCTCTTCCTCTCACCACGAGACAACCGCGCGAGCAGACAGCGGAAGAACAAGGTTTTCCCTGCGCAAATACTAGAAGCGAGCGAGCTGGCCGACGACTTTTAAATGCGCCCGTCGCGCTCCTCGCGCCATCTCGCTGGTAATGAAGAAACGCTTATAAGCGCCTGCTGTCTCTGCGCCTGCCCTCTCCTGCCAGCGGTAAAGGATGTGTAAGGCTCGCCGTTAGCTCCCTGTAGGATCTGCTCTTTGTGGCGTAGTAGTTAGCGCCACGCGCTGCGGAGCGAGAGGTTGCTGGTTCGATTCCGCGCTTCGGAAGCATTTATCTGAATTATTTTTCTTTGGGACTTTTATATATATATATATATATATATATATATATATATATATATATATATACGGTGCATGACGGCGGCGGCAACGGGGACGGCAAAAACCAGACGAGACTGTCCATATGATTGCTATCGCAATAAAACTGCAGTAGATGGCGAGATTCGTCACTATATAGTGCTGTACGGGACTCCTGCAGCGTGCAACGAGGTCATCCGAAATTCCAGTGAGATAGGTACTGTACGTTGCCCCTCGATCCCTGGTCATTTGGCTCGACGAACGTGCTTCTGAGCGCTTCCACCTGGTTTGGCATCTCTGGGCCATGGTGCGCAACTTTGTATTTTAAAGAATTTCAGCATCATCGCTGCGTCAGGACGACAACTTACCTCTGGAACTGCAGACGATCCCGGTACCGTCTCGTTGTATGTCCACGCCTCGCACGCCAACAATGTCTCGGGGTCCACAGTGCCGTTCTCGAGGACAGCTCGATAACGGCAGCGCTCAAACTTTAGCGCACCTGGGGTGCTTCCGACGCTGGCATTTGCGCCCTCCGCAGCACCTGTCGTCTAGAGCGAAAGAAAAAAGAAAGCTAAATGGACGAAGTTGTACTAAACAAATCTAGATGCCCTCTACGCTACGGCCGTGTCAGCGGAAGTCTTTGACGACTCGGTGGTATTTCAAGAACTAAGAGTAGCACAACATTAGCAACCACAAAGAAGGCTATAAAGAACACGGCGACGACTGCGGCAACAACGATAACAAGGAATTGCATATCAATGTTCCTAATTTTAGCTTTAATCTTTGAATCAGTCATTTCAGTTTCATAGTCTGCTATTCTCTGTCTATGGACACAGTTCTAAAAATCAAGAAAAGGATACTAGCCTTCGATGACCTGATGCACAGCTGATGCCTCCATCATTTCCTACTATATTACACAGCGTCACTTGTGGAACTATTACACATAATGGGTCACTGCCGTTGTCATCATCATAATCGTCATAATATTCTACGACCGCTGTAGAACGGAGACCCCTCGAATGAAAAAAAGCGACATTGTTATACAACCCGACAATGTAGCTCACATGCCATATTTTTTGTCATTTGCGAATTACGTACTTTTCTTCGTAAGGGAAGGGGTCAAGGGCTCGTTCTTTATTTGTTAGAAACAACTTAATGAGCAAACAGACAATCTTTTCTTCGTGTTACTTAGCACCATGATAAATTATTTCACTACAATCTCATATTATGAGGAAGTGGCAGAAAACTAGACAACTCACTCTTGCTATAAACAAAGATGACGGTAGCATCTTCAGCCAGAGCTTACCGACTCAAACTTCCTGTAACTCTAAAAATGCATATGTTAAATGCACATTCTCAACTTCGCGTACAAGAAAAGCGTTCATCGCTACGACATAAAATTTAAGTGCAGTGAGTTTTAGCGCTGCCACTTCACTGCATGCAATAGAAGGCTTGAAGACCAGAAAGTAGCAGGACACAAAAGAATGCTTTTGGGTGTGCATTATTCTTTGTCCTTAATACCAAAAAGGATTATCAGGACACAAAAGAATGCTTCTTAGCGTATGTTATTCTTTCTCTTTAATGGACACTGCTAAAATCAAAGGCACTTCTACAAGAACTCCTGAGATCATTAAAGCGAACAGCGAATGGAACAAAGGAGTTAATTGGGCACATTGGGCCGTCAGTTTACCCAACCTTCAAATCGTAAGTTCTGCTGATGACTGACCGGTGGCATTAGTATAACTTTGTTGGCCAGCTCGCATATACACCGGTCATTCATAAACAAAGCTTACATCCTAGGACGTTTATGAGTCGGGTATTGAGTCGATGGCATACAGCCCACATTGCGGAGATGTATCGGTGGAGCAGATGATGTAGTCACAGCCAGTACGTCCGAGGGAGCTTTAAAAGGAGGTGTGTTCATTCATTATTTCCCTCGAGGGCCAAATCCCAGAACATCCAGGCGCCAGTGGCAAACAAATGTCCGTGATATCACGGTCAGGTCGAACAGGACAGCAGGAATGAGGGAGTAAGGGAACACATTCGTGCACGCGGTGAAACGAAGGAGGCGCACCTGTTGTATGCACAACTTTTTTTTTTCAGTCACACCCTTCACTTATGAATATTCCTGAAGACGCAATCGTGGTTGCATCACCTCATGTGCGTACCGACCAAGAATAATGAAACATCTTTCAAGAAGCCTTTGTGGCGAATATGGCTGATGCAATGTGTGCTTGAGCAGCTCCCCTTTCCATTTTTCGTACCTACACTTTGAATAAGCCTTCGTGTGCAGTAATCTCCACCTGCTTCATACCTTGCTGTTTCAAAATCACGTTCACAGCCACAGAAAACTTGGCTGAGCCCATAGGAATTCTTGAAGATAAAGGCATGCAGACACATACAAAGGTGTTAGGTGATTAAAATGTTTACTAACGCTTTATAAAGGTGGCTGTAACTCTGCGAAGAAACCTAAAAATATTGAAACAAAAATAGTGCGAGAAGACTAGGACGGAAATTGACGCACACACACATGCGCTGACTCACAAATTACTTAATGTCCAGGAGTTCGCGAAAAAATACGCGATTTCGCCAGAATGGCGAAACAAGTATGGCGATAGCAACACGCTGGAATGCGGTACAAACCAATATGAGTTGAGTTTTTAGGGGCGATGTGCTCCGGCTTTTTCCTCCTCATACTGCGGGATTCTGCCCAGTAGCTGCCCTGTATCACATACCACATGCGCAGCTTCACGTTGTGCCTGCTTGTGGACACACATGCCGTTGTCGGACACACAACGTGTCGTTGTCTTCCTTGTCCTTGTGTTCTAGCGCTATGCTTCGTTCAAATATGTTCTTTCTTAGCACGCTGCCCGCGCGGTTTCGCACGCGTTCATCGAGGCGGTCTTTGGAACGCGCCTGGAATGGTGCCGCCGTCCAGGAGAGGCGAAGTAAAGCTGCAGTGGTTTACTTTGCCTCTCCTGGATGGCGGCACCTTTCCATGCAATGTGCTGGATGTACGCGCACTGAGCCGAAGGAGAGCGTCGCAGAACAAATATAGAACAAATATAAGGCGCGTTCGTACAGTTTCGTGCATGTGCGGCATTAGCGCAGTGGAGGAGCACCGGGCACCTCTCGTTGGGGAGCGAAGGGCTGTGAGTTCGATTCCCAGTGCATGAACATATCTTTTTCTGAGTGTTTTTCTTTGTTGTCCTTACATGTTTGTCTTACTGCATTATATCCGTTACCGTAATGGCGCATCGGGTCGTCGTGGACCCCGGATAAAACACTTTCTGGTTAAAAATAAGTTTCTTTGTACATACAGTTATACCAACTAGCGGTTGTAGCGAAGGGAAGACAAGGGCACGTTGCTGTCGGGCGCTTTAATGCGTGTGCTGCGCTATAGTACAATTCACGCATTTCTGCAAATAAAATTAATTATGAGTCGGCAAAGGTGTGCGTCATCATCCCTCGTCTTCTCGCGCTGTTTTTTGCTCAAGGTACATTCAAAACGTCCAGACCACCAACAAACATTAACATAATTAGGCAGCTCGTGCTTCTGTCTAACGCTATAGCAGTTGCATACATTAGAAAGTACCTTTAGAATGGCCCAGAGCGTGCTCTAGTCGGAAACACTTAAACATAATATTGACTAGTGAACAGAGGAACGCAAGGAGAACAGAAAAGAGCGCAGGAGCTTGTAGGCCGCAGTACTAATATCCATACTCTAATATTCAACGAGGTTGCCGTTCCTTACGGGTATGGCGATCTCCTTCCACTGCTCGTCCGTCCAGTTGGCGGTCAACCAGGTGGGCTTCGCGCACCAGTGATCCACATCTGGCACTATGAAAGGCGCAATGAGAAGCGTCCACGACGTGGGAAAGGCACGCAGCACCGTGATTGCACCCACGGCTAGGTGGTACCAGCCCAGCTGGCCCACCACGTCGGACACGTCCAGCATTTGTTTCTGAAACGCGGCCTCGGGCGACTATGTCTCCAGTACACGATGACGTCTCGCCCTCGCCAAAAGGCTGCTGACCAGGGCGGTTTCCTCGGCGTGAGTTGTTTTCAGTGCGACGCTGGATCATCTACATTTCTTCTACCTGGAAAACGAAAATGAAAAATGAAGGATAGGTAAGGTTACGGTCATCTGAGAAACAGTCATGTCGGATTCATTTTCTGCTGGTGGACTGAAAATTTTTATCATGGAACGACAACGACTGCATCCTAAACTGCCCGATTTAACCTTTTATTACCTGCACCAAACGTTTTTTAATGCGAGTTCACGCTTAAACGCATGCCCTTCCGCGGTGGTCTATTGGCTAGGGTACTCGGCTGCTGATCCGAGGGTTGCGGGATCGAATACCGGCCGCGGCGGATGCATTTCCATGTAGGCGAAATGTTGAGACACGTGTGCTGTGCTATCTAAACAGTGAACAAATTTCGTTCATACTTACTGAAACGTCTTATAGGTCGTTTTGCATAAAATAGGAGCAGCAGAAACACAGTGCACTATATATATTGTAATGGCGGAGCTCCGCCGTGGCTTGCACGCTCGCGCTAGGAGAGCAGGACGAAGAGAAGGAAGACGAGGAGGAGATTACAACAGCCGGCCTGCAGCAAAGGCGCTGTGTCTGTCTCTTTCTTCATTACAATGGCGCAGTCGACGAAAGATAGACGCTGAAGGCGTCCTCGAGGGTCATCGGCGCAGCAGGTGCTCCAGTCAAGGAACGCCGTCCACGCTTCCGCGGCTACGGACCCCGCAATCCTTCTGCCGCCGGAAGCACCTATGGGACCACACTGGCACGGCGTCGAGGCCTCTTCGGCGTCCCAAGGTGAGGCTTACACCGGCGTCACGCCATCGCATCGACCCACGCCCACGCAGGGGCTCCTGTTACCACGGAATGGCGCTCACGCTTCCTGTGGTAACACCCCCTCGCCCAGAACTACGTCGGCACATGAGCCCCACAGGGACGCTGTCCAAGCATCCTCGGACATGGATCCCGCCATCGGGAGGACAGAGTCCACCGTATTTCCCGCGGCCGCCGACCATGGTTGCTCGAATGCCTCGGCCAGTCAACTCACCGACGTCATGCGGGCCATGTCGTTGCTGTTCGAGCAACTCAACATCTTCGGCACGGTAACTTCCGGGTTATAGCCTGCGGAATCATCATCGCCGAGTGCATCTGTGATCCCGGAGTTCCGTGCTTTCCAGGACGACGCCATCCTCTGGATCAATAACATCAACCATCTCGGGACTCGCTATGCCTGGTCGGACCAACAGAAATTGAAGGTGGCCCTAAACCACCTTGGAGAACGTGCCGTTGCCTGGCATGGCTACCAAGGCAGATGGCAAAGGTCCTGGCCGGAATGGAGTGCTAAGTTTATTGCTGCCTTTGGCCCGCTTCCCCATCAGTGTCACTATGCCAAGGATCTCTCCATCATGGACGTCCAGGCAAGACAGAACGACTCAGCTGGTGCATCCGGCAGCCCCTCGTCAACAACTATCGTGGACTGCCATGTTACAGGCGGAAACAGCCAGTCTTGTACTCTGTGCACGCCTCGAGTTCTGCGGCAGCGGCTGTACCTGGAAAAACATTGCCCCTTGCTGAGAGCATTTTTCAGATACATCAGATGGAGACAGGTTCCTCATGCTTGTCATCAGCTGGACATGTCGAGTCGCCATATCCTGTCATAGTGGGCTCGTCATTGCTCCAGGAACCATCACGGTCCATGGACGCCGATAACAAGAAGGACGCTCTCAAACTCCACGAGTGACCATAACTTCAAAGCACAAGTTGAATCGTCCACAAGCACCCAAGCGCTTTCATGCGCCCTGGATGGCCAGGGGACGGACACGACGCACCAAAGCTCGAAGTATGCCAGAAAACCAGAGACTGAGCCGATTCGGTCAATGCTGTTTCCAGCAAAAATTCTTGCAGCTCATCAGGACGAGCCGCGACATGGCCCAGACCGTCGACCACCATGTCAGTGCCAACGCTACCCACGGGAGAAGGTTTCGCAAATCAAGCCGCGCCATGAAGAAATCCTAGGACGACCACCGCGACACAGCCAGAGCAGGCCCTCCAGAGGATCTGCTTGTAGTTGTCCAAGCTATACTGTGGCAAAGCCGGGACCGCCCAGCACGGAACAGTCAGTGCCGGCCGCCGGAAAAACTTTTTACGTGTGCCTAAGCTCGCAGCGTGGCCGAGTGTAATGGCAGAGCTCCACCGTGGCTTGCACGCTCGTGCTAGGAGCGCAGGACGAAGAGAAGGAAGACGAGGAGGAGATTAGAACAGCCGGCCTGCAGCAAAGGCACTGTGTCTGTCTCTTTCTTCATTACAATATCGAAACTTTCAGGCGGACAGCGAACGTCGGCTGCCTGTGCTATAACGCGCTGCATGCAGGCGTTAGCTGCGCGACCTGTGTTATACGGCAAGGCTGTTCAAAGCTAGCTTGTATACTGCCGCACAGGTGTGAGCGCAACTGGCGTTGTTGGCGTAGGATGTCCATACGCGGAAACAGCCATAATCGTTAAAAGTAGAGCGCGCGCTCTTCTTTTTTCTCTTGCGCTTCGAGTATCCCAGCGCAAGGCGAGCGCCCGCAACATGTGTACGCTCTTCAGTGTGCGATCCGCAAACGAAGATCTGAACATAGAGCCATATGAATCCCTTGGCTTTTCTTCCAAAGAAAGAAAGAAAGAAAGAATGAATGAATGAATGAATGAATGAATGAATGAAAGGAAGGAACAAAATAAAAAAAAGAATGAAAGACAGCGAGCAAGAAAGCGAGACAGACAGACGGAAAGAGAGGAAGAAAGAAAAGGCACGCACACGCCAAGTCTTTCCCCATTTTTCCCTGCAGGGGAAGGACTCCTAATTTTTTCTAAGATATGAATTGCTCTGGCTGCGTTGTGGGCTAGAAATCTAGTGATTGGTAATACTTTAAGTTGGTGATGATTTGTGGCTGTGCAATCCAGCCATCGAGTGCAATTGCGGCAGCAGCGCGTCGGTATAATCGGCTCTCACTGCCCAGTCAACACCAGTTTTGCGGTCGTAGTCCCCTCCCCCTCTACTCCCACAGCGAGAAAGATCCCCAAAAAGGCGCGGCAGTCAGCAGTGAGTGGGTTAAATTATGCGAGCTATCGGCCAATAGCAATAATCTGCTCTATGACGAAATAGAGAGGCACTACAAGGAGAGTGAGGAGTAGCCTCTCTTCGAAAAGAGGGCTCCTGAGTAAGTGGGAAACTTATGCTACGCTTGTGAAAGACACGCGCCGGGCGCACAGCTAAACAATTTGGCTAAGTGATTGTTCATCTAAGCGTACCCTAGGCATAGGATGCGTTTTTGTCACTAAGGCCCGGGGGGTGATTCAGAGCCCCTCCAAGATGTGCCGCCGTTGAAAAACTGACTGTAACGACGTGTGTTGTGAAGAGGGCTAGCGCAGCTGAAAAACATCGTTCGTTAGTTCGTTTGTAGGGTTTAACGTCCCAAAACCAGTTATGATTATGAGAGCCGCCCCAGTGGAGGTATCCCGAAATTTCGACCACCTGGCGTTCTTTAACGTGCACTGACATCGCACAGCACACGGGCCTCAACATTTCGCCTCCATCGAAATGCAGCCGCTGCGGCCGGGATTCGATCCTGCAACCTTCGCATCTGCAGTCGAGTGTCATAACCAGTATGCCACCGTGGCGGGGCAGGCTGAAAAACAAGCAGACAGAAGCGAATATTCCTTCCCCGAGGAACAAACAACTCATGTTTTTATCGCCGTCCAGCCTCGACGTCTTGGGTTCGCACCCTCGCACTCCTTCCTCTTTCCCGCAGACGACCCGATAACACTCCAACTATGGTGGAAGATGCTGCTGTGCGACTGCGAGGGCGCCACAGGTGTTTTTGATGCTCGGGTGCACCCCCCCCCCCCCAAAAAAAAATAAATAAACGCGGGTTCGACCCCGGCCTCGGCGGTCGCATTCTTAATGGAGGCGAAAATGCCAGAGGCCCGTGTAGTGTGCGTTGTCAGTGCACGTTAAAGAGCCCCAGGTTGTCAAAATTTGCGGAGCCCTCCATTAAGGCATTCCTCTTCTATCTCTGTCGTTCCTTTTCCCCTACCACCACGGACGCTTAGCCGTGCTCCCAACATGGGCTGCAGAAATTAGCGCCCTTTCCTTAACCTAACCACAATCATCATCATCAGCGCCACCACTACAGATGTTTTCATTTCTGAGCGTGAAACAGGAGCGAAACTCTATAACGAATCCATAAGTGGACTGGTTCATTTGGCGTCGCGTGATCAGTCAGAATCGCTCTTCTGCTGACGTAAGCGCGACTCTGTCCAGTCACGTGAGGGCAAGTTGACCGGCACACTTTTGGAACCGTTATAGGATATCGCCCCAGCTCTGTGCGTTCTACTTCGTCGTCTCCACTTCGCCTGCTGCTTCACGCTCAGGTACGTACCAGCTGACCCGCCTACGATAATTTTTTTTCACTTGTGAAACATGTCATTTCATACATGAAATGGGTGCCATCGCATTCGTGACATGTCACGTATTTCATTCACTACTTCATGCTCATACCCATGCACATTTTCGTACAAATCGTGGTAAAGAAAATAGGCCAGCTTCATGACGCCACAACGTGTCATTTGGCCCATTATTTCATGATATATGTGACATTCATGCCGCAAACATTAAAATCGCTCAGGCTTCCATCATTCAAGCCTTTCATAAGTGCAAGCAGTCTTGGGCTTACTAGTAACGCGTTACAGGTAACTAGTAACTTTTTTCAGTAATTTATAACTGTAACTAGATACTTTTTATTTAGAGGAACTTGTAACTGCAACACTTACTTCTTACACAGTAACTGTAACTGGAAATACCGTTACACTTACTTTCTTTAAAAAACTATCCAGCAGCAACACTCCTTAAAAGCAGCGTTCGGCAGTATCGCGATACAAGACTATAGCGATTTTTCTTATAAATACTTATGACTATCTCTATCTCTGTATGCAGGTAAATTTGTAAAATGTATTTGTTTCTCACTACTGGAATACTTTTACGGCGTATCGCTTGTATCGAGATGCGCTTCAGGACAAGGACATATCCTGGCTTTCTTTTTCTTTTCCTTTCTTTCTCTCGCCCCTCTTTTTTTTGACGTGTTCCCGGGGAGAAAACGAGGACTTTTTCCACCGCCGGTCGGGGACAAAAAAGGGCGGCGAAGGGTTCTCCCCGCCCCCATGACGAGAAAGGTGCGGGACACCGCAGTGAGGTTGGCCTAAATGACGAAAGTCACTGTTGTTCGGAGACTGGCGCAGCATTCTGATTTTTTTCGCATGGCCAGGCATTTCTCCATGACCACCCGCGCGGAAACTACCTAGAAAGAGACGCTTTGCAGTGCCTCGCTCATATTCAGTTCTCAAAGCGGCGGTACTTCCAGAAAGCACTTCCCAATGTGCCGGCAGCAATGTGGCGCGAAGGGGCCTATCCTCTTTGCGCTTCTCAGGATGAGCTCCGATTTCATTTACGAGCGTGCAGCAGTACTTTTTGGCACCAGGCTCCCCCAGTGGATTTGTAAGTAAATTTCCGACAATCAATTAAAAACAGTTGGTACAGAAAATGAGGCGTACGCAACGATTGCTGACGTTGGTCTTTTGTCTGAGCCCCATTCCATTCCTTTTATCTGGCGCTTTGCTAAGAGCAACTTCGTCTAATCGCGCACGCCTTCACACGTTTCATTTGAAAGGACTATATAATTTCGTTTGCGGTGTATGAATATTGTACAGTAACGGAAAAGTAAGACGTTAATGTTAAGCTGTAACTGTAACAAGTTTTTTTGGAAGCTGAGTAACTGTAACTGTAACATAGTTACTTTTGTGGCTGAGGTAACTGTAACTGTAACACTGTTACTTTTTACGGGTAACGTGCCCATGACTGAGCGCAAGTCAAGTGATGCATATTTTAAGGCAAAATAATCACACCAACATCGCGGCGTCGAAATGGCACCTTGTGATGCATTTCATGACGCGCCGTCTTGCAACATCGTACGCTCCCGTCTCGCTCCTAAAGAAAACAGACTTCTTGCATACAAAGTTCTCATTCGTCGCATTGTCGAATATGGTTGCGCTTTATGGAACCTCTATATAAATGGGACATCGAAAAACCAGAATCCCTTCAAAATAAGGGCTGTGCGGTTTGTGTCGCAGAGATATGACAGGAATTTCCTACGCATTTTACAGTGCGTGCCGCCAAGAACAAAGCTCTTCCGCAAAAGATGACCAAATATCGAGGTCGTGTATAATATCCTTGGACACTTTTTCTGAAATACCCCGTATAGTGTTATGTTATGTGGGGTTTAACGTCCCAAAAGCAGCTCTGATTATGAGAGATTGCCGTAGTGGAGGGCTCTGGAAATCTTGACCACCTGGGGTTCTTTAACGTGCACTGACATCGCACAGCACACGGGCCTCAACATTTCGCCTCCATCCAAAATGCAGCCGCCGCAGCCGGGATTCGATCCCGTCACCCTCGGATCAAGCAGCGGAGTACCATAGCCACTAGACCACCGTGGCGGGACACCCGGTATACGAAGTGTACAAAACTAGAACACCGTGACAAAAAAAAGATAGATAGATAGATAGATAGATAGATTGATAGATAGATAGATAGATAGATAGATAGATAGATAGATGGATAGATAGATAGATAGATAGATAGATAGATAGATAGATAGATACTGTCAGCGTGGTTTCGTTCCCGCAGAGCATACAATCAATACACGAATGGCCTTGAACATGTATATTGCGAAATGTGACGTACGTATGACAGGACGAACTATATGACGTGCCGCGACGTAGTTCGTCGTGTCAAAATGTCACTCGCCTTTCGCAACGCGTCGACACCCAAAGCGAGCGGCATCGCACGTACTCGGCTGTCTCGGACTTACAGTATACGGGCGGCGTTCATCGATTGCTCAAGGGCATTTCCATCATCCGACCTCGGGTTCCTTGCCACGGCCGCACCGTTTGTGTACACTTGCGAAGTTGTCCCGAACCCCTGCTATGGTTGGCCCACTAAGCGCTGTGTGTAGCGCACCGCCGACGAACGTGCACGAGAGGTCGATCGGCACTACGCAAGTCTTCGCACCGCAAGATGCGTGACACTGAAGGCAACCGGGACCTCAGCCGTGGCGCGAGAGGCTCCTCTCGAAGGAAAAGTGCGCGTCCATTTTCTTCGATAAGAAATTACGACTTGGTCTCGAGCGCCTCCCATATCAAAGCGGCGTTTGTGTGGAACGATAAGCCGCACTCAACCTGCGCAACGGTGAGAGGCACCTCGGCCACTCGCAACCACTGCGGTCATTCAGATAGGTGCGCGCTAGATGGACCGTCGGTGCTTTGCGAGTTCGCGAGAGCACTGATAGCGGTGATGGACATTGAGAAACAAAAAAAGCAAGGATTAGTATGGCTGTTGTTGACAGAAACGGGACACAACAAGGTTTCACAGCTGATGGCAAGCAAAGGATTCGCGACGCGCTTGCAGAACTCGGTGGTAGATACTTTAGTCGCAGTGTATACGTGCTCGGTTGGTATAGTGCCCCCGTAACAGAAACTTTCCACGCAGTTCTTGTGGCGATCTCAAGCGGCAGAAATCACGCGCTCTGTGGTAATTCGGGCGGGTGCATGCTCTCAGACTTGCCGTCGCGCGCACTGTTCAGAACGTCCATATCGCCTCGCAAGATGCCGCTGTTGAATCCGCGGTTAAATGAAATGAAGTTACATGCATCATTTGAGTAAAAAAATGTCACACGTAAGTACCCCTAAGAGACCAGGTTCATGTAAGGCGAGAGTTTTATCAAGTGAAAGACTGCAGCGCGATTCCATATGCACCATATCCCCACTCCGTATGCGAAAGCACCATATATGTCACATCGAAATTCCTCGCGCTCTTTTGCCACCTCTTAATGCACCGGCAAGAGGCAAGGTTCTCAGGCACAACGTCCTGAGAACTACACTGTAACAATCGCTGGCATCACATCCCGATGGGAGGCCAGCGTTTACTCGAAGTGATGCTAATCTATTTGGAGCTGCTAATTTAGTTATTCTTTAAACAGACTTTCGAGTAAAACTTAGCCAGAAACATTTGAAAGCATCACTTATTTATGTTATACTCTATTTGTCTGCACTTAAGCTCTAACTACAGGAGCTCAATATTCATTACGCGCCCTCTTCACTGCAAGACCTTAGGCAAACCGCTTTCGAGCAATACATGCGGCTTGGAAAGTCCAACTGGAAGTAATTTTAACAAAATAGCCTCGCTACACAGCTACGAAAATTCCGTTCGAAACCATAGCTTACAGGCTTTGGTGGATAAATTTTCGCAAATGCCCATTGTGCCAGGCATATTTAACAAGGCCTATTATATAATTATGCAGAGTACAATCTATGAACAGATCGTTAAGAACGATCTTTTCATCGACTCGAGCCTCTACCTCCTCCTGAGCTTCTGCTCTATCTACATCACGATATACGTGTACATTTGAAACGCCTACAACAATAGCGTCTCATGACATCATCCTTGATTGTTATTTAAGCTATTTTGTTCCTACATATTCATCGTCAAGTTTAGCTTTCAGTACGCTAACTTTGTATTCAAGGCTAAGGATACCGACCCATTGGCAACCTCGCTCAACAGCTCCCTTCAGAAAAAAAAAAATTGGCGCGGTTACATATCAGAAGTGCGAAGTCTGTGGAAACTGCGTAGCTGGTGACCTTTCCCTCCTCTGTTGCCTCCTCCTCACCCTCACAAGCTATCGCACCCCGTGCTAGCATAAAAAATGCTGTGCTTTACCCTCTCCCCTTCTCTTTCCGTCCTCCTTATCCTCACGTCGTTTTCTCACTCCTTTGCTACACTGGCTCGGCTGTCTTCTCCCTCATGTCTCTCTCTTTGTTTTTCGATATCTATCCTTTTTTTCCTCTCTCTCGCGACTATTTCTTTCCTTCTCCCCTGCTGTGTTGCTTTCTGTATATATGCCGCAACTTCGACCGGCACCTGAAGTTTTCTGCACCTCACACGGTGCACTGCGACCAGACCCACATCTCTGCGATCACCTTGTAGCCAAACCTCGAGCTTAAACAGGTATACGCTGTTAAAAAAAAGGAAGTCTGTCGTTTTTGCCATACTGTAGCTCCTATCAGCTTTCTCCAGCTTGCAAACGACCTTCCACACACTGCAGGTGAAGTCACCGCGGGGGCCTAGCGTAATTGTAGCGACATCTACGCCCAAGAAAGCAACGATTACCTCGAACGTTTCGATTAAAAACGCACAGACGTTCCGCCGTATATATGGATGGATGCGATTGGCGTCCTGTTCATGACGGGTGCTTTGACCTGCGCGCTAACGCGCTCAATCTTTATTATTACCTAATTATTTTTCTATATGAGGATCGCCCTTTTTTTTCGTGATCGCAGCACCGTCTACATCGTCTGGCCACCGTAACTATTTGAAGGCGTAACCTGTACGCTCTCTTTTTTGGTTATTCTGGTGCTTACGACAACTTTTAAAAAGGCACTAGGATTGCCCTATACTTGTTTGAGCGCGCGATCGCGCTGGTGGATACAAGCACAGGTCGCGGTATTGATGAGAAAGCTACGTGCTTCCCTGGAAGTTCCGAAAAAGATTTGTCGATTACGAAAGTCCCTGTGGGTGCTGCAGCTAAGTTTCATGAGATGGCAGGACTATTGAAGAGCTTAGAGCTGCGGAAGTTAGTCGCTTTCCCTTCTGGGACTTATTTCATGGAAGCACAGCACTGCAGGGTGTTTGTTGTGAGTCGCGTGCCGCCACGAAAATAACACTCGGAAGAATAACAGTAAGAATCCACAATGACGTAATGCGGCTGCTGGTCACGGCGCAATGTTTATTTATTTATTTGTGAAGCACCGCAATCGCTATTTATTCAACTCGGATGCGCGTGCGCGCAACAAAGGAGTACACGAGTGTCAATAGAACAATATCATTTCAAGCATACTAAATATTTGCAGTCACGTTACAAATCAATGAAAGCATTCTTGAGTCAGCTAATTTCATTTATTTATTGTGCGTGCGTATAGTGAAAACGGCTATTGGTATGCTAGCGAATAGTGATGCCAATTAACGTGGATGAAAGTGCCAACGCGTGATTATGCAGATGCCAATTCTAACGGATATAACGAGGATGAGGTGATAATTTTTTTAAAATTTATTATCGGTCTAAGAAGTGAGAAAAAATTTACATCGAAAAACACATAGTTTGGGCATATTTGTGTGCAGCCTAAATCCTTTCCAAATGCACCGATAGAACTGCCACGCATACAGCTTCCCAGTCGCTCAAGTAATTTCTGTGCGATAGCACAAGGCCGTATCATGGGAAATTACATTGCGCAACGCATTTCTGTGAGATTATTACGGAACGCGAGCACTGAGGGAACGATCATGAACTACAGTGCAAGCAAAGACAGGAACTGCAAGAATGAGACGATAGAGACAGCGCCGCGTTCGCCATATACCTTCTTGTAGTCCCTGTCTTTGGCTGAAGTGCAGTTCATCAGGTAGCACCAACTCGCCCACATTTTCCCACTGAGGGAACGTTACCATACCAGCCATGGTAATTCAGCGGATGGGTCGTTGGCTTGCGAAGCTTGAGGTCGGGGGATCGAATCCCGGCCACGGAGGCAGCACTTCGATGTGAGCGAAATGCCAAAAACATCCGTGTTCTTCAATTTAGGCTTTGATTTACAGAACCTTCAGTGCGGGTTGTGAAAATTACCCATATTTGAAAGTTGGCACATAATACTCCATTAATTATTATTATTATTATTATTATTATTATTATTATGAAGAAAGGTTGTGCGAAACTGGCAGGATTATACGCCGACATCGTGCAGATTTTTCGTTCGAGGAGAAACTCTAAAGGATGCATTGCTCACTAACACATATTCCAGCCTGTTGTACACTCTGTGTCATTTTCTTTTGGTGTAATATGTGCACGTCAGTAAGCGAGAAAAACGTATTTTTGAGCTGGACCTCAGGTTATAATATATATATATATATATATATATATATATATATATATATATATATATATATATATATACGATGATCAGAAAGTCACAGTGACAAAGATATTTAGTATTTATTCTGACGTTTCGGCTGGAGACCAGGCTTTTTCAAAGGTGAAAGTTTTTCATAGGGCGCATGGTTTTTAAGTACACTGCACGAACATGCATAATGGGGGGGGGAGGCAGTGGAAGGGGGTAGCTCTTAAGATACAGAGGTGTGTCTAAAAGCCAAAGGCCAGTGCAAGATGACATCTGCGTCTGCATGGCGCCTCCATAATACCGAACAGGTGGGCTCAGGTCATCAGGCCGCTGATTGCGGGCCCTCGTTAGGAGACACTCGCGCGGCCGTCACCTTAGTCTACGCCGCTGCAACCCCCGCTGTGCGGCACAGAACCGCTGAAGCCAAATGTCGTTGTTGTGTGCGGAGTACAAAGAAGCGAGGGGGGGGGGGGGACCGGTCGCTCTGTGCGCGTTCGGCCACCAGTACAGTGCAAAGGATAGTCTCCGCGCTGAGTTTAACGAAAAATGGAGGATAGATAAAGAAACGCAGAGCGTGCGCTAACAACCCTGAATGGTTTGGTCCATGAAAGCAGATAGGCATGTGCGCACACGAACACACACACAGAAAAGAGTGAAAAAAAAACAGAGAAAACATCACACATAATGGAGAGTCGCTTAGCTTCACGAATCGTACTCCGCGAAGCCCGTTCCCTAGCAAAAGTGCGTGACGCTCTGCCCAAGCTGGCGCACAAAGGGACACAAGACATATCTCCACCTTGTGCGCGTGTAGCGTGAACTCAGTAAAATATATGAAATAAAAATAAAGTAAGGACAACAAGAAACATGATGGTTAAAGACATATCCGAAGATAATACACGAAAATAAATGAAATCAGAGCAAGCCAATATTAACAATAGCAATAAAATGAAATAGGTGGAGATCGACGATCATTCCTGCATCCCAACAGGAGACACTGCCCGAGTGACCTGACACTCGGTAGATGCCCGAGTGTCAGCTCACTCGGGCATCTACCGCCTGATGACCTCGGCCCACCTGTTCGGTATTATGGAGGCGCCATGCAGACGCAGACGTCATCTTGCACTGGCCTTTGGCTCTTGGACACACCTCTGTATCCCAAACCCCCTTTTTTTGTGAGCTCTCCCCTTTCCACCCCCCATTATGCATGTTCGTGAAGTGTACTTAAAAACCATGAGCCCATGAAAAACTTTCACCTTTGAAAAAGGCTGGTCTCCAGCCGAATCGTCAGAATAAGTACTAATCATCATGAGAGACGTCGTAGTGGAGGGCTCCGAAAATTTCGACCACGTGGGGTTCATTTGCGTGCACTGACATCGCACAGCACACGGGCCTTCACATTTCGCCTCCATCGAAATGCAACCGCCGCGGCCGGGATTCGATTCCGCGACTCTCGGATCAGCCGATATATATATATATATATATATATATATATATATATATATATATATATATATATATACTCTATGTTCATAACGTTATCTACGGTCCGAAGGGCGCCTGCATGTGAAGGCTGCACTGATTATTGCAACAAAAAGGATTTGAAGTTTCGGCCATGTAGACGCCCATTTTGAGCCACCGCCAATCGCGCGACCTTGACGTGCGCA
Organism: Hyalomma asiaticum; assembly: GCA_013339685.2. Taxonomy (NCBI): domain Eukaryota; kingdom Metazoa; phylum Arthropoda; class Arachnida; order Ixodida; family Ixodidae; genus Hyalomma; species Hyalomma asiaticum. Next base: position 26,911,686 of record CM023481.1, read on the forward strand.
AGGCGCGGATTGCGGGGACCTTCCTGCCTGAATTCATGTACAGCGAAACTGCAAGCCAAGAATGTCGGGAATAACAGATCGTGCAATAATATATCAAGAAGACCAAAAGGTCATTGCCCTTTACTATTTGAATGGACGACTATAATACTGTGACCTAGCGTAGCCGTACATGACGGCCTGCCATGTTTTCGCGACTACAGGTACGTCACGGGCGCTTACCGGGAACTTCGCATTCCATCCATCATGCTGGTGTCCAGAGATATGTCGCATCGATACGACCCACTTCATAATTACGGGGCCACGCAAGTTTGCCGACAAATATAGGAGCCGTGCATGTGTGTTCGCTTGAAGGCGGTGGAGGAACATCTTCAGCATTTTCCACCAAGTGGCGAGGTATCAAACGAATCGGTGGCGCGTGTGTTGTATGGAAAACCTGTCCTTACGGAAGGCTTTTCTGGAGTATTCAAGCCAATGCCTCTGCTTTGATTATATAGAAAGAATTGACTCATTGATTTGTGAGGTTTAACGTTCCAAAACCAGCTCTGATTACGAGAGACGCCGTAATGGAGGGCTCCAGAAATTTCGACCACCCTAGGGTTCTTTAACGGGCGCTGACATCGCACTGCACACGGGCCTCAACATTTCGTCTCCATCGAGATGCAGCCGCTGCGGCCGGGATTCGATCCTGGGACCTTCGGATCAACAGCCGAGTGCCACAACCATTAGACCACCGTTAGAAAGAATTGATACGTCCGTATGTTTCATTATGCGGTGGTGCGAATGCGACGCATATCAACATGAGTAACAAAATGAGGCTAAAGCAAACTGACTGTAGCGTCGAGGAAGTATGCGACTCGGGCTTGCATCGACGTACAGAGCGTGATATTAGACTACACGTGCGGCGGGAATAGACTATATAATGTCACAGCGTGCACTATCGAACATCCATCTCGAGTTTCTGGCCGTGAGCGCTGGAGAGATGGCTGTACAGTTTTTTTCATCTTAATACATATTAATGTGAATTACCATGAATTAAGCCTCCCAGACTGTATAGACCGAAGTAAGTTAGACGGCTCTATGAACAGCAGGAAAGCCGCGTCTTTCTGTTTTTTCAGTTAAATTCGATTCCGATACGGAGTGCCTGCATCAGAACGCATATTTCTCAGGCTTTCGGTATTATGTAGACATGCATGGAACCTGTATTCGTAATAGACCTAATTAAAGTCGTTAAGGCTGTTGCGAATACACATGACACACCAACTAGCCCGGCAGCGAGGACCTGTAGAGTATGCACCGAGTGTGTCGTCGTACTGTCTTTCTAGATCGCGAAGAAGAAGGCGATGAAGGCGATGTCTCGAGGAAGGCGATGTTTATATATAGAGACGCCGTGAGAGCATAACCCATATATGTAGACATGCTTTGTGGCCTGATGGTTGTTTCAGAAGAGAAAGCTTGATCGTCTACGGTATTTTACGCGCTTTCGCTTTATCGAGCACTGAAGACATAGATGTTATGCACTTCCTCATCCCCTTCTTTGTTGGTAACTCATTACCTGTCGTGGGACTGAGTCACAGTTGTTACTTTCTTGCGCAGTTCACACCTCGTTAAGCAGGGACATACGGTGACGTGCTGCTTCCGACGTTTATCGAAATTTCTAGTACCTCCAAGTAATCGTAAGTGACCCTGATGCAGAACAAAACGTATTTGGTCAATGTCAGTATAACGTAGACGCTTTCCCAAATCATGGCCCCAAACATACTTTATGCCAAGTTCAACTCTCTAATACCAGCAAAGTAGTTGAGAAGATTGAGATGAACGTAAGTTGTACAACAAAACGATACTATTACTTTTTTGCACTTGCAAGGCGAGAAAATATATGAATAAATGGCAGAATGGCAGCTATGTACTGGTCTATACATGCTTGTTGATGCGCGTTCGTGTTGTTTTAAACATGATCCAGGATTGAATTATTCCCTCCTCTTAATGAGACCGTTTATCCACGGAGGTTGCGGAACTGCTCCGATATCTACATAACCCATTAACTAGCTTTGGTTATTCGCGATTTCCAGCACAGTGTGTGTTACGCGAGCCACTGTGAGAGCAAGTGTTTCTGATTACCATTGTTATAAACTTGCATTTTTATCTTGCCATTTCCAACTTCGACGTGAAGTTGCACGAGAAGGGATTTTTTTTTTCATTCGCCGTATGAACCAGAGCTTATTCGCATTCGAGCCGTCAAGGCGACCAGCAGCATTTGATTTAGAAATATATCGTAGCCTGCTGCCTGAAAGCTGGAGATGCACTGAGGTGAGCATCCTCAGCGCGCTCGCGTCTTACTGAAAGTGCAGCACACCCGCCGGGGATAGGTCGGCGGCTAAGGTCGAAGGCGCAGGTTCGAGTTCCAGCCACGGTGGCCGCGTTCGATGAAGGCGCAATGCAAGCACACTAGCGCGCTGAGATTTCCGTGCTCCCTATATAGGGAACCCAGATGGCCAAAACCAATGCAGAGACCCCAGCTATGGCGTTCCTTCTATCGTGTCTTGGTTTTGGCGCGTAAAACCCTTGCAGGTGTTACTACAGGTGGAACGTACGCTGTGGACGGTACTGGAAAGATTGGATAGACATATGGAAGCAACAATTCATGCGCCAAATCTTTTCTGAACCTTAATGACTGCGACTGCTGTGCGAAGCAAAAGAACACGCGCGCGTACCGACTCCGCATGCAGCAGACCGAAGTGGCCAGGAATGAAACGGAGGTGCTCACTTGAAGCGTCATCGAGGAGTACGGCCGGAGTTTCTTCTCGCCTCCGCTCAAGTGTGTCGGCCTCTCGAGCAGCGCTCGAAGAGTAAATGAGGATGTCGGCCCGCTGTGACGCTTGCGCGTGGATCCGCCTGCAGAGAGGAGCCAAACGGTCGTGTCCTGTTCCAATCCCGGACCGACTGAATGGGTTGCGACACTGGGAGATTACATGTATACAAATAGATGTATTCCCTTTCTTCTTCTGCTTCCTTTATTTCGCCTTCCGAAAGAGAAGGAGCAATTATGTCTTACTTACGCGACCAGTTATGCGTATACACTCGTATAGTACGGGGGTACCATGGATTATCACGCATTATACCATATGCGAAAGTTTGTTTGTACCGTCTGATGAAAGTAAAACAACACTGAGCTGGGTCATTAGGCCTTCCACAAGGAAACGAGAACTCGCTTGCTGTGTGAGACGCTTATTGCGCTGTTTTCTCCGTGAGGGCCGATGGGATAACGAGCAATGTAACTAAAACATCTCGCTAAGCACTTATTATATAGCTTCTTTCCTGCGAGCACTTCTGTCCCTTTCATCTGTGTACTTTTTCGCGGGCAAAAATGCAATGCTTTTCAACCTTCAGCATGGTGCACCAACTTCATCAACGACTCACGCTTTAGCAGCGCATTTCTCTATAAAGCTCCGCTTTCTCCTAGAACGATGTTCAAGTGATGCTTCTCCTAGAATAATGCGTCGCATATTGCACCTGCAGATAATGTGTTGTGCGGAGCACTGTCGCTCGACAGTGCTTCTGATATCCTATGTAAGCTCATTTTCATGTTGCTAGAAGATTACTCTAGATATGATCATTATCAGATGATACGTTTTTACCTTTCAGTACCCAGGATAATGGTGTGAACTTTATTTCGCTGTATTATGGCAGCACCTTCCGTGATCTATGCGAGAGACGCTCACAGGTATTAGACAAACTCCGCTGGACACCTGCGCCGGCGAGCCTGTAGCGTCGTCAACTGTAAAAGCCCGTTGTAGTGTCCACGTATACGTTTCCAGATGTAGATGCCGCGACACAGAAAATGACGCCAGTCAGTAGGTGCACTCCGCGCCTTCTTGCGACTGACATTGGTCGTTATTTGCATTCGGTGGGCGAAACTCCAGCTGTTGAACCCAGGCCACCCCCTGGCTCTCTGGCGTGCCCGCGTGGGCACCAGCTTCGGTGTGGCCGCAACGCTCTTCTCGAACGCGCGCTCACCCGTGGCGTAGTATGGCCTTTTTTTTTCAACCTGGGCGCAAAAAGAAAAAATGTCCGTCACGTGACACGTACGATAAAGAAAGCACTGTTCCAAGAAAGATACTGGGTGATCGTTACGGGTCGCAGTATGGAGCTTTAAGAATACGCTGGGAGGAACAAAGGATAAGTGCACGGTACGGAGTTGTAGTATATAATTCATAGAGGGTTCGCATGACACGGGAGAATTCCGGGCCGCAAGAACACCAGGCGGTCCGATTTCCCGAAAACCTACACAACGGCGTGCCTAATTATATCGTGTTCTTTTGGCACGTAAATCCGCAGCAATTATTAAGTCGACACATAGAGACGGCATTCAAGAGCTTGCACCCTATATGGTGATTTATTATAAGCAGAGATTTCTCTCACAAATTTTACTCTTGCTTTGGGTAGTAATCACGACTGGAAATTTGTATAGTTTGTTAAATATGGCGCATTGACTTCAATTACAGCATCGCCCACCGATATTTAAGCGTCATGATGAAAATTAATATTAGGACTTGAATATTCTCAGATGGCCCATGGGCTAATAATTTTGTATTCTCGCTAAAAAATAATCCCGCCTGTCCGGGCAAAAGACATGTCCTATGAAAGCTTAGAAGAAAGGGATTCCATGGAACACACACACACATGTCTACACATTTTATAGATTCCTAAATAAGTCGCACAATACAAAACGGAGTATTTGAGAGTTAACACTATACTCTCTCCTTAGTCCAAACAAAACAGAAAAAAAAAAATAAAATGAAAAGAAATGACAAGAAGTCCAGACCAATACATCACCGTGATCTCTTGCGGCACGGGCGCGTGCAGGAGTGGGCGTCGAGGGTTTGGCACTCAGGCGACGTGCCACGAACAGCCTTCACCGGTCCCCGCACGAAGGTTGCGGCAGCTGCTTCGTCGGGTATGAAGGGAACTTGGACCCGTCTTGTAGTCCCTAGGTACATCGGTGACATCGGGAATCAGCAGCAGCCAGGATCTTCATCCGAACGGCTGCTCCTTGGCCTCGATCCGCTCCCTCAAACATGACGTCACCACCCTCTTGTCTTTTGCATCCACGCTCGTGCAACGAGACTCTGGCATCGATCTTCCCCTCTTTTAATTTTTCTTGTTGTTGTTGTTGCCTCTTCTTCCGTGCCGTTGCGCGAGCACGCTCTGTCGTCGTCTCTCCTTCTCGCTGGTAGCACGCGCACCTCATGAGAGAGCGCAAGATCCAGACATGCCCTGCATACGTGTGTTCCCTTCATTAATTGATTGAGGTTCGGCTAGGAAAGGACGCAGAAAGTAGCGTCCTTTCCTAACCGAACCTCAATCAATCAATCAATCCATCGAACGGTAGACGCATCTGCTCTGGTCACGAAAACCCAGTCCGCGGCCGCTACATAGAACACACACGGTTTCTTCTATGCAGCGGCCGTGGCTTGAGTATAGGGGCTGGTAGTTTTCGGAATTTATATTTTTCTAGAATTCGCAAGGCAAAAATAGGGTGCCGTTTAGTAAGGCGATAACCGGGCAGAAATCGTGCTTTTTGCTGAACGATCCTTGAATTTAGGGGTTTTTACGGGTTAAATTCGAAATTTCAAATTTACAAATCAGGCCTGTTGACAGTCGCATTGCATCCAGAGTGCTTTCACGCAGGTTGTGCAATGAACTATACATCAGTGGCGCTCAAACCAACAGAACCTAATTTTGTTGTCCCGAGGCGTGTTAGTTGCAGACTGCTGCACAGCACACTCCATGCAGCATGAAAAATCGGTTGTTAGGAGGTATAGGAATTCGGGGGAATATCGCATTTAATCCGAATACATCGCGCCGTCACCGTATAGTCTTTCCGAAGCATTTCGAACGTATCTGCCCTGTCTTTACCCAGTTTCGCGCAAAACTTGATTGCACAACGCTGCTCCGGAAGCTGGTAAATTTCCTTCGTAGAGCGGAGAGTGACCCCCTTGAACAACTGTCCGCAGGGAACTGAGACCAGTCTCGTTTAGAAGTTTATATCCCCCACTCTAATGTCTCCGCCCGAAGCCCCGCTTCACCATACTGCGTGGCCGACTAAAAAAATAAATCATTCCGGGAACTTTTGTGACAGACCGTGCATTCACCTCACACTGTACACTACACGATTGGAAAGGCGAATACGCATTACTGCAGCTACAGCGAGCTTCTGAAAGAGATCGTCAAACGTTTCCTGAATATTTTGTACTAAGTGCATATTCGAGATCCTCACCCTCCAATCAACAATATGCATTATTCCGTTGCATAGTGTAGGTTGATTTAGAGCGATAAAAAACGCGTTTTCTGTTTCACTGCGCGCGTTCCCCTCAACTCTGCAATTGACATCATGTTAGTCGCCACCTGGTGGCGACATTGCTACAACCACGCATTACTTCAGTTATTAGATATTAATCATCATTTGTTTTCGTTTTTATCATGGAAGGTTGATTTACTTTGTTCTTTTGTCATGTATTCTGCTATTTTCGCTACGACTGCGTTATTTTCCCAGCAGTATTCCAGAGATATCTTGCATATATCCACAGATGATATACCAATGTTGTCCCCCAACTGCTAAGTCAGACTCCATCAACAGAGACATTTATTTGTATATATATCTTGGTAGAGACGCCATTTGTATAGAACACCTTCCGTTCCGGCACTATGCCGGGGCCTAGAGGCCCGCGTTTGTTGGTACCCCAGGGCGGAACTGGACGCTGAAAAATGCTGCCCCTACCGAGCCTCTTGGGCATATATCCTGGGCGCATATCCTTGCATTATGGTTACTGTCACGTTAATCCCTTATTCTATGGTGCCTAACCAATTATTCTGTGGTGCCCAATTCTTCTGTGGTAACCCGTTATTCTGTGGTCCCTAATGTCACTAGGATTACGTGGTTAATAAATTATTCGGTAATTAAATAAATCTGAAAAGGTCCACCGCGATGTTGCAGCAGTTGCGGCGTGCAGTTATTGAAGCAAAATACAAGGGTTCGATGAGAATTGGGGCGGTCGCATTTCGATGGAGGCCACGTTCTTTTTTTAAAAGCCTGGAGTGGCACGTTGAAGGACTCCCCGTGGCAGACATTCCCGTAGTCCCCGCTACGTCGTGCGAAAAACAATGTAGTTTCGGCGCGTGGTCAGGCACGCCCTGGACGCCATCTTGTAGAAAACATATGGTTTCTTCTAAATAAAGTTGCGTACCACAACTATTGGCCCGAGGGCACAGGGCTCTTCTCTTCACCTGTCACACCGTCACCGCGATAACAGGGTGCTCGTAAAATTGAGTCAAAAACAGAATTCAACAGCAACAAAATGTATTTAATTATTGCTGGACACCAATACGGGCTCATAAATATATTGAAAGAAAGTAATAAATAATGAAAAAAGCACAATGCTGATTTCACAAATCCAGGCCGCTGAATCGTGTTATAATGGTCATAGGGGCAGCTGTGAAGACTAGCTGGCAGCGCTCACGTAGCCAGCGAATGGAGTTGATGTGGACGCATGCGGCCACGAAGGCAGTAGCGACTTCGATATGAGTTCCTCAGCTGAGATACACTTGTCAGAGGTGGCATAACCGATGACAGGTGTGCCTAGCACAGCAGTGCCAAAGCACAATGCAGCAGTGCACTGCCGAGATGGTGGCCGGCTTACCCGCGATTCTGCACGAAACTACGGACAATAAGAAGCGTGTGAGGCAAAAAAGCCCGACTTCGAAACTAAAGAAAAAATAGAATGGGCTCTAATATGAGATAATCAAAGTAACATAAACTAGCAGTAACACAACAGAACGCAAATTAGCGTAAATAAAATGCACGTTTTGAAGTGAAAAATATCAAAAATGGCCCACTTCCATCTTTTCCTTATTGATTATTATTAAAAAATGAAGCATAAACATAATTAATAAGCTAATGTAAGTTCATTAAACAATAGGGACAGTGTGCCTGTTTTCAACTAAAATGTTCACCATGTTATTGTTGTGTTAAACTTAATAAAATAGTTTAAATTTTGTTAATGCTGAAAGCATGGCATTAGTTCAATATATTAGAACACAGCATTGTGCAGCTCGTATAGATCAAGATATCTTTCCCGGTGCATAGGATCTAACTGCCTGTCTCGCTACCTGTCTGGCGACATACTCGAAGACGAGATAATTTAAACACTTCTCCAGGTCTGTCCACGGTCATTAAACTGCAGATATATATTACCAGCTACCATGTCTTGCAAACTATTAGAACATTTAATTTAGTGTTGTTTAGGTAACTTCCTCGACCCTATTGCATTATTTGCGATGAAACAGGAGTGTCTTATTCAATAATTTGTACTTATGTGAGGCGCAGCTAACTCGTTTAATCAATAAATTTTTCGCAGCTCATGAGGGCGTGCATTTTGCCGATTACATATTACTCAATTTCCAGGAACTGTGCGACCTCGTCTCTCATAGACACTCCCCAATAGTGTGGCAGGTGATACGTCGCACTATTCAGCTCATTGACGCTTTTTAATACCGAGCAACTGCGGCCGTATTTCTATTGGGTCAAAATGGAGGAAAATCATGGATGTAGATTTAAATCGGAGTCTTCGCCACTGTCACGTGCTTCAATGAAATCGTTCTTTTACGACCGAAGTCAATTAACAGTGGATGCTTACTGCTGCCGAAGTACATCCATCGAGCCGCCACATTACTCGTTGAAGTAAATGTACTCAGCGATTTTTACGTGTTCTTTATAAATGAGGTACAAAGGCTCCTCATATCCTTCCTTATGAGCGTTTCCCTCCCCCTCAATGCGCACGTTCGCCTCCGCGCCCTCGCGTCTGGGGCGGTTCCGCCATATAGAATCGGTTACGTGAAGTCCGAAGCATGGAATTCGCAAGTACCAAGTCATTGATTTCGTAATGCCAACGTACCGGAGGATGCCGCCACTGGACCGTTTCCACTGGAACTTGATGCGCGATCAGAGATCTTTGTTCAGAGCAGAACGCGTTCGCTCGCTGCAACGTCACGAAATGGGGGCGCGGCTCTCGTGCGCGCTGCGGATATGGCGCGACTGAGGGCAGCGCGGGCTTCCATGATTGGTCAGCCGCCATTGTTTGAGTGGGTGCCGCTTTGCGACTGGGTGGTCCATAAAATACGCAAGAACGGAAGCGCGAAAGCAGCCAAACGGCAAGCGGTGAAAACTTAAAAGAAGAAATCACGAACGTGTTTTGTTGTGTTCTTGTAGAGAATACGCAACAAAAACAAAATGTTTTTGGTTTTCAGGTAAAAATGCATGCCTTATGCAAATAACAAATTTCCTTTCGTGAGCTTAAATGCGTGACCAGCAAGGAAAACGTGGTCATGGAAAAACGTGGCCGAGCCCCGATGTTCACGACTTGAGCGCGGCTTATAGGCCCATGACAAGCGGTGAAAGCGAAAAAAAAAAAAACCCTAGCACGTCCCCCAGCAACGATCTCCGATCTCCTCCTTGGTGCTCGCAGTGATTGCATTCCGTGACAACGCAGTTACGCGCGTTGTCGTTCGCGTCGTATAACCATGTTACGCCTTATTGCCAGTATAATGTAGCAGCAGCCTGCCCAGTGACGTGTCCACGCCGGTTATAGTGTGGTGGCACCGACTACGAAAACTGCTCACAACGAAATCGACGGGCGGTGAATTTCGCCCAATTGGGCGTGCACTGATGCCGCTCGGCATCTCGAGGTGCAACAAACATCGAACTACTTCCGCGAGCTACATTACACTTTCTTGTTATATTGGTTCGTATGGTGATAGTCTTTTTGGGGCTACCTATACGCGAAAAACGGTCCATCTGTGTCTCGGTATGCCTGTCTGTCTATCGTAAGTTTCAACCGCCCGGCCGATTCAAACGAGCCGTGAACATCCAAGCACAAAACTACCCCTGGTGGACGGGGTCATACAAGTCAACATGATACAGCTCATAGGAAACCTCAGGCCTATTTGAGGCGACGTTCATGTACATGTACAGCCGCCAACTTCTTTAACTGGAGTGCGCGAGCGGCGACCGTTTTGTCAGCGCCTCGTGGCGGAGCCAACTTGCAAAAGAGTCGAGGCTATGCGCCCGCCGACGCCGCGCGCTCGACTTCGACCGTCGTCTGCTGCGCTGTTCTTTTTTGCGGTAGGCACACCTTTATCAGCCTGATTGAAACGAACAGACAGCACGACTAGGCGAATTGTTTTGTTCGTATCTGGTGTTCCGAAAACGGGCGTCGATATGAAGCTGATAAGGGCGTGCCTACCGTAAAAAAAGAACAGCCTAGCAGACGACGGTCGAAGCCGAGCGCGCGGCGTCGGCGGGCGTATAGCCTCAACTCTTTTTTGCAAGTTGGCTCCGTCATGCGGCGCTGACGCACAAAACCGTCGCCGCTCGCGCAGTCCAGTTAAAGAAGTTGGCGGCTATACATGACCGTGATCGATCCGCAGAGATCATTTAATTAAGAATACCCATTGGACTGGCTTTTACGTTAGTAAATGAAAAATGAAAGCGTCAGAAATGGTGTCGAAGCAGGGACTTCGCAACGTTCCTGGGAGTGGGGGGGGGGGCCAAGTATTGTCACCTATGTATGTTGTGTTTATTATTTTTTATTTGTTGTATATATTTGTCGATTATAATTTATTTAAATTACATATTATATAATCATAATTAGTAGCTGTAATGATATCATTTATTGTTCTAATTCATTTTATCCGTAATAAATTTTACGTATTTGCATCCTCGCTTATTTCACTTTGCTATACATTTCAAAAATGGTCAGAAATTTCGGAAGAACTGGAAACCTGCGCCGACCGTGCAACCCGCGTCGTTGTGTGGCCCAGTGCTTTGGAAAGCGCTGGACCATGCAACCACCGCCCTCCTTAGCCCCCCCCCCCCCCCGCCTTCCCGGTTCCGGAGTTCCTGCCTATTCGTCTGCTATTCAGCGACCGCTTAGGTGGCGTTGGGATGAGAACGCGCGTCTTCAATTCTGACCAACGGCAAAGGTGCGTGACTATTTTCGCGAACCTATAGGTACAGGATTAAGAAAACTGTTCACTGCGTTGACGTGTTCCCTGTGCAGTGGTCGAATAACGTATAAAGCACTGGCGTCGTGTGATCTTCACCGTTCGATGTAGACATGGGCAAAGCGACTTACTTGAGTGAGTGTTTCAGAACGGCTCAGGTCAATGTAATGAACCGGTTCATTTTCACGGCTCACCGGGTCACTTAAATGCATGGATGAGAAGGTACTAGGAGGGAGCGTTACCATGGGCGTACGGAGGAGAAGGGGAGGCAAGATGGGTGACACCTTCCTTCCTGGAATTTTGTATAGTACTTTCTCTACGCAGGACTGAGGGGCAAAGTAGTAGGCGGCTTGAAAGAAACAACGTCTGTGCTCACTGCTGAATGCTCCCCCATCTCGCTCATGCACTCCTCTGAAAAAAGTTCTGCATATGCCCCTGAGCGTCATGTACGTGCTCCCGACACGTACGTTCTGCTAATACATGGAGCTATTGCGGCGCCACGCATATTTACTACAGTTCCGCAAGTAATTACAGCCGCACCAAGGGAGCCTTCGTTAAACAGATGCAGTGATGAATCCCCCACGCTGTGTCCGAGAGAAAATCCTTCACGTTTGAAAAGTAGATGCGGGATCTCCTTTGAACTATCCAGAAAGCAACACTTGCCGTAGTGTTTCACTGCCTCGTGTCGGTACCTGTTGTAAATCAAGCACTTAATTTAAACGTGTGTCACTGTGAATGGATGCCATTCTGGAAGACGTCAATTTACCTAAAATACCACACAGTACCCGTCACTCTGGGGCGCCATCATGTTGTGCCGTAAATTTGAAGAGACATTTAGCTTCCTTAACCCAATGACAAAAACAAAGGCGTCGGGAAATATATGGGTGGCCCATTTATTTATTTATTTATTTATTACACCCTCTTTCAAGGCCTACTTGGCACAAGAGAATGGTATGGGGAAAATATACAATATTTGCTTTAAAGAGCAAGAAAGAAAGAAGTAAACTATAAGGCACTTTGAATGACAACCTTGAAGAGTGGTGTCACAAATGGAGACCGTGGAGGCGGGAAGGCGGCTCCATTCATTGGCGGTTCTTGGCCAAAAGGAAGAATGGTATAAATTAGTTCGACAAAGTAGCACTTCAATTTTGTGTTGACGGTCGCTACGAAATAATATCTATGCGGGTGTGGTAGACAGGTTTTCTTTAAGAGAAGGGTTTAGGGAATATATTCTATGAAAAGGTCAGAGACGAGAATACTTGCGACGTAATGAGAGGTCAGGCAGATCTAGTGCTCTTTTCATGGACGTGACGCTAGACTGACGAGAATAATTTGAGAGAATAAAACGGGCGGCGCGGTTCCAAATGCTTTCAAGGGAAATGACGAGATTGTTATGAGCAGCGTACCATATGGCACAAGCATATTCTGATTTAGGGCGGGCGAGAGTTTTCTGTAGAGTAAGCTTTAGTGAGGCGGGTGCTGATGCAATGTTTCGTCTCAAATAGCCTAAGGGTCGGTTAGCATTGCTAGTGACATATTCAACGTGGTTGTTCCATGAAAGGTTGTTAGTAATATACAGGTCAATGCACTTAAATGACTTAACAATGGAACAGATCAAAACTCAGCGAAGTGCGGTCATACCATGATATTTTCAAACGTGCGCCAGGACGAAACAAATTGACCCTTAATTTATTCAACACAGCAATTTAGTCGTTTTATTGATGTGGTAATAATACACGCTCCGGAAGTGAACATGACTGGATGATATGGGTGACACATTTATAACTATACTAATGAGCACTCACGAAAACCAGCAGTAAATTAAATTGTTCATCTGTTGTTATAAAAGAACACTGAATACTCTTGTAGAGTCCGTCGTCGAAGTGTTGCACCACCTCACGATGAAGTGCCTCACGCACAGCACACAGCGAGCGAGCTGCGAGTAGCGCGAGTCAGCCCACGACGGCCAACAGTTGTCGCTGTCGTCGATACTTCTGACAGTGCGTATGCATGCGTCTGGATAAAAACATGCAGTGGCCGCGAAGCAAGCTGGTGGCAAAGAGGTTGCGACTCGTGTAAGCAAGGGGTGGAGCACATTTGCTTTCTTGCACCGCGAATTCATGGCACGAAAGTCGCACTGAGCAAAAGACCCAGAGTGCCCCTATCGCGGAAGTGACGGAACGCTTGAACTCGAAGTCTCGAATGGAACGGTTCAGCCAACACCAAATGTCCATCCGTTTCACCTGCGCTTTATGAGCCGGTTCACAGTGGTGCTGCAACGCGGCGTTGATTCAGCCAGTTGTTGTTGTTGTTATGTGGGGTTTAACGTCCCAAAACCAGCTCTGATTATGAGAGACGCCGTAGTGGAGGTCTCCGGAAATTTCGACCACCTGGGGTTCTTTAACGTGCACTGACAACGCACAGCACACGGGCCTCAACATTTCGCCTCCATCGTAATGCAGCCGCCGCAGCCGGGATTCGATCCCGCGACCCTCGGATCAGCAGCCGAGTACCATAGCCACTAGACCACTGTGGCGGGGCATTTGATTGATTCAGCCAGCGCCTCTTAGAAAGGTTTCGAAACCTTTCTATGCTAGGATACAACTTAAAAAAAAAAGAACATTTGGCAACAATGGCAGACGGACCACGCGAGTCTGTGTTACGCCGCCAACCAATCACAGAAGCAAGGAAAGTCGTCGTCATGGGACCTTTTCAAATGGTGCCGTGTATGCCTTCAGTACCTGTGAAGCATCTGCTCTTCTTGATTTTTTTTTCGTCGGTAGAAGCCATGAGATGTGCAAGAAGCATCGGCAAAAATGTGTGGAGGCTAAAGTTTCAATCTCAGAAAGGCCGCGGTGAAGTTCATTTCGCTTCCGAGCCCTATTTACGTATGAAAATTCACCGAACTGAGTTGAAAAACTCGGGTGGTGGTGCCTGTGGCGCGCGTCTGGTTTTTGCATTGGAAGCGTTATATTTCAGCTCAATAAGGACTCGGTCTTTTTATGTTCCACTCTAATAAACGAGTGAATACATGTAAATTTATGCACTTAATTTTTGCCTTTAGCGCTTTATTTTGGTTGCACAGAAAGTTGGAAGTACGAACTATTTGCAGCCTCGCGGAGGAACAGTGGGTGGTCGTTATGAGGGTGGTGGGAGAGGCTTCACGCGTGCTTCTAAGTGAAGGCCGTTGATCCGTGACGTCACCAAGTCACGTGACCAAAAACCTAGGGACAGAATTTTTTTGAGATTTTCACGCTTGCGCTCGGGCGCCACCGCGCCGGTACGGCTAGGGAGGCAGCATGACTGCCTGTCATGTACGCTGCCTAGGTACGGCGAGTTGGAATCGTCGAGGTCGTCGTGTTTCGGATGGTGCCAGCCGCGTGATCTACAGCATGGTTCAGTTGTTGGATGGCTCGACGGTATCCTTCGATGATCGACGGATCTCTCGCTGATTTTGCCAGAGTGAATGGACGTTCATCGTAACGACTCCACCAGTTTCTGGTTCTTGTGCCCCCCTAAATCATCCCAAGGACTCACCAAACCGCTCAACGGATCTAGTATGATGTGACAAGAAACCTAACCAACGTAACCGCTACCATCTTTTGGATGTTTCCGATGACCTGCACCGGTAAATGGGCTAGTCTGCACGGGTTCATTATTGTGAAACGGCGCCACAAAAGTAAGACGAAACGCGGAAAGGCCAAACACCTGCGCCTAACTCTCACCTGGGAGTAGAGTTCGGCGCTTGTGTTTGTGTCTTTTCTTTCCGTGTTTCGTCTTATTTTCGTGCCACCCTTTCACATTAATGAACGCGGTGATCTGTCGAGTGACACCGCCTCTGGCGGCCACGACACTGCACCAAGCCCCACCTCTTCGCAGCGGGCCTTGCCGACGTGCTGCGCTCCCCACTCGCCGGTAGAATATGCCACCAGACGAAGAGACCACTGACAAACGGGTCTGTCATCCTTGTGAGTGGAAAACTGTGCTTCATCTCTGTAGAAATCAAGCGCTCTCAGCGACCTCTGTTCCAGTGCATCAAAATGCTAACAACGCGAGTACGTTCGTCGATAGCCCGACGCTACTTCTGCGACCGTTCGAGACGCGTTTTTAAGGAGATGCATCATGCGTGCTGTTGTTCACTGCATACACAAAAGTTCACAACTCGCTGCGCTGCCAGCAGGAACGTCCCGCGTTGTGTTCCGCCCGTGAGGCGGGCTTGTCCTCAATAAGCGCCCAGCTCCAAG
This sequence comes from Hyalomma asiaticum, assembly GCA_013339685.2. Classification (NCBI taxonomy): domain Eukaryota; kingdom Metazoa; phylum Arthropoda; class Arachnida; order Ixodida; family Ixodidae; genus Hyalomma; species Hyalomma asiaticum. Next base: position 26,926,988 of record CM023481.1, read on the forward strand.
TCTTCTACAAGCACTGCATGCCGCACCGGAGTTGCACAGTACTGGCCGAACGGCACATCAGCAGTACCCTGTAGCTGCGTACATCTCGGACCTACCAGCGGCGCAATCGGGATTTCCAGGACATTCTGGAATGAGGCGCCAGAGGAATTCACAAGCGACCTAAGATGTTGCAACCCGGAAGCCAAAATCATAGCAGCCCAATCCATAGGGAAAGCAGCTTCTATCCTGATAACGTTCACCTCTGGCCTTGTGCCCCCCAACCATAAAATACATGTCTGTGGTACAGTGATGCACCAAGTACAAGGGCAGCCGTCATGCCTGTACTAATTTCCAGAAACCAGCTCACAGGTATGATGTGTGCCCTCTCCCAAAAATTGGACTTTTGTCGGCAATGTGGTGAGAAGCATAGCATGCAATGGACATAGCTTGCATGCCAACGTGTACACTTTGTCGTGGGGATCATCTTACTCGTACAGGATCGTGCAAAACTAGGCCACAGCAGCCTCCACAGCAGACATCGCTGAAACCAAGGCCAGCAGTGCCCACGGCCAAGGACATTCCACCCCTAGTTCTCCATCAAGATCACCAGCGAGCCTAGACCAATACCACAAGTGCACCCCTAATGTCACTGAGCAAAGAGGTAGCACCCTTGTGGGAATGGCTAAGCCAGCTAAGGGCAACCATCAACTCTATATCTTCCCTCACCCCTCCAGCCTTCTGTTATTTCACTCCCTCTGTCACACCCAAGTTTCAAGAGCCTCTCGCCAAAAGTAATGCCGGCCATAGCACACTTCAGACACGAAATACAAATTCAAAGGATTTGCAGAATGGGTACTCAGACTCAAAAGCACATTGAAACCGGCATTGCTAAGCTTGCAAAAATGGCTATCAATCAAGTAACCACAGTTCTTATGCAAAAGCTTCGTCAAATAATTGCTTGTGTCTTCACTTGCCATACTTGGCATTATCACAACTACTCCCATCCTTCGCCCCTATACCTTTCAGTGATACCCATGTGACCGCCAATAATCTTCTATTGCACATTCTACAATGGACCAGCTGGGGGTTTCAACACAAACAAAACCCTCTGAGGTAGCTACTCTGCTTCCTCCACACCCCCTGATATAACAGAACTCTAGGATGCTCGCAGAAATGTATTGGGACCAGGATAAGCCCTAGGGTTGCTAGGAACAACACTAAGGACTCACCCTTCCTAGACACATACCGGACTCACTCGGAATTTGTATACCCGCACATGCTGCAGAGTCAATCTCACTCCCTCGTGCCATGTACATGGCACGCATATGATCAATGCCCTCCCTAAGAACAGTCACCCACAATACCACCAACCCTGCCGCGTCGCGCCAGCAGTAGCTCTCCATAATGAATATGGCACATTGGAGGACGTTCTCTGGGTGCGTGTGTAGTACAGACCATTCAATAGCTGTATCTTACCATCCATCAAATGACCAAATTAAGCACTTCTTAGATCCCCCTGTACCCCGGAGGAAGCAGAGTAATCTTTTATATCCTTAGCCATCGCCCAGACCAGTGCCACATACATGATTAGAGATTGCAAAACGGCTGTTCCCAATTTAGCCTTCAGTCGCAAAACCCTTATGCATGGCATATATTGAGAATGCACACCATAAATTTAGACAGACATACTGAACTCGTATGGGTGGCGACTCACTCTTTCAATTCCAAAAATGAGACTAGTAACAGCCCGAGGACCTCTCATTCGAACAAATGGCAAACTTAGCCGAGATTTCTCACAGAGAGGGCACACATTTTTGATGAGTTGACCCAACAAGCACGCCCATCATGTCTATATACGTCAGGACCTCAGCTTTCCCAGTCCCATCAAATCGTTTGGAGGTGACTTCACACCGCAACTTTTCCACCTTTCAGGTCCTGTCCCATTTCCGTCCCATTTCTCCGGAGTGCAGTCGTTGGTGGTCACCCCCCGCCGTTAAACTACATGCTCCTTGGCTGCCGTGCCTACTGTTGCCGGCAAGAACAGCCTACCACCGGAACATAGGAGAAATGGGAGGCCCTCCTTGCATCGCAGGAACCGGACATACAACTTCGCTGTGTGAACCACAGTGCCATGGCCCTGTGTTGTATAGACACTTATGAGTAAAGTGAAGGCTGCACGGTGGCCCATGTTCTTTCAACTCACTTATTCAATGAAGTTTTTTCCCTCCATTCAAATTGCCTCCATTTTTTGCCTCCATTCATTGCCTCCATTCAATGTGTGTTCTGGATTTGGGGAACTTATAAAGAAGTCTAATGCTCAGCCCCGACAGCATAAAATCCACTTTCCATGGTTCGCATCTTGAGAATGTCGTGGCCCAGACAACCGAAATATGCAAGTGGCACCAGCGTTCAAGCAAAAAGCAAAGCAACATATGGGCAGTCTTTCTGCCACGACTTCTCTGTGTATGCTGTTATGATTGAAACGGTGCAACGGCACATAAAACGAACTCCAAGCAACGTGCTTGCCTATGAAGCCTTGCCTCCGAGCCAGCATGTTTCAACTCTCTTGTCGCACGTGGCGATTGTGCATGTGTACTATGGATGTGCGGGGTAGACGTGAGCCCTTCTCTCCTCCCTCAGAAGCTTGCCCCACCCTACTGCCGACAACCCGCAAGGCGCCAGTGTGCTTTTGCTGTATCAATGGCAGGTCCCAACAAGCGAGCATCGTGATGAACACTGGGGACATTTCACGAAAGGGGAGTGAGAACGCGCCGCTCAGTCAGTCGCTCTCGGCAACCCCTTCGCTTCAGTACGTTGCTGTGCGCACATTTTTAATGTTCCTCTGAGCGCCTCGCTCATCCGTAGCAATGTATTAAACGTATATTGTCTGCTAGCTACGTCGCCTCGTCTTCCCTGCTGGCCCCCCCTCGATGGTCAACCTGGTTCGAGCTCCATGCAGGCTTTGGTAAAGGCTTGCCACGCCATGCTACCGTAACAATGCCTTGTGCATGCTAGTATCAAGGGTGGAGGTACTGTGGTCTGCAGCTCTAGTGCAACTGTGTAATGATCTAGTCCTCCTATTTAGAGCCTTGCTTTGGTCAAATAAACAGGTCACGTTATGTGAGGCACACTGAGGCAGTTACAATAAGCTTCCCTTGCCGTGTTGAAGGAATTGTAGACTTCAAGTGCAGTGTAAGAACACATGCGTAGATGCGAGTTTTTACATTCAACAAACTGCACATATCCAAAATTACTTAGCAGAGTAAAGAACACTGCATATGAATTGTCAAAACCAGTAGCCATTCAGTTACCTTTTTTATTTCTGCGCAGCAAATTGAGTAACATTGAGCTTCTTTCAACGGTTGTTTAGATATGACTATGTGCTCAATAACTATTACAAAGCCGCTCTGTAGAACAGCTGAAAGAACAAAATAGGCTACAATAAAGGCACTCACTTATCGGTGATTTCACATTCTCACAGGCTTACATGTCATTTCGGTTTATATTGTCGATATTGGTATTTTTTACTTATTTATAAGGAGTTCAGAAAAAAACAGTGGTCTAGGATGGCAAGGCTAAAGGCAGAATGCCTGTGTGACATAACGCTTATACATAGGATAATCATGCAGAATAGATTGTAGATTCTTATACACCGCCTTGGTAAAAGCAATTTGAACAAAAGCATAAATGCTTACCAGCAGAATAAGCAACTATCCTCGGAAATAATTACACGTCATACATACAAGCGTATACTGTAGAACTTGGCAATCAAGATCTGTATCAGGAATAGACAGGCAATATGTTCTCATAGCCTTTTTTGAAACAGTTTAGTGACCGAGAGACTCAGTGATTACATTTGGATGTGAATTCAGGGAACATGAGATTAAATTTTGCGAGTCATTTTGTGCTGTAGGTGGTACTGCAAAAGGGAAACCCTAAGGTGGAAATTGTACTGAGTGGAACTTGAAAGGCAGATCTGATAAAAACATTGAGCATCTTTCAGAACTGGGTCATTTGAAAGTAACTGTGTAAAATGCAGTTAATTTTTAAAAGGCTGTTTTTCAAGCAAGAATGTGTGGTATAATCGCGGTGCTCTAGGTTTTCAATGTAACCGACCACTTGCTTTCGTAAACTTAGAAGACGATTAAGATGGGATTGGCATGTGTTACCTCATAACACACTATGGCTTCCTGACAAGCAAGTTTACCTGTGAGAGCCAGCACATGCTTTCCATTCTCAAATTGTAATATTCGCGCCGCATCAAAGCCACACTGCAGGAAAGCCAGTTATGGAAATTGCGCTACAGTTTCTCCTATCAGCTGCATTTCATTTATTAGAGCTGCAAACAAACTGCACAGGAGGGTTTTTGTTGGAAGCAACTCTTGAAGTCGCATCTCAAGGCCATTTGGCCAGTGCAAAATAGCAGTTATGTGAAAACAGCCGCTTTGCGTCCTGCCTTTCTATAAAAATAAATAGTCATCAAGCTAATCAAATTGAGTGCACACTTTCACATTGTGCATGTTGAAGTTATGTAGATGCTGCTGTGTACAACTGTGTGTTTGGGCACTTTCATATTTTTCTCTCGGCTCTGTATCTACAGCTATTAAATATGGCTTCCAAAAGTTTCATCTCTGCATTCATGTAGGTGGCATGCCCTTTGTGGGAACAGAGATTTGCTGCGCCCATTGTCATGGCCACCGCATTTCCTACTTTGTGACAATGTGTTTAGTAAAGGTTCAAAGAATCACACACCTTGTACTGAACTTGCCATTATGTATTGGTTGAACAGGAACCTTGCAATTCGGTTTTATCATACAGCACGCACGAGTTCAAGGGCCCCTCACCAGGCCTGGCCATTTTAGCTGACAAATGCACTGTGTACATTGTGTGCTCACGATCATGCCTGCCAGGAACTGCCTTGTTATGCACCGTGGAAGGCGCTCAAGTTTCAAACCGAGTGTCGCTTCCACTCTTCTCACATGCATCATGCTCTAAGAGGAGAGGATGATGCTCCGCACTGCCATAAATATGTTGCCTTATACTGCATCTGCAAACACAGCATTTCATGAACTTAAGTATTTCATTATGTTAAAGTATAACATTTTTTTTTCTGCAGTCAAAATGCTTCGCATTTTTAATCAACTTGACATAGGAATTTCTCTGCTATCAACTCGACGCCACATTTTTGGGTCTAGTTAGAATGGCAGCATTTAAAATTGGTGAATTTCATGTCTTTTCGAGGGGAGTCGTTTTGATGTCATTGTTCACCAATTGTCAGGAAGCATTATGGTGTACTTCTGTCGCCGTTGTACAACAGCTTATGCCGAACCAGAAATAACTCATTCTAGTCAGCATTCATATTTCTTTTCTATATCTGTAAAGAAAGCAAGGAAATGATGATAGAGGATGATGATGATGATGATGATGATAGTGATGTGGCTACAGGCGGTGTTAGAAAAGCAAAGAAACAGTTTTCATCCCGATGCTAAAGGTAAGGCACAAAGACGTCGACACAAGAGAACAAAAGCGGACAACATGAACGCCAACTATCAACTGAAGGAGGGGAGCACTGTATTGCGCTATACTCAGAGCACATGGCTGCCGATGCTTTCTACGTCATAGCTTTGCGCTGGGGACACTGAAATAATTGGTTGCAGTGCTCGGTTAAAGTGGTACACTGTTTGAAGTGTTGATTCAGTTAGGTCCCTCTGTGATCACCCAGTGCGCCCCAGTAGCAAAAAGTGCACTGGCCACGACGTGGCCCGAGTACCGTATTTCATTTGCTAAGCGCTATACCTACAACTGCTCCACATTAGATGCAAAACACATTGACACACCCATTGCCATCCATGTGACATGTGACGGCGTTTAGTCCTTGCAGCACTATTTTAAGTTGTCCCATAATGTGTGCATGTGGTCTAGTGGAATGTCATGAATGCACGGATTTATACACCCCTCTCCATTTAAATTCTCACACCCACCGCCAAAAATTCTTCAGATAACCAATGACATGGTATCCACACACCAGCACGTACTGGCTGCACGATGGGCAACGCCCCCCCCCCCCCCCCTCTTCAAAATCAAAATTCTAAATAAACCCTTTAATCACTGTCTGCCATAAATACTTTATTTCACAGTTTCAGAAAAGCCAGCTGGTCAATGTATCACTGTGAAAATGCAGGAACTTTATTTCTGTCCGATACTTTGTGATCACTGCAGCAATGCTCTCTGGTGCTGCAGATGAGATGGCTCTTTTTCTTCAATCCTTTTCTGGAGTTTTCCCTCTTGAGTAATGTTGATCTCTCTGTCAAGTGGGAAAGCTCCTTGTAATTATGCCACTTCTGCAGGAAAAATAAGGTGTAAAATGTAACTGGGCAACAATGATTGCTCTAGAAAACATTGTGTATGTTATTGTGTGTTAAACATTGTGTATTGTGTTGTGTATTGTAAACGCCATCACAAAAAGCACCAGCGCTGTCTGTGCAGTAAATTTAAAGCTCAATAAACGTAAAATGCTACCATTATTTAGACCTTTTCACTGCAGAAGCCACCTACTGGTCTCTGAATGCTGAAACAATGGCCTGAGGCAAGCGAGAGTATCAGGGTAATGATTATGTTTGCTGACAGGCCACCACATGAACATGATTCTCAGCAGTTACCACTGATTGGTGTGCCCATCAAGGTTCCATTTCTTGAAGTGACAAAATATAAATGACATCACAATGCTCATTGTAACTTGGTTTCAGAGTGTAAAAGAAGTAACATGTTTGCACTTTTAAGCAAACCTTTGACAGGGGACGACCCTCTTTTGTGAAAAGGTGTGTATGCAGGGGTGCTTGTGTACATGTATGACGAGAGGGAAATTGATCAAGGGCTTGTTGGTTTGAGACAATGTAATGAATCCCATTCGCAGTGAGGCCAAGGAAGGAATAGGGCAAATTATATGTCGTTTTTAGCTGTACAGTAGTAATTACAACATAAATGAAAGGAGAAGTTTTGCTTCTCTCTTTAACTACAAGGTCCTAGCACTCCCGAGAATTCGGCATCTGCTTTCAACATATTGCGACGCAGGCTGTAACACCGATCAACGGACATGAATTTATTACCACGGTGCTTCCGTGAGTGCGACCTAGGTTGCTATGTATCCTTTTCCCGTTTCTTGTTTTACGCCCTCCCGTTTGCCCTCCCTCTCTATCTCCCTGAGACAACCACCTTGCCGCGGTAGAGGGAAAAAAATCATAGCATATCCACGGTGTGAATGATGATGAGTGGGCGAAGCTCCGGAGTGAATCATCGGTAAACCGTGAATCTTCCGTGTAATTCGCCTAGTCGATCATCATGTAAAGACGTGAGAAACACTGTATTCGAACGCTGGGATCTCGCGTTTAAGGGGACGCTAGCACAAACGCAGTACACTCTAGTAAGGGGGAGAGGCCACAGCGTCTTACGCAGCCCCTTACACAGGCCGGAACGCGCACCGCGTTTGCCGACGCTATCGCATGACTGCTGAAAGAGTATAAGGCGGAGAGGCCACAGCGTCTTACACCAGCTTCTTACACGCGCCGTAACGCGCTAGCACAAACGCATCATCATCATCATCATCATCACCATCATCATCATCATCGTTAGAAACGGGCAGTCTTTCGTTAATGTTGGGTATTTAGTGTCATCGTGGTGCATGTTTCCATGTGCGCTTCGTGGCGTAGTGCATGGCTTCAGGAAAGAGGTAGCTGATGATGATGATGCGTTTGTCCAGGTAGCAGCCTGGACACACAACGCCATCTATTGAGCCATTCATAAACTAAACTAGAGGTGGCTACATACATACATACATACATACATACATACATACATACATACATACATACATACATACATACATACAGAAGAGGGTATGTATGCCCTAAGGAGCTTCGCCCCTAAAAGAAAGACAAAGACGCACACTATCAAAACTACGCATGATGGCAGGACGAATACGGCGGAAACAGACACGACGCAGTCGAGACGATTAGCAATGCCTTCCTGGTATTTGAAATCTGCAAACGTGCTGCATCACGGACATTTTGAAATAAATCGCATCCCAATTCGTGAGAGGGCACAGTGGGAATCTGTTCTTAAACACATCGGCAACCCGGCCACCAAGACGACTTGGCCATGCTTTTATAGTTAGACCGAGAGGTCCCAATTTCGAATCCTCGAGTGCAAATGTTTTTTTCTGTATCTTTTGTCTTTTCTCTACACTCCTGGGGTATCTCCTTTTGTTTCCCCTGCTTCCCTTTAAGAATTATACCCTCACCTGACTTAACCACACACTGCAACACCCCTCCCCCGACGAAGCATTTGGACAAATGATGCATACGGGCTCTCACTACTACCATGGCTCATCTGCGTAACTCACCTGATTAACAGAACAGGAACCGGCCTCCCTAGTGCAACACCATGGTGAACACCTCCTAAATGACCAAACCAGCCAAACCCTGGACCTACCACGACATCAATGGAGCTTCTAGTCGCGGATGCGACCACACGTGTATGGGAACAAAAGACTAAAAGCCTCTGGACTCGGACAGACCGTCATTGGCGATTAAACTTAGCAACTCTTAACACACGAACTCTTTCAAGTGAAGCCAGACTAGCTGAACTAATAGAAGAATTAAGGGGTATTAATTGGGATATCATTGGCCTTAGCGAGGTTAGGAAACCAGGAGAAGGACACTTATCGCTTAATGAAGGGCATGTTCTCTGCTACAGAGGACTGCCAGAGAAGCACGAGTAGGGCGTGGGACTCCTAATACACAAAGACATGGCGGATAACCTTGAAGAATTCTATAGCATCAATGAAAAGGTACCAAGTGTCGTGATAAAATTAAATAGGCGATACAAACTAAAACTAGCACAAGGTTACGCATCAACGACCAGCCACAATGATGAGGCTTTAGAAATAGCAATCAACAAGGTACACACCCAATATACGATTTTTATGGGGGACTTCAATGCGAAAATAGGAAAGAAGCTAAGAGAACAGGCAGTTGGAAAATGCGGAGAAGGAGATGGGAATAGCAGAGGAGAGATTCTAGTGGAATTCGCAGAAGGAAATCACCTCCATGTAATGAATACTCTCTTTAAAAAACGTAAGAACAGGAAGTGGACGTGGAAAAGCCCCAACAGAGAAACGAAAAACAAAATATATTTCACACTGTGCAGTGATCCAGGTACAGTATAAGACATGGAAGTGGTTAATAAGGTCAGAATTAGTGACCACAGACTAGTAAGGGCGAAGGTAACCCTCAATCTAAAGCGAGCAAGGACAAAGTTAATCACGCGGAAACAGGCTAACCTAGATGGCGTCAGGGCGAAAACACATGAATTTAGAATTGCGCCGAAGAACAAGTGGGTGGCTCTAGGACAGGAAGAAAATAGGGATATAGACAAGATGAACGAAGACATTACTAAGCTGATCACCGAAGCAGCAATCGAAGTAGGGGGCAAAGCACTGAGAACAGATGTGAATAAGCTCTCTGAATCTACTAAAGATTTAATCAAACAACGCCAACAAATGAGAATAACTAACTCAAGAGACAAGACAGAATTCACCGAGCTATCTAAACTCATCAATAAAAGTAGAGTTAGGGACATACGTAACCAGGTGAAAGAAATAGAAGCAGCCGTCAGAAAAGGAGTCAGCATCAAAACAACTAAAAGGAAGCTTTGTGCGGGAAGGAACAGTTACTAACTTCAGTGATATAGCCAAGGTTGCCGAGGATTTCTATTCCGAATTATACAGCTCAAATACGAGCCTCCCCACCATGAGAATAATAAATGTCGAGCAGCACTCCGAAATTTCGTGTGTCACTGTGAATGACGTTAGGAAGGCAATTCAGGGCACGTCCCGCGTAAAAGCGGCTGGAGAAGACGGCATAACCGCCGACTTGATCAAAGATGGAGGAGACTTTCTTACTGGAAAGCTCGAGACACTATACACACAATGCCTCAATACTTCAAATGTACCAGTCAGCTGGAAAAACGCAAACATTCTATTATTACATAAGAAGGGAGATGTAAAAGAGTTGAGGAACTATAGGCTGATCAGTCTACTCTCAGCACTTTACAAAATATTCACAAAGGTTATCTCAAACAGAATAAGGGCCACACTTGAATTTAATCAAACAAGAGAGCAAGCAGGGTTCAGAAAAGGATACTCCACCATAGACCACCTTCATGCGATCAATCATGTATTCTAGAAATCTGCTGAATACAACAAACCCCTCTGTATGGCTTTCATAGACTACAAAAAGGCTTTCGACTCGGTAGAAATACCAGCAGTTCTGGAGGCATTACGCCATCAAGGAATATGTGATAGCTACGTAAACACAATAGCCAACATCTACAAAGATTCTACAGCCGCCCTACTCCTCAGGAAAAGCAGGAAATACCCAATACAGAAAGGTGTGAGACAAGGCGATAAAATTTCTCCAGTGCTATTTACTGCATGTTTGGAAGAAGTCTTCAAAAGACTAGACTGGGACCTCAGGATTAACGGCGAATATCTGAGTAACCTGTGATTTGCGGACGACAAAGTACTCTTTAGCAATGATGGCGACGAACTGCAAGAGATGATTGAAGACTTAAGCCGAGAAAGCACTAAGGTAGGACTAAGGATGAACATGCACAAAACAAAGATAATGCTAAGTGGCACGGCGAAAATATGTGTCTTCATGATCGAAAACCAGACATCAGAAGTCGTAGAAGAATACCTATATCCAGGACAGCTACTGACAGGAGAACCCGCCCATATAAAAGAAATCCACCGTAGAATAAACATGGGATGGCGCATACGGGAGACAATCTCAACTCCAGGAAGGAAACCTGCCACTATCACTCAAGCGGAAACTAACTACTGCATCTTGCCAGTACTGACATGCGGGGCAGAAACTTGGAGAATTACAAAGCTAGAGAGGAGGTTAAAGGCGCGCTGACACATAAATTTTCGTCTGGTGTCTTCTTTCTGCAATATGCAGCTGAGGGCCTATTAGTCATAACAAGGCACATCGCGTGCTGCAGCGCACGACGGATAATTAATTACAGGCGATTAATTATCGACTAGTTTCAGTTTCGGTATTGGAGAACTCCAAAAAACGGAAAGCTGCTGGGTGCAACCGTCGCCACCTAGCGTATGCAACGTAGAAAACAAACCTGGCTACGCAAGCACACAGTAATGTGACGCACTTCCGCGCAGCGTGCTCAACATCGCCTGCGAGATTTCTGCGCCTGTCGCACGTGCTGCGCGATGTCGTCACCGTCGCCTTCTTCATCATCGTCGTCGTCGTTCTCGTGGTCGTTTGATGACGGCGATTTACTTGAGGCTGGCATCGCCGGGATCCTGGATGTAGCGAATCATTTCAAATTCGATCTGGTGGCCAAAAGCCCCTCGTCGGGAAACAGCAGCAGTTACAGTAGCGACGACCACAACGATGAACCCCGCGTCGGCAACGTTCAATGGTAAGATACGACATATAGGTGCACACAAGTTCTGCAGCGTAATGAATTTTGCCGAAGAATGCTCGCTTTTTATGCCTCCATTGCCTCCATTACCTCCATGAAGCGCTTCTCAACCTCCATTACCTTGGTATTTACCAAGGTAATGGAGGCCGAGAAGCGCTTCAAGTGGTTGACATTGAAACAAAGGTAGGCCAAGCTGTAGCCCTGACTTAGGAATACTTCAAAAAATTAAATTCATGATGTTGTGTTTCAAAACGAGTTGTATTTGCGAGGCACGCAGAGGTGGATTGAAAACGTGAAAAAGAAATATGGAAGGCAACCTAGAAATGCAACCCTGCGGGCCATCTGCGTATGACAGCGTGCGGTGCAAATGTGCTGCGGTTATCGCAGGTGCCACTGTGGACACTGCCGCCCCATGGACACGGAAGCGGAGTCCGTGTGCTGCCACGAGGTTGACAAATTAAACAGAATGAGAGAGGACAGGGACTGCATCACCTCACATGAGGCATTTGCCGATGTATGCCTGAACGTGAATTCCCTGGCAGTGGCCTATTACACCATCAATGAATATCGGCCGGTGCTCCTAGAAGCTCCAGAAATCCACAGGTACGTACGCAGCGCACCATTTACACTACCACGTTTTCGATTTTTCTTCTCCTGCTCTGTCTTTCTGCTAAATGCATGCACGCTCACGTCACAAGTAGTCTGCAACCGCCCGGTGCTGTTGCTGCGTGTGACGCGGACCATGCAGGCTAATAATGCATGCAGATAAACTGATCTACCATAGTATGCACATTATCTAAAGAAATCTACCAACCACAGAAACGCGCCGCGTTAACTGTCGCTTTTTTTATTTCATGCGTTACCGGTATACTGCCTATCGGCAGTTCGTGCGTCTGGTGTGGCACTACTTGGGAAGGCATAATCGCAAGATTTTGCCAAGCTGTGTCGTGTGGAATATCAGGCGTAGGTTCCCCTCAGAGGAGTACGCTGGGTTTAAGTACCCAGAATTTTAAAGTGAAGTGTCGGCAAAATCTTCCAATCGGCTAACACACGCCAACCGCAAACAAAACTTTCTTGTTGATGGTTGGCGCCTTTTTACTACGAAAGATATTAAAACTGTCATACCAAATTTGCTGTTTCATGTCTATTAGGAGAGAGGTCCACCAAGAGAAGAGTGCAGTTGGTGTCACTTGTTTTCAGTGCTGGTGATACAGCAGGCACTGCTCATGCGCTTATGAAATTTATTTATTCTTTTATCGTGTGCTAACCCAGCTTGACAGAAAAAGCCATAACACATTGTCATAGGCTCTGTGACGCGAGTTGCTTTATCTCAAAATTCATTTGGCATCACATGTATACAAATTGGCATAGGATGTAAAGGTCAATCACATGTGGTGCATGCCCGCATATTGCTAACTGAGGGCTGTGAGCCAAACAATTTTATTACTGTTAATTTTCAAGCGAATGGCAAGCATGTCAAGCAAGCACAGGCAAGTCTTTTTCTTTCATACATTTACTGTCCGTATATTTTCCAAGGACACCTTCCAGTGTGAGATAAAAGGCTTCCACCTACAGTACCAAATATGTACTGCATGGTGCACATGCATGTACTGAACTTATTTTGAGAGTTTTCCACAAATAAGATAACTGAGATACACTAAGCAAATACTTTTGTTTATACCTGTCTGTATGGGCCGAGGTAAAAAAAATACACGCTGCACACATATTCGCTTTTGTCAGTACTAGCCATTCCTTTATTTGTATATTTACAAATATATGCCCGTAAAGTAGTTCCATGACAGCTGAGAACCAGAGAGCATTTACAATACATGCCAATGTTCAATCAAAGTTGTGAGTGCTTTGCTGATGCATGTTCTGAAAATTACTATGAAATGACACAACTGGAAGCACTATCAAAGCTCAAAATGTGCAGTCATGCCATCTGACCTCACATGCCTCCACCTTTATTTGCTGTGGATAACTATTGCATGCGAACACCCCTTTAGAAAGGAGACATGGTGACAGGACCTATAGGGAAGACAGGCATTTCAATGGCGACTGCAGCTTGGCCAATGTTGCGGCAGAGGGCTGGTTGAAACGTGGAAACTAACTTAGACAGCAACACCTGGCGCACCCATGAGAGAATACCTCTGTTCCATCAGAATGAAGAGGCTGCTCGCCTGTGCCAAATGTGCCAATATCGCTAGGTGGGATTTCGTGGTTTTCTTGTAAGCACACTTTAACCATGCAGTGGTGAGCATCATTTTGAAATAGCAGAGTGCCTTTACTCCTACTAAAGTTTGCGTGACTTTCAGCAACATCAACCTCGATCAACATCATTGAAGTGTAGGTCACCGCATACTCGTCCATCAGCAAGTTCTTCCAGACTTCATTCATCAAGTCAGTGTCAGGAAAAGTAGAGTCAGAGTAGTGTGGGGAGGCAAGGCTGCTGTCAGCGCTGAAGCTGAAGAACCTCTTGCACCGACTCCGAGAGACGACGACAGACATAACTGGTGCAGCAATAACGATCGTGCACTACTTCTCATAAAGTATTTAAAATGACAATCTACTGATGTTCCACGAGCTTTCGTACATGGTTTGTCCTTCATCCTGTTTAAGGAACACTCAATAAACCGCAGTGATATTCATCCTTGTTTTCCCATCACTTTTGAGACTGGATACGATGACCCATGAGTGGGGCACTTCCAAGGGAGCTGACCATTTCCACACATTAGCAGGAAGTATTCATGGCCAAATTTGCCGAGTTTTCTGCGACACTACGTCAGGACCTGCCTGGAGTACCAAGGACGGAAAGCAGCACTGTTGAAACCACCACACTATCTTTAGCCTGCAGAGCCACCAGCGGTCGCATTCGCCCAAGTGAGAATGAACTTGGTCCATTTCATATGTCGTCAGGGAAGCGATGGATCATAGTTGCAACTGAGTAACTAAATATGCCGAAACAGCACCTCTTGTTCAGGGAACAGTCATTCAAGTAACCAGGTTCTTTGTCAACAACATAGTGCTGTGTCGTCGCACTCCCACAGTACTGATCACAGACCGACAAGCTGCATTTAGCTGATTTTCAATATGAAACCTAAGCACACCAATCACAGAGAAGCCCTCGCATATCGTGCACAAGCATATAGATTGGCCGAATAACTCAACAGGACGTTCACTGATATGTTATCAATTTATGTAGACATAACATTGAAATGGGACACATTCAGTTACAACATCGTGATGCAAGAGAAAATCCAAAAAAAACACCGTTCGAGCTTGTTTTTGGCCGTACAGTCATCACACCTTTAGATGCAATGGTTCATGTGAATCAGACCTCCGAGAATGAATATGGTATACTAGAAAGTACATATGAGTCGAAAAAGCAGGACAGCTTGCATGGCATCGTATTCACCAACAGCAAAGGGCCAATGCGCGTCGATAAGGTCTGCAAAGAGACATACAGTATAACAACAGAGGGCCGACGTGCATCGATAAAGTCCGCAAAGACACGTACAATATATGTCGGGAGAAGAGCGTGGGTATGTGGACGCTCCAAGAAGCTTCTCCACTGCTATTTTCAGCCACACAGAGTAATTCGCCAACTTGGGCCATTGGACGACAAAGTAGTTCCAGCAGGTTAAGAAGTATCGTCATGGTAGCAGTTCTTGCACTCATGCCTGCAAATGACACCATGATCCCGGCATCATCTGAAAGTGCATGCTGCTTGGTTCCATGCCGCATGCCCCTAGACATTCCAGAGAAATCACATAGTGCTAGATATCACTTTTCCTCAGCAATACCATGAGGACCTAGTCATTGAACGGTGCTCTTTCCTCTTTAGAGCTCACACTGCACACCACAGGTAATTCTTGGGCATAAAAAGGGAAATGGGAAACTTGAGTCAGATGGCAGTGATGTTACAATCTCATTATTTATGCTGCAGGTAAGGAGAATCAATCGAGCAGCAGCAGGCCTTGATTACTGGCTCAAGCAACTTATGACACATGACAATGTCTCTTGTTACTCAAACTGAAATGAGAGGCTTGCTCCAAGCATGAGACCTAGCCGAGCTGGCTGCACACTTCGAGGAAAGATGTCACATAAACTTAGACGAAGCTACCACGAGCTTATGCATTTCCGAAAGGGCAAACAATATTATGCGAGTGACTTGTCCTCTGACCCCTGACCGCTTGCTTTGCTTTACTAGCGCAGTTGGGACACCTTCAGAAGCAGCACAAGTCACTCGCCATGGAGCAACTTGTTGTCTAACAATGAAAAGTAAACACATACACAAGAGGACACTCCTTATTG
Source organism: Hyalomma asiaticum (assembly GCA_013339685.2). Lineage (NCBI taxonomy): Eukaryota > Metazoa > Arthropoda > Arachnida > Ixodida > Ixodidae > Hyalomma > Hyalomma asiaticum. The sequence continues at coordinate 26,942,783 of CM023481.1, forward strand.
GGTGTTGAGATGTGCTCACCAATAGGAGGATGAATCTAGCTTGCCCCACACCTCGACAAATGGGACTGAATTAGCGCAGTCTTGTCGACAGCTCCCGATGAGCTGGAATGAGGGGGTTCCACTGAAACGATGTCAGGGGTGCTTCCACTGAGGAACCCTTCAACCGTAAGGAGTCTGTCCAAATAACCTGCACAACCAAGAAGTGCACTTGATCAGTAAGGAAGCAAGGAGGAAGAACGGGGAGGGGGGCTTTAGCACTTTTATTCGAGAATGTAAGGGCAAGGAGGAGTTCAGTGCTACCTTCCTTGAGGATGGGCTCAAGAACCATGTTGTATTATTGCCCTAAGCGTTGCATCCTTGAAAGGGGCATTGACACGAAACTTTTTGTCTGAAGGTTGTTTAAGGTTGTTTGCTGTAATAAGTAGCTAGAGGCCCGCTGCACATCAACACATTCAGTGCGTGACAGATAACTATTTATGGCATGCTTGTTACCTAGTTTCAGTTTTGGTTTGGGAGAGCTTCGAAAACTACAAGCCACCAGGTGGAACTGGCACAATCTAGTGTTTGCAATGGGGTAAACAGATTCAACCATGTGAGCACACAGAACCGTGACTCACTTAGGCATGGCCTGCAACATGTCCTTGTATTCTTTTGTCTCTTGAACATTATGCGCACTCTCATAATTGTTGTATGACAATGATTTCCTTGAAGCCTGGTATCACCAGAAGTCTAGTAATTCCAGCACCACAAAAGGAAAATGGTGGCTATGACGTCATCATTGCTTGATGCACTGCTCGGAGTGCATCCGAACTGCAATGTGTGAAGCTGGGGGTGTCCCTGGGACACATTTGACATTGTTGATGTCGAGAGTTACGGTGCATGGCGCTAGATTGCACGTGAAAACTTCAATATTTATTTAAATTACTTTCGAAGCTATATTCAACAAATGATATGTGCTTGCCCGTGAAAACCGAACCCGCAGGCTATCTCAGCAGCGAAAGTTTGGCATAAGTGCCCCTTCACTGATACAAAAATTTCACTGCTGAGATACCCTGCAGGATCGATTTTCGTGGACATGCACATGTAATCTGCCAAATCTCAAAAGCAAACACAGCTCCGAAGATCATTTAAATGAATATTGAAGTTTGCATGCGCAATCGAGCGCTAGGCACCATACCTCGCGACATTGACAATAGCGAAGGTAACCTGAAGGGGACCCCCAATTTCCGCGACATCACCACGGCAGCTGAGCTCCAAGCAGTGCCGCTAGCAATTATGACGTCATGGCCACCATTGCTTATTCGCCGCGTGTTAGTAGACTCCCGGAGGAGCCAGGCCTCAAGAAAATAGTTGCCACCCAACGACGATGACCGTAGCAGTGACAACAATGCGCAGGACGTGCGACAGGCGAAAGGAAATGAGCACGCGTGGCTTGTCATGCGGAAGTGCGCAACAGTTATGTGTGCTCACGTGATGGAACTCGTTTACCCCATTGCGGGTACTACTAGATGCCGCCAGCCGTACCAGGCACCTTGTCGTTTTTGAAGTTCTCCCAAACCAACACTGAAACTAGTCGGTAATAAACAGGCTATAAACAATTATCTGTCGCACACTGGAACAACTGATGTACCGTGTTATTTCTAACAGATCCCCAGCTACGTATTGCAGCAAAAAAAGCATCAGAAAAAAAATTTTGGACAAAATATCCAGACCTGGTGAGAAAAAAGCATCAGACAAAATATCCACACCTGGTGAGAAGCGCCCCTTTAAAGCGCTTCTCACCAGGTCTGGATATTTTGAACTGCCAAGCAGAGTGCGTACATTGCATGATAACGATTGTCTGCAAGGATTACACTTAGCATATGTGGAGGAAGGAGCTCATATTCAATGTATTACATGTTTGTTGCACTCCTTAAGACTACGAACAAGATAAAATAAAAATTAATGAAATCTGAATAATAAAAAAATAACTACGCCTTCCAGAAAATTGCAAATAATCAGAAAAAGCTTGCTGAGAAAAATGCGAAAGACTAATGGCCATGTACAATGTGGATAAAGCATTTTATTCGCTTTGATGCAGCTAACTGCAACGGCCAATGGTTCAGAATGCTCTAGGAAAGTACACTGCAGGAGCTCTTCCTTGCTGCCTTCCTTTGCAAGCTTTGAAATGGTGTGAAATTTATTTTATTTTTTTTTTTGGGGTGGGGGTGGGGAGTGTGTTTGGTAAGAATCTTACTTATTAAATCTGAATTCCTAGCAAAACTATTTATTTATCAAGGCTACATTTCTCTGAGCAAGTGCAGAAAAATGTGCTGAATGTCATTGCAACAAAATTAAAAAAAATGACTGTTTCCTCATTTTTTTTAAGACCCGTGTCCCCCCTTATCTAGAACCTGGCAAGAGACGAACAAAGGTGCGGCTACAGTGCGTCAGCACTGGGCAAACAAGACATGTCTTGCAAAGAAAGTCACCAGGTCGCAGACAGTGCCCGCGCAACAACAGCCTAATGCTCTTAATAATGTGACACCACCATCACATGGGTGCCTGCAAAATTTGGAACCGAAACCTAACGGCCTAACGAGGAACTTGCCAGTAGAATATAGGCAGATGCAAAAATTAAAAGTTGCAACATAAAGCTAAGCCAAGTGCCCCAGCGTTAGTGGCCAATGCTACTGTAGAATCCAGAGATACATGACATTTGCAATGACACAACTGGGCTTCTGCTAGGAAGCAAATGCTGCACTAGAGTAAAAGCAAGCTTTCTAGATAAAATATCTTTGTTGTCCACACTACTATGCGTAGCGTGAGCAAAACCTGTGTCATAAAGGCAACGAATACTGATACCATAAGTGGGCGCCTGCTTCACTGAGAACACACTCGCTTCACCCTTCCTCGCTTTAGGGTGCTTGATCCTCCACCGTAGTTCACCACTCATGGTTGAGGCCTGGCCTTTGTCCCTGTCTTTCCTCCTTTCTCTTCCTCCTCCTCCTCCTCATTGAAATGCAAGGCGGCGATCACATACCTATAGGAGATAAACAAGCAATGAAATATTTCGGGTCATTCTGTAGATCTCACCAAACCGGCATGCAAACAGAACTGCCAGTACTGACACCAAAGTGTTTGTCAAGCGGGAACTTAGGAACTTGCAACCTAGCGTAGTTAGAAAACTGCAACAGCAAACTTGACTGGGAGTTTGAGCAAATGCACACAATAAGTGTCTGAACTCTGACCCTGCTCACAAATTGTCTACATTCACGCTGAAAACCATAGCTGCAGTGATGAAAGCATTCGAGCATCACACATTAATGTTTCCCCTTATGAAAGCAAATTTGCAAATACTACTTAAATAACACGGCGTCATGAATACATGTTTGCTTCCCTTACCGTTACCATACACAATACATAACAAATAATACACAAGTTCCCAGGGCTTCTTAAACTTTAACACTAGGACCACAGAAGTGGAATGTGATGTGGTCGATCCCATCAGTGACACACAGGCTACAGTAAGCCTCAAGCCCCACTGACGAGATCATAACTGTTTAGGTTTGTTATGCAGACAATGCAGTAGGCCCGAAGCCCTCTGCTTCAGCAAAAGACAACGTGAGTAAGCATGCAAGGCAAACAGGCATTCATGAGAAAGCCAATTTTCTCAGCTGCTTCGAGCACCTATGTAGTAATAATATTTTTTTCAGTAAAGTTGAACGCTGGATGAGCTGGTGATTGATCATCATACCACACAGGTGAAGCAGCACACTTGTGACAATCACACACGAGAGGGAAAACACAAAGCAGTGTTGTGTCTTTTGTGGTTTGCCTCTTTTGTGCCTTCATTACAAGTGTGCTACTTCACTTATGTGGTATGAGGAATATACAGTATATACAGGGTGTTTTTTTAGCTGCAACACATTTTTAAAATTAGAAAAACATAAATCGCGGGAATGTATTGTGTACCATTCGAGTGTACGGGTTGTCGGCCTCTAGATAACGAACAATTACCGCACTTGTAAGCATAATTAGCGAAATAACGCTAATTAACTTTTTAATTATCAGCAATTGGTGGCTATAGTAAATGAGTACTTTGGAGCCCGTCCTGGACACTACCTGTCCCAACGATCAAATTTTGAATAGCGGAGTGCATGTCCGAGCTACGCGAACAATTAGTTCCCCGTGGCAGGCTCCTTGAAACCGAAATCGGCCGGGAAAAGAGCGTCTGTGACGTCAATGTCGCCGCCCCCGCTGCTTTCGTCACTCGCCCGCGGCGACCAACGCCGCAGATAAGAAGGAGATAACGCAAGCTGCTTGCGCGGCCGGAGCGGCGGTGACCACGGGCGAGTGGCGAGTGACGAAAGCCGTGGGGGCGGCGACATCGACGTCACAGACGCGCTTTTCCCGGCCGATTTCGGTTTCAAGGAGCCTGCCACATGGAACTAATTGTTCGCGTAGCTCCGACATGCACTCCGCTATTCAAAATTCGATCGTTGGGATAGGTAGTGTCGAGGACGAGCTCCAAAGTACTCATTTACTATAGCCACCAATTGCTGATAATTAAAAAGTTAATTAGCGTAATTTCGCTAATTATGTATACAAGTGCGGTAATTGTTCTGTATCTAGAGGCCGCCAACCCGTACACTCGAATGGTAAACAAGACATTCCCGCGATTTATGTTTTCCTAATTTTAAAAATGTGTTGCAGCTAAAAAAACACCCTGTATGGTTTGACAAACTGTGTTTGAACAACTACGTATCCATTATTTAAAATGTTGTCTGCAACAAATTTACCTTGCAAGCATTCCATGGTATGAGAATGCATATGCCTTTCGTGCAAACCGATTGATGACGGAATGAATTGCCTCTACACCAAACGCCTGATAATTTGGTGAAACCTGGCGGATATCATCAAGGATCCTCTTGTTTACAGGCGGCGAAGGTAACACCCGTGTGATGCAGCGAAGTTAACACTCGCGTACTGCGGCGAAGATAACACTCGCGTATTGTGGCGAAGTTACCTCAGCTTTCTGTTGCACAGTTCACTGTTCAACTGCTCTTCAGGACTTTGGAATGACACTGTAGGAGCATACTAGTCATGCAACATTTTTTGTCCATGTTTAACAGTAAATTTCTCCACAAGTAGATGCGGTAGTATTAAAAAAATATTCAAAGTTTTTTTGATTCGCACTTGAAGATAAATATTTTCATTCGCTGGCACTCAAAATTTTGATATTCACACAGCTCTGCTATTATGCTTCATTCTACACACACCTGATAACTATTCAGATTAGTTACTTCAAAATTATTGAACCCCACTGACTATTAGCTTCAAACCCTAGATAATACACGCCCATTTTAAGTCCATGACAGTTACAATGGAATTGCCAGGAGACATATGTGCTGTTATATGGGCCCGTCATCAACCTGCAAGTTACTGCTTACTCCAATAACATATTGCGGTACGTAGCGACCTCATATTGTCTCATAACAGTAAACTGTGCCTTGTCATAGACTTACCTAAACAAGCCCCGCCACGGTGGTCTAGTGGCTATGGTACTCGGCTGCTGATCCGAGGGTCGCGGGATCGAATCCCGGCTGCGGCGGCTGCATTTCGATGGAGGCGAAATGTTGAGGCCCGTGTGCTGTGCGATGTCAGTGCACGTTAAAGAACCCCAGGTGGTCGAAATTTCCGAAGCCCTCCACTACGGCGTCTCTCATAATCAGAGCTGGTTTTGGGACGTTAAACCCCACAAAAGAAGAAGAAGAAGAAGACTTACCTAAACAATATTAACAGCAGAGCTGTTTAAGGACTTCCCATGTCCATACCCTACGTCTGTTGTCACACAAGCGGGAAAAGCCGACACATTCCTGCCCCCGACCCACGCTTGTTAAGCTCAGCTGGGTCAGCCTAATGCTACATTACTGTGATTATGTGAAAGACAATATCGAAACAAATAAAGCCCCATTGCTTGCGTGATAGTGGTGATTCAAAGGGCAACACAGAGAGAAAGAAAGGAGAAAGAACCAAAGAAAGAAAGAGAGCCTCCGTCTTTCTCTTGTCTCAAGATGCAGAGAAATGAAAAGCAGACACCCTATTGCCCTTGGCCCACTGCCACGTGTAAGTGACAGTGAGAGTGAGCTTCATACCGTCACCAGTTATGCCATGAGCCACGATAGCAGCACAGCTTCGCTTTTGCCGCAGTTTTCAGAGCATGCCTATGTGAAAGCATTACACTACATCCTACCACCCCAACTGTTTCTGATTAAGAGGATCTTGGTGATGCTGCCAAGTAATCTGATTTGAGCAATTTTCCAAGCAGCAACAAATTCATTTTGGGGCACTTTGGAGCAGGTTACTTGGCATTTAGGAACACCTTGTAACAGCCACATTGACATTCTGTTGTGTTTTGGAGGAGAAAAAAAATGCATTGTGCATTCCAACACCTATATAATTAATATGAAGCTCTTATGAAGAGCTAGCTAAGCATTTCCAGCCACTGCATACCTTGTGGAGAAGAAAGCTCTAAGGAGGACTCAACAGCATTTCACTAGGTAATCAGAAAATGATGATGATTGTGGTTCGCTTAGGAAAGGACTCTCATTTCTGAAGCCCGTGTAGGGAGCACGGTTAAGCGTCCGTGGGGGTGGGGGAAAGGGAGTCAAAGAAAGGCCGTAGTGGAGGGCTCCGGAAATTTGGCCACCTGGGGTTCTTTAACGTGCACTGACTAGGGATGGTCGATTAAATTTTTTAATCGATTAATCGTTAATCGTTCGCCGATTTAGCCTTTCATCGATTAATTGTTTTCGCCGTGGTGTTTTAATCGATTAATCGATTAATCGACATTTTTTATAAGTGCTTCAAAAATGATGCCTTGTTTGAGAGACGTTACTTGTGTTTGATATCGACACAAGTATTTATCCGACGCGCTGGAGATCAGATGTGCGCATTAGCGGCTGCGTGAAAATTCGCACTTTCGCCCACTAAAGAAAGGGAGCCCGTCGTCTTTGGATGTTGTCAAGGGTCTAAGATTCCGTGGGTGGCCATGATCCACGGACGATTCGGTAGCAGGTCGTATTTCCTCGAAGTCTGCCTATTAGAGCGAACCGAAATCGAAGGCGCCTTCGGCGAACACACTGGTCGGAAAGTCGCACCGGAAACACGCAGTGTGGCCGAGGGTGAGGAAAACCCGAGAAAGGTTAAAAAAAGAGGCGAGGAGGAAAGAAAAGGGACGCCAAATTTCTCGGTTTGTTCGTTAGATATTGTGGAAGGCCTCGATAATACTATAACGACGAATTGACGTGATCGCTTCCTTGAGGTCACTCATGCGAGATTGCACAGCAACATACTGGTCTCACAAGGCCATCAGTGCAGGCATCTGCGGGAAATAGAGTGACAAGAGTTTTTCCCTCCCGGCTAGAATAAACGGCAGCTGTGCCAGTATACTTCGCAGGTTTCACCTGATCGCCGACTTAAGTCGGCGCTACGCGCACCTTTTCAATCGCGCCTACAGCTCGAACGGTGAGCGCTGTCCAATGTGTCAGAGATTACAGCACATAGTATTTCGCGACTGTCCTCCATTCGTGCCACAGCAGTAGACGGCGGCCTCTAGGCTGGCTGACATGGTAGTACAAGCAATAAATGAAAGCCGTATTTCACCCGAAATAGGCGACCATACAGAATTACCAATTGCTACAAGGTCATTTTTTCAACAGAAAAGGACTGGATGCTAAATGTTCGGTATGCCAATGCGCAAAGTTGCGGATAATGAAAAGCGACTATTAAACTTAAATGCAGTTAAAGTGACTTCCTTCCATTATGCGACTATTAAACCTTTTTCACGATCCTCAAGTGCGTTTCCCTGCGCAGCATATTCCCCCAACTAACGGCGGCCCCTAGTCACGTTTCAAGTGGAGGCGAGGTCCCGGTGGTGGGGTTTGACTATTATGAATGTTTATGTCAAGATAGCTGGGTCGACATTTTCCGCGTCATAGCACGCTGTTTTGCCGAAGTGAATAGCTCCCATAAGTTGCGCTAACTGCATTGCAGGGAAGCTAGCACTACAGTTGTCAAAGGTTGTATAGGCGTTAAGGCGGACAGTTGGGCTAGTTGGTATCAAATGTAATGAAATATGATTACTATATGTCTTATGTATATACGGATCACTCATTCTTATCCCCATCATCATACTTCATCACTCTTTTTCCCCAGTTGCGTTGTCCCCAAAGTAGAGTAGAAGGCCGGGGCGTACTAGATCAGGCTACCCTCTCTACCTTCCAATGCATTATCTCTCTTTCATTGGTGACAAATAATCTTTAATTCGCTAAGGAGTAAAATACGACGGCAATAAGAACTGCACCAGTCAAGAAATAAGCAGCGTAATTACAATGTGACACACAAGAAGAAAGTAAAAAAAATCTGGGGGTTAAACAAAACGGTTGTAGGCGACGGGGGTCGGGTCGAGTTAATTTCTATCTCTACGGGGCATGGACGCCTGCGGCTCTGGGCTCCTTCTACTTGCGTAGAAATATGCGCTCGACATCTGCGTCTCGGCGTCGCGCGCCTCGCAATCATGCGCTCCGGCCAAGGGGCGGTGTTGGAATTGGGGGGTGGGGGGGGGGCGTGATCGATTAATCGAAGAGCTTTAATCGATTAATTCGATTAATTGAAAGGGGGAAATCGATTATGATTAATCGATTAACGGCGTACATTTAATCGATTAATCGATTAATCGTTCATCGATTTTACCATCCCTAGCACTGACAACGCACAGTACATTGGCCTCTGGCATTTTCGCCTCCATAAAAAATGCGACCGCCGCAGCCGGGATCGAACCTGCGTTTTTTGGCATAAAATGAAGGCAGTCATATTGTTGAAGGTTGCTGAAAAACCTCCTCAGCCTGTTCTTTAACACAAGCAAACATAGAATACTGGATCAAGAAGCTTATGTATTTAATGGAAAGCACTATAAATATTTTTTTTCTTTTCATGCAGCATTGGACGATGTCAACATCTCGTACGTCAGAGGAACACGGGAGACCTGAGCAATTTGCAAGTCCATCTCACCAGCTGTGTCATTGAAAGTGACTTGACGGGCTTTCCTATTCACTCATTCATCTTGTTTTTCAACTTGAGTTCGCACTTCAGTTAGGCCCTTATTTCCCTGCCTTAAAGCAGTTCAGTCCTCCCTTGTCCTCTAGACCTGAGCAGTCAAAGTTTGCAGTTATGCTAGAGCATCTTTAAAATCATCAGCAATGTTGCTGGAGTATGCTCTGATGCACTGTCTGTATTTAGATGTGTGTTTTGCATGTAGAATCCTCAATAGCCTGTAAAATGTTGGTAGAATTAAGCATGGTGTAAAAAAATGATAAGACATGCAAACACCCAGTCGGTGGTGGATAATAACACACATAAATGCAAACACCTAGACACGGATGCTTCCACCTTTGAAACACAAATCAACAGCGTGGGGAACGGTTAGTTGCTTGTAGAGTGACACTTCCGATCGGATGACAGGTCGGTTGAGGTGATCCTTATGTAGGCTGCGCAGCAGGTGATGTAACCACAGCACTTGTGGCCAGCTGCTCTTGTAGATGCAGATGGCACAATGAATTTGCTCACACGCCTTTGGCAGTAGCTTCCTGTTGTAGTATCAGGAGCCCTATGAATTACAAATCGATATCACAAGTTAGTTGATACCCAAACCCTCCCATTAATTGCACTTGTTTAGTAACAGTTGTCAAAGATGATAAATTGTAAACAACAAATTATTCTTAAATTTAGGTCAACAGTCATGCTTGTAACCGATATTTTAGCTCTAGATATGGTGCTCTTGGCTGCTACCTGCATTTAATTTGTCGTGGAAACAAGTGAAAGTGGCACATGTATACATTCATGATTTACACTAACTTCCACAAATGTAAAGTGAAAATAAGTTACACACAATGAAAATGGAAGTGGTATGTTATAGTCGTGACCATCCAAATCAAAATAACATTGCCGTCACAATCTTACGCTTAGAGATTGCACCTGGCAAGCAGCAAGTATAATCGACGAATCGCTAAAACATGCGTGCGCTTTCTTTATCGCGTATGGCTCGAGTAGCTCACATGTACTCCATCCTTACGTAGTCTTTCCCAGAAGTGGAAGGCATGCATTCTTTATCTGCTTTTCGATTTCTCTGCAATACCCTGCTATGCGGTAGTATTCATCTGCTGAGATCCAGGCAAATGGAAATTCGTGAAGAGCGACTGCTGCCGCTATAGTCCACGATCAGAATCGATCTTCGTACTAAAACGGCAGCATGGATATCCACACGCCCTACGATATGCGTGGAAGCCTAGCATCTCTGACTGTTACATGCGACATAAATTGTACAGGTCAAAGCAAAAAGTAAGAGAGATCATACTTGCATGTTTTGGAAGGTGGCACGCCTGCAAGAACTTCACTCTCGAAGCCTGCGAAGTCGCTACGGGTGACAGATTCACGTACTACGTCACCGAACATCACGCGACTGGAATCGCCGTAAAGACGTAGACAGACAGATGCGCAGGCGACTCACCGCGTTCAACATCACGCCCAAAACACTGATCACACCGGTCGGCGTGCGAACGGTGGCCATCGGTGCCGGCGACGATCGACATCGGAGCCGCAAAGGCACGGAACACTTTTACGGAAGATTCCCCGTGGCTCTCATCGCGAAAAAGACCCTATGCGACCCTGTCCCTAGGTTTTGGGTCACGTGACCTGGTGATGTCACGGATCAACGGCTTTCATTCAGACGCTTCGGTATCCGACTATTTGCCTCGACGTCGAACACAGTAGACGCCTAGCGGTGAGTGGGCGAAGATCTCAAGTGGGGGCACGGCCTCCGCGATCGGCAGCGGCGGCGCGGCGTCACGCGCCGCTGCAGCCGATCGCGGAGGCCACGGTGGGGGTAGCTCATTGCGTCGTCTGCTAGCCACTGCGTTTTACATGCGTGCGTACGTCACACATATCCTCCAATATGTTTGTTCCCTGAGCCGGTGCAGTGTTGAATGCTTTCACGTGTTCTTATCCAAGCATAAAACTATCGGTTATAGTATTATCTGGCGCTGCGCTGCAGTCTTTCCTCTCCCTGAAATCACCGATATCGCCTGTGTCGTGAACCTGCTATGTCATCGTCGCACCTCCTGTTCGGCAGAGTTATTTCAGTTTGGCTGCTGCTGTGCATTTCAAGTATACGGCAAAGTGCACTTATTGTCCTTGTGAATAAGTTAAGCGGGAAGAAGCAACGTGTAAATGCAGTGATGCAGCAATATCGTCTCGCGATATGTGATTGTGAGCATGACGCAACAAGGGCGACGCTTGAGGAACACATCTGTTGTTTTATGTGCGCAAAAAAATAAACATTTTCTTGTCACGGTCACACAATAATCCTGCAAAGAAAGCGATCTGTTTGAGCATTAAAACGCTTACCTAATATAGGCGTGTGTCAAATATCGTGACAGACCTCAAGCGGCGTATGCAGTCGCGTAGCTTGACTAACTGAGCCAGTTAACTGTCTTGCGTTTCATGGAACATGGCATGCAAGGCATTTAAATGCTGGTACGCCCGTAAGTGACACTGATGAGTACACAAGCTGCTACTTCAACGCAATGCGCAGTAACAGTCCTTTATTTAGGGGCGAAGCTCCTTAGGGTGTGGGCCTGTACCTCCTCTGTAGTATGTAGTAGTAGTAGTAGTAGTAGGTAGCCACGTCTACTTTTATGAAAAAAAATCCTAAAGTTGTGTCCGAAGCGGGGAATCAAACCAGGGACCCCTCGCTTCCGAACGCTCGGCGCTATCCACTACGCCACAAAGCCCACATGGACACATGCACCACGATGACACTAACTACCCAACCAATGCCTCCTTTAGTAGATGCCTGCGACGTCGCTCGTTTTCACATTGAGGCCCAGGTCCCTCGTAGTTCAGCGGGGTCAGCGCGAGAGAGCGCTCGGAAGCGAGACTATTTCCGGTTTGCCAGAAGTGACGCCAGTGCGGCCAGTGGCAGGGCACGGGTCCGTCGGCGGACCAGCCCCTCGTAGGCGCTGGCTCTACAAGCGGCGCCTCTGACACAAGGATATCTCGGAGGCAGTACTGTTTGGAGCGGCCACCGCGAGGTAGCGCTCGCAAGCGGGAGCGGAGGGAGAGAGAGAGAGAGAGAGAGATGATGGGCGGAAGGCAGGGAGGTTAACCGGAAGAGAAAATATCCAGTTTGCTACCCTGCACTGGGGAAGGGGTGAAGGGAGACAGAAAGAGATGGAAAAAGAATAAAGAAAGAGAGAGGTCAAATCGCGCACACACACAAGCACGGCATGTGTCACAGACGGTTCACGAGGCCCGTTGCGCGCAAAAACTTGAGCACAGATTTCGTGGCTTTCTGCTGCGAGACACTGTCTGTCCGGCATTCCAATATGGTTTGCTCGGACAGCGGTCGACCATCAAGGCGTGACAATTCTGTGGCGAGAGTCTGTCGCTGGGAGCAGTACCCAGGGCAATCGCAGAGGACGTGCACAATTGTTTCCTCGCTGCCGCAGTGAATACAGGCAGCACTGTCTTTCAGTCCAATGCGACAGCTGAAACTTCTTGTGAATGACGTGCCTAGCCACAGGCGGCAAAGTACGGTAGTTTCACAGCGGGTAAGCCCACGCGGAACTCGAAGTTGTAGTGATGGGTCGAGGCGGTGCAGACGGGTATGCAGAAGACCAGGAGTGTTCCACTGCGCTATAGTCATATCACGCGCAAGCGAGCGAAGTTTTCTTACTGCATCCGTTCTTGACAGTGGGATGGCTTGCAGCACTCCAATTTCGTGGGCACGTTTCGCAGCATTATCTGCGTGCTCGTTGCCGATTATTCCAGAGTGGCCTGGTAGCCATTGAAACGTGATGTCATGGCCTTTGTCGGTTAATAGACCTTTTTCAAGCACCGCAGCGCCACCCGTGGGCGCGCAAGTGCTTCTGGGAAATGTGTGTACATCCAGCCGCCCAGCAGAGCGAAGCCCAGCCTTTCCAAGCGCGTCTTTCGCTCCGAGTTAGTGAGTGACATTGGAGCCAGGCTAAACGTATTTTTTTTGTGTGTTTTCTTTTGTAAGCAGGCGCACAGCACCACGGGACAATGAAAAAGGAGGGGAGCAAGGGGGTCATTCGCGGGGGTCGGACTGGTCATACGGGGTGTGCGCTGGCATGTCTCGTGAACGTAGTTTCCCGGAGTCTCGGCAGTGTACGTGCGTTTGCGAGTGACCATGTGCTTGTATCTCCACTCCGCGTGTGCGGAGAACACCGAGGTGTGGACGCTGTATTCCTGTGTACTTGTTTGTGTCGGCACTGCAGTGTGGTTCTACGCAGGCAACTGCAAAATAGCGATGTGCTTGCGACGACGAAGTAGACCAACGGGCAGTGTGTGCTAAACGAACGAACTGTGTGCAGTGCGTGAACGAAGTCTGTTGCGGATATCTCATTCTAGGTGCTGTAATTCATTGTTTTGTAATTAAACGTGTATGGTTCTCCATTGGCCGCATGCATTATTCCGGCTCAATTTGGTACCCCTTCGTGTGTGGTGCGTGTACTTTTCTTCTGTCCCGCTGGGCTCTGTTTCCGCTACTCGCTACTGTCGCTTGATTCCCTTTTCAATAAAACTTCACTTTAGCAAAACCACATTTTTATGACAGTGGTCTTTGATGGTAGTGGTCTTTGATGTATGCTAGCTCCGTCGACGTGCCATGTCCAGCTGTGTCGGTGAAAGCTGTGTCGGTCCAGCTGTGTCGGCGCACATGCGATCGCGTACACTTTCCTTCGATGCTCTGTAATCTTAACTGCTGCACGAAGAAGAGAAGATTTGCGAGCGCCTAGATGTTCATACGGACTGCTGTGTGTATGAACATGTGTGTGATCTCGTTTTTCTGAAATGTTATGCGTTAACTATCCTGTTGCGTGAACATTTTTATTGCAGTACTGAGACTGAGTGTGTGAATTTTAGTTTTTGTGTTTATTTGTAGAGTTTTGTGATTGTTCACATTACGATCACAACTGTCATGTAAGTGACAAATGTCATTGCTGCAGCTCACGCGATGCAGTTGATCAGTTATTCTGAAGATGCTGCCCTGAAAATGTTCGAGAGCAAAGCAGAGTATAGCCATGTTGAGCGTTCGCCTGTTTTGTGTACGTACATCGTTTTCGGACGCGCAAATGTAAATGTTACGCACGTTTCACGATGCGGATGAACAGGCTACGTCGACAGACTGCATTCACCAAACACGGATTCGATTCTTATCGCGTCGTAGCTTCGATCCCACAGCTGCCACTGCGTCGGGCGCTTGCTTAAACCGAGCTTGCCTCCGCCGATGTACACACATTTCCCATACTGCACTACGCGCTCGCAGTGGCTTCTGGGATAGCTTGAAAAAGGTCTATTCGTGATAGAGCTGTCGTGTTTGAAGCACTAATTGGTCTTGCGGCCCGCTACGTAAGGCCGATAAAAGGCACTGAAGGGCTGACTTGGAATCTGTAAAGATGGCCCATTTCTGTGGTGGCTCTCCATCGATCACGCAAAGTGCGGTGCGTAGTGCCTCAAGCTCCACGGCTGTCGATGTTGTGCCATGAGACGTCCTGAACAGCACATCTACTGCTTTGGCAGGGAAGGTCACAGCTCCTGCAGATCTGCCTGCTGCTGTTGAGCCATCAGTGTAAAGCTGAAGACGATTCCTGTAGTCCTCATGTAGCATTAGTAGAGACAGCTGTTTTAAAGCCGGCGGTGAGAGCTCCGCTTTCGTCCGAATCCCTGGCACTGTCAGCCGTACCTTTGGACGGGCCAAACACCAAGGAGGCGTCGGAAGTCTCTCAGCAGGAGTATAATTCTTTGGGAGGCACTCGCGGAATGCCGATATCCTCTTACAAAAAGAGGCACCGGGCCGGTATTCTGGAAGCGAGGCGAGGTGGTGAGCAGGAGCTCGAGCTAGGTGTCGAATGTGTGTCATAAGCACCTCCAAAGTGATGTGAGTGGTGGCAGGAAGGTCTTTGGCCATTGCTATAGTATCCGCTGTTGAGGTGCAGCGTGGCAATCCGAGGCAGATCTTGAGTGCCTGGCCCTGAACGCTCTCGAGTGCGCGTAGGTTACCTTTACAGGTGTCAGTCAGCTGTATCTCAAGTACCCGAGAAAGAGCGTCCGGTATAGGTGCAACATGGCGGTCACTGACGTACCCCACGTTTTCCCTCCGAGGAAGTGGAAAACTTGTGAGGTGGCCGTTAGGCGCTTCTTGAGACCGGCCACATGGGGACTCCAGCAGAGGTCCCGATCGATGGTTACTCCCAGGAACCTGTGCGTCCTAGCGTAACAAATTTTTTTCCCCTTGATAGAGATGGCATAGGCTGTCATTGGCTTTCGCGTGAAAGCGACCAGCGCCGATTTTTCAGGCGAAATTTCAAGGCCTTGTTCATTAAGGTATGCCGATATCGAAGTCGCGGCTTTTTGGAGCCTCGCGTGTATCTGAGGACGTGTTACGCCTGACGTCCAAACACAGATGTCGTCAGCATAAATCGATATCTGTACACAACCTGGTATGCGTTCCACGAGACCAATCAGAACCAAATTGAATAACGTGGGGCTCAAGACGCCCCCAGCAGAGGGAGAGAGAACAGGAGAGGGCTAAGGACCAGCTTTTCGGCTCACGTCGCAGGCATTATTTAAAGGAGGCGTTGACCCAACATTAACGAAAAACTGCGCGTTTCTAACGCGTCTGTGCTAGCGCGTTACGGCCTGTGTAAGGGGCTGCGTAAGACGCTGTGGCCTCTCCCCCTTACTAGAGTGTACTGCACGTTTCTAACGCGTTTGTGCTAGCGTCCCCTTAAGCGGGAGATCCCAGCGTTCGAATACATTGTTTCTCACGTCTTTACATTATGATCGACTGGGCGAATTACATTGAAGATTCACGGTTTACCGATGATTCCCTCCGGAGCTTTGCCCACTCACCACCATTCACCCCGTGGATATGCTGTGATTTTTTGTTGTAGCCCATAGGAAAAAAATGAGCGACAACACAATACTGAACTCCTTCAGTCGCGTAACAACAATTCCAACATTACAGACAGAGGAGAACTTGAATATGGTGAAAGAAAAATTGACGGAGACAATCGCCGAGGAAGTCAAACAGTGAGGGTGGTGATGTCAGTGCCCCGTTGAATGGCATATCACGCTTCCTTCGCGTGCAATAAGAAAGTCACAGTTTCGCCGCAAGGGCGAAGCAATGAATGCGATAGCAAGAAACCGTAATGCTATACGAAGTGAGGCTCGAAGCTTCAGGAGCAAAATTAATTGTAGCAAACAAGCACTTGCTAAGTGGGCGCCTCCCGTGGGCAGCGCGTGCTGGTACGAAGGGCTTTACACGTTGTGTGTCACAAAGCTACACATACAAAGCCAGGGGAGGCGGCTAAAAGAGCAAACAGAAGATGAGCGCGAACTATCAAGTGAAGCACGCACGAAAAGATCGCACAGATATACACCGAACGAGCGCGTATAAGCTGCCACAATGGATACTCTTAGTTTGAACAGCGCTCCTGTTGCAAAGGCGGCCGAAGCAGCGAAGGAAACTAGCGTGCTTCAAGTGTCGAGCTGTGACACTTGATAGTTCGCGCTCATCTTCTGTCTGTTCGTTTAGCGGCGTCCCTTGAGCTCGAGTGACTCTCGTACGCTCCCGTAACATCAGCGCGGACATCACGGTGAAAGCTTGAAACATCCCTCTTCTTCTCACCACGAGACAAGCGCGCGAGCAGACAGCGGAAAGGCAAGGTTCTTTCTGCGCAAATATTATACCTGGCGACAACTTTCTGTGGCAGCACGGCGAAAGCTACGGAGCCGAAGCGCGCACATTTTTGCTGCGCTCTCGCATGTAGTCCACGTACCCTAACTTTTCCACAATACATAGCGCAACATACGACATGTCACCTTTTTTTTCTTTTTACGTTCAAGATTATTTCATTCTAACTTAGAAAGGTTACCTCGTAATCGAATTTCGTTTTTTTTTTTGCTGTTTCTGGTTTTCTGGTTTCTGCTGTCAGTCCCACGTTTTCCTCACCCTCAAAACAACGATGGCGTCGCTCGGTTCAAGTAGGTTCGCGTCGCAGCGCGTGAGCGAGCATGAGCGTGTGTTCGTCGGCAGGTGTGAACTCATCGTAGAAAGTGAAGCGGAAACAGTGGTGTGTTGCAAAATATTATGCGGTATGGTTACAATCTCGAGGAAAGGAGTTGTGCGGCTTGCAAGCGATGCCACTAGCGCGAGTTGGTCCCACACAACGATAACCACTTCGACACCGCTGTGACCCGCCCATCTTCAGCGAGTCTACGAACTTGAAAGCAATGCTGCTATTAGGAACTTTACGTAAAATAAATGGCGCGTTTCATTTGCTTGATTGGATATACATGGTTGGTATTTTAGGTAGTTTACTGCCGCTGATACGATCATTCTGAATGTGCATCTCGTGAAAATGAACCCCGCGTATTGCGTCCGACAGCGTACGCGTCCGTGTCTGCAGTTGGAAGTGTTTTTGGCGCTTTACAATGAAAGCGTACCCTCATGGTCGGCACGCGGCTATTTTAGTGGGAAAGACCTGCACTAATTGTTCGGTGAGTACGGAAACGTATTCGAATGATAAAACTTGCTGGTGAAGCCCTCAGAACCTTAATTTTCCACGTACCAACCACAACGGTACGGCATTACCGTACTTACCGTACGGTAAGCCGCCGCTGCTAAAACTCTCTACTGACTGAAGCGCGCGCGCCGCTTCTCGTGACATGCGCTTATCCTCTATGCTGCAGCTTGGATGCAGCAGCCCGCCATATCACAAGTGTGTGTTTACAATTAAAACAAATTCTCTTCAGCGGCAGGTGAATCAAATTTGCCGAGGCAAGCGTCTGTGTTTTCTGACCGCCATTTCCAATACACCGCCGCACCACGGCAAGAGAGTACATGAACGCGGCTAGAACGCCCACGTTAGAAAGCTCGCTTTTCGCGCAGGCGAGAGTGCACCAGACCACGAACGAAAAAATACCGAGTGGCGAGCATAACAAAACAGGCTGGCGGAATCACGTCATGTTTCAATGCGACGCTGGTTTTTTCGCGTTGTACTAGCTTTGGCTGTTGTCGAGGCTGGTTATCGCTCTAGGTTTGGTTTCTCCCAAGCGCGTTGCGTACGCCTCGAACAACCTCGCGGCAGGGTACGCGGGAAACAAAACCAAAACTGCAGACGTAAATGGCTTGTGCATAGTTCGCAAGCCAACGCGAACCAATCCGTAGCCTGTACTTCCCATAATTCCGCGAAGCGGTAAATCCAGGAGTGTGATCCTCTCTCTCATTGGCTTGTTCAATGCAGACGTCAGCGCTCCGCACAACATCGCTTTTTGGGCAATTCTAGAGATGATGCAGCGGCAACTAATAGGGAAATGCAGAGCTGAATCTATTCCCTATGAGACTGAGAAGTTTTCCGCAGGCACACATGCACGGTCACACTGTCGTCTGCTACCATCTGGAGAGTCGGAACACTTTTCCGTGAAACTTGCTTTCATTTCCCATGCCAGCACAATGCAGCGCTCGTTAGTAGAAAGGATTGCCATCAAGTTTTGTGTGAAACTGGACAAGTCGGGAACGGAAACATTTCCTATGATAAGGACGGCCTTCAATGATAATTGTCAGTCAGTACGTCAAGTGTACTAGTAGCACAAGGCCTTTTTAAAGCGTAAAGAGGTAAGTGATGAGGCCCGCATCAGACGGCCGTCAGCGGGCATTAACGATGAAAATGTGTTGGCCCGCATTACCTTCAGCCTTCCTTTTCTTTCATGCTTGAAAACTTCCATGGAGCACAATTTCAAAACAGTTGATAAAGTCAGGGGCTTGCACGAAGGCTCTAAGAAACTTCCGTAGAAGGCCTATCATCAAGCTTTTGATGCTTGGAAGTCTCACTAGAAACTATTTATCGGCGTTGGAGGAGCTTATTTTGAAACCTTTAACTGTTGTACTGATCCGATCCACACATATTTTTTTTTCTTTTTTGAACTCATTCACATTACTTTCCAGACATACCCTGCACGGCTAAGCCTTGAGTGGATACTGTTGAGCACCTGGTAACCAGTTGAAATGCCACTTTATTCAGTAGCCTCAATGGTGAAAACGTATATATGATTTGAATGCGTACCTCATAGTAGTAGTAGTAGTAGTAGTAGTAGTAGTAGTAGTAGTAGTAGTAGTAGTAGTAGTAGTAGTGGTGTTGTGGCTACAGGCGGTGTTAGCCTGGCAGACCTGGCCGGCAATTGCTCCGCCCGAGCGTCTCTGTCCATGCCGCATTGTTCACCACGTGTCACTCAATCCTATCTCTTGAAGAAACGCTACAAGCAGAGCTGACACCTTCTTGCGAACCGACCGTATCCCTTCCGGATATATAATTTCTTCAGTGCTCCCATGCGGAAGCCCTCTTTTTTGCATGTTGTCCATGAATGCTTTTCTCTGGGTGCAAAAGCGCTTGCAGGACCAGATGTAGTGGTCAATGTCTCCCAGTTCATTGCACTCCATGCACAATGGCGAAACAGCGCCCCTAACTTTAAAAGACCATGCAGGAGTGCATGCTGATCCAGTTCTGACTCGGTACAGTAAAGTTGATTCGCTGCAGCTAAGTCCTTGTGTCACACAAGGCTGGTGTGGTGGCTTCCACAAAGAACGGAAATGATCACGAATTGATTGTTTTGCTGATATCTGATTAATAGGAGCTCTTATCGTCGGTTGTCGTGAAAGCGCTGCGTTGGCCAGGGCATCTGCTTTTTCGTTGCCGTTGATACCAACATGCGAAGGTATCCACTGGAAAGTTATCCTATTTCCTCTTTGGGCCGCTTTTTTCAGTGAGACCGATGATTGTCGGCAGAACTTGTTTCGAGGAGTTCCACGAGAGAGCTGTTGAATTGCCGACTTTGAGTCTGAGAGAATGACGGCTTGATTTGTGGGTCCATTCTTCAGTTTGCGTAGTGCAGCAGCAATAGCAGCACTCTCTGCAACCGTTGAAGAGACTACGTTGTCCAAACGTCCAGACCATGCATAACAAACAGATGGAATCCAATATGCCGCAGAGCAGCTGTTTGTGTCCATACAAACAGATCCATCCGTGTATACATGTAGATAGCCGTTGTATTTATCATACAAATACTCGAGCACCCGGTAGCATGTTTCAGAAGGAGTGGTTGATCGCTTGGATTTCAGCCCAGGAATGCACAGTTCGTAGGATACGTCTTCGAACATCCAAGGAGGGTCACTTCGTTGCCCTCGTTTGGGACTCTTGGCACTGAGCACCTCCAGAGTACTGAGAGCGGCATAGAAGTGAGACTTGTGCCTATTTCTGAGTCTTAATTCTGATTAGGGTTTTCCCAGGTGAGGACTCACTCAGTCCTAGGAGTTGGATCAGAAGGGCTTGAGAGGCCAAAAGGCGTAATGGTAGCGATTGACTCTCGAATAACACTTTCTTGTTTGAGGCCGCTTGTGGAACTCCTAAGGCCAAGCGAATACCTTTCCGATTTAGCACCTCTAGGCGTTCATATTGGGTCTCTGATGGACGTATCAACGGCAGCTGGTAAAGTATCCGACTGGTCACAAGGGCGGATGTAGAGCGAGCATAGACCTTGGGTGACAACCCCAGTGCATGCCGGCGACTCGCTTGAGAGCATGAAGTCGCTGCAGTGATGTGTCAAAGACATAGTCTACAGCCTTCCGCCATGACAGCTTGCTGTCCAATATCACACCCAGGAAACGAACACTTGCAGCCTGTCGTATTGGCTGGCTTCCCAAGTTGATATGCAACCGCGTGGCTTTTCGCTGTCGTCCCGGAAGAAGAATTAAGCATGACTTCTCTGTTGAGATTGACAGGCCGAGCGTTGACAGGTGAGTCTGTATGGAAGACGTCGCTCCTTGTGCTATACGTGCCAGTCGTTTGTGGCTGTATCCCGACACCCAAAAGCAGATGTCGTCCGCATATATTGACATTTTGACGGAAGCGCGCAGATAGCCAACTGAGTTCGGGAGAGCTGCCAGAGCAATATTGAAGAGGAGAGGAGAGAGAAGGCATCCCTGTGGTACCCCACGAGAAATGAGTCTTTCCTCGCTAACAGTGTCTCCAAGGCAAACCCGAATAACACGGTCACTGAGAAAGGCGTGTATGAAGCGCAGAGTGTTGCCTGTAACTCCCATGGATTGCAATTGGGTGATGATGCCTCCTCTCAAGACGCAGTCATAGGCCTTAGAAATATCCATGAACACTGCAAGTGTTGAGAGGCCGTCTTCTCGGTGGTGTTCAATATGGCTTACCAGATCTAAAACACTGTCTTGAGCGCACAGTCGCTGTCGAAATCCAGTCATGCATGATGGAAGTTTCCTATTCTGTTCCACAAACCAATTCAGCCTGCTCTGGACTAGTTTTTCCATGACTTTCGCTACACAGGACGTCAGTGACACCAGGCGATACGAGCCTAAGACAGTAGCATCTTTCTTGGGTTTTAGAATGGGCACCACCCATGAAACTTTCCAGCTTTCCGGAATATCTCCTGTGCTCCACGCAGCATTGAAGGTGGTAAGGAGTTCTTGTTTCCGTGGCTTCGGCAGGTTCGCGATCATCTGATTGCTGATAAGATCAGGGCCGACCGCACAATGTCTGTGCAAACCGCTGAGCGCTGACTCCAATTCACGGAACGTAAAAGGGGCATCCATCAAGGAATGGGAAAGAGGTGGCACGGGATCCAGGGGTTGTGACGAAGTGTGGGTGCAATAGGCATCTGCAGTCTTCCGCTAATGTTGCAAGTGTTTTCCCGAGCTTCAAGGCAAGAACTTCAAAAGGTCTTTTGTGGGAAGTCCTTCCAGCCAGCGTACCAATAATTCCCCAAACTCTCGCTAAGGGGGTAAACACAGATAGGCTCCCGCAGAAAGCAGCCCATTGTTGTCGCCTTAATCGTTTAGTGTGCCTACGAATGACTGCATTGATGCGGTTAAGCGCAGTTTTCAGTGTAGGATCGGCCCCTTTTCTCAGGAGTAGACGTTCCGCTCTTCTCTGTGCGGCACAAAGATTCCGCAGCTTCAGGTCCGGAGCAGGAAAATGATCTGGAAGTTTCGTCGATTTAGTAGCCTCCTTCTTACTTCTGAGCATGTCGGCAAATAGGTCTCCGGTAGACTCTTCTAGGACTTCGCGATAGGTGTCCCATCGTGTGACAGGGGAATACTTTTGGTGGCTCTTTTGATATCCAGCAACATTGGTATATATGGGAAAATGGTCGCTGCCCATTCGATCCAGAGCTGTCGTCGATGACACCGTAACATCTGCAGAGTGTATTACGAAGTCAATGACGCTGGTGAAATTTGGAGGCCTGAAGAACGTTGGTTTCTTGTCGTTTGCCACGCACAGGTTCTCTGCATCCATAGCATCAACGATTACTTTCCCACGTGCGTCGACCATCTTGTCACCCCACAGCGAATGGTGAGCGTTGAAGTCTCATAATATTCGAGGAGGAGGGCAACGGCTACAAATATCCTTGATGAGGGACTTCATGGGGACCTTTTTCTTGGGACATGCGTAAATGGACACTACGCTCAGGCATATTCTGCCTAGACGTACTTGTACTGCTACTACTTGCACGGCGGCGGAGCAAAGGTCTTGAACGTGCAGAGCAATGTGTGGTATTTCGCGTCGAATAAACAGCGTGGCACTTCCATGGGCGAAAGAGGGAATCGTGTGGTTGACGTGGCCAACGTAGCCAGGTATTGACTGATTATTTGGCAGACCGGCCTAGGAGAGGGCGAGGATAGGTACAGGTGTGTCGCGCAGGAATAAATTGAGTTCAGACAGGCGGGAATGAAGACCGGCACAGTTCCATTGCATTAATAAGGGCACTTTAGGGCGTGAAATGAAATCTGGCGACTTGTTCAGGGCCATGGTGCACCAAGTCTCAATGAGAGGAGGCAGCACTCAGGATTACTGACTCAAGGGCCAGTACTACTTACAATAACTCTTTCGCTGAGCTTTCAGGCATCCGGGCAATGTGCGATCGTAGGGCCATGAACAAGGCGCGCAGCACTTGGTCACAGTCTGACGATGATGAGTGGGAAGCCTCCGTTGTCGCTCGTGTGGGCGAGAGTGTGGACGCATAGGGTCGGTTAGATGACCTTGGTGATACGCTATCAGACGCGACTGCCTCAGTCGATGTAGATGCCACGGGCGCATCCACAAAAGTAGTGGTGTTTTCGAGTGCTAGCTGTGAATTCCTTTTCGGGATCGCTTTCTGGTTTTCCGTGGTGACAGACTTTTTCACTGTCTTAGCAGAAATGTTTGAAGTATTGTCAAGCAATTTTAGCCGAGGAAAGTCCCTTGTGTAGTCAAAGCGAGAGCCCTCTTTAGGCGAATGCGCAGCTTCCTTCTCGCTAGACGAGTCTCGATGGCTCTTGGGCCCTGCGATGAATCTGTTTTTCCTCTCCAGAGCTGCAGATCTGATGGGGCACCTACTGTAACTTGCTGGATGGTTTCCGCCACAGTTTGCACACACAAAACCCTCCGTGCGGTCACAGGTCTTGAAATTATGTGGCCCTCCACAGCGCTTGCATCGTTGCTCAGCGGTGCAGTGCTTTGCTACATGTCCAAAACGCTGACACTTGAAACACCTTGGTGGCACCTCCACGTGGTCGATGACCTTGTGTAGTGTGAAGCCAAGGTTAATTTCTTCAGGACGCTCAGTGTTTGGAGCGAATGTCAAAATAACTGAGTCTGTTCGTCTCGACTCCCAAGCAGAATTCGTCTGTATTCGACGAATCATCCTCCTTGCACTGAAAACACCTTGTGGCCTCAAGAACGCCATACGCTCTTGATCCGAGTACCATTTGGGGACTCCCCTGATTACGCACGTATTTTTTAAATAGGCGTTCGGCACGCGCGCGTTGACGGCTATGTTGGAAATAGTCTTGCACTGAAGTAGCGTATTGGCTTGCTTTTCCGTTTGCACATCGAGAAGTAACGCTCCTTGTACGGTAAAACGGCTCCTTATTGGGGCTGCACCCAGCATTACTTCTATATCTGAGTACAGCGTGATTGGATTCACTTGCCTGAGGTCTCGACCTTGTTCAGTTGCTGTTATCAGAACGGGAACTCCCACTGTCCGACCTTTACGGTGACGCACAACCTTGAAGCCGTCTTCATCCACATCCTCCATATCAGCCACGTTGTCGTCTCCGATGACGGTCGACTCATCGTCTGACGGCTCTGTTTGTTGGCGCTTGCTTTCCGGAGGGCCCGATGGGCCTTCGTTGTTCAGGCGCTTGTGACCAGGTGCTGCGCCGACTGATGGCATGTCCGAGCCTGTACCGTTCTCGGCTGGCATCTTTTGGGCCCTTTGAGGAGGTGGCAGGTGCTGCGCCGACTGATGGCACATCCGAGCCGGTACCGATCTCGGCTGGCATCTTCTGGGCCCTTTGAGGAGTGGCAGGAGAAGTCGGCCCCGCCGGCCTCCGATAAGGAACAAACCTTATCGATTCCCCCGGCGTCTTGAAGAAATCAGGTGGTGGCGTATTACAAAACGGCGAAAAAAGGTGAAATTTGGAGGCAGCCGGAAAAGAACAGCTGGCTCAGATCAAACTTCTTCCTCCCCTGTGTACCTCATAGGACATTGCACCACCGTTACAATGGCCCACTCACACTGCAATAAATCAATTACAATGTCCAGAAGCACTGTTTACAACATATATGCAAATTTCATGTCTGAGGGGAGGCCACAATTAACAGGAAATAAGCTGCAGTCCACTGCTAATGGGAGTGGGTATGCAAATACGGACACAGCGGAAGAGAATAGACATTTTTAGTTTATCAGGCTTAGCGTAATAGCGTAGTTATAAGAATAGCGGGATGGAAATGCGCATGCGCAGTACCGTAAACCGCCGATAGCGTTACCGTGTTTGCGTGTGTTATCGTAGTTCACGTAAAACGTGGCGGCGGTTTCGGACGCCCGCCTCGAGTTGAATTTGACGTTGCTGTGGAAGGATTCACTTCGTTGGCCGTAAATGAATGTGCAAAATGGCTTCGCTTGCCTTCGGGTAGCTTTGACGACGCTTTATTAAGGATAACTTAGCCGAATTTTCGAGATCGCTTCTCATTTCGAACGTTGTTAGGCCTAGCGAGAGAGCATCTGTTTACATATCTGCAACATGTCAATTTATGTTATTGGCGCTTGGTTCGTATATATTTATTTCTCTTTATTCTCAAAAAGTTAGAATGCCGCTGCACGCGGGAGCGTAGGTGAACATATCAAGCTTTATTTATTTTCACCTTTCTTAACGCATGTATCCTTCGCTAGATGGCGCCACGGTCACAGCTATTGGGCCGTAAAGGCTTCTCCGCTCAACTAAAGCTCGTTTCTGCAACGAATGTTTGCGGTACGGTAACGCTATTCCCATAGCCCCGCTATCACGCTAATGCGCTAAACTAAAAATGTCTAATGAGACTACAGAAGCAGCATTTGTATTGCCCCTCTTTTGCTGCATGCGTCCATATTTGCACACCCACCTTGTATTAAAGCAAATACGTACAACTTAGCTCAACTTTTAGCAAGAGCAGCTCTGCTGGCTGCAGCTTAACATGCATGAGCACAAGTTGAGCATTTCACCACCTGTGCCTGATCAAGTGGTGCACTGCAAGCCAAACCCGTGCGTTACTAGCACATGTATCGGTGTCTCACGTTGCAACAGAAACAGCAACAGCAGAATACGAGGAAGGGGAATATTAAAGCATGGTTTGTCTTTGTTATACAATCATAATGAGAACTAACAGGCAGTAATACCAAGGAAAGTATAGGGGACGTTATATGACGGGGAGAAAAAGGCAAAACACTTCTCAATCGGTGTACGGAAACTACGTATGTACATGAGTTGGACATTTTGCACTGGACACTGCATTTTCACAAGTTACTTGTCTAGGTTTTTTCCACAAAACCGGCTATAGTGATAACTAGGACGTGGGTGTATCGGCCTGGAAAGTTTCAAGTGATAACCACGTACGACAACTTACGTGCTCGGACGCTGCGAATACACGCCCACGCGTTTATGCCGGCTGTTTTACCTAGACCGCCTAGACTACCTAGGCATTGCCTAGACGCACTCCCTGTACCTAGGCGAAGTAGTACCTAGATGAGCGATCGGTGTGGTCACGTGACTTTGCGCCCACGTGACCTGAGGATCGTTCTCCTGCATTTACCGCCTCGCCATAATTCCCATGGTGGTTGAACGATCGCTGCGCCAGATGACCCTACTAGGGTGGCTAGAATGGGGAGGTGTGACCAACGGCGGCACAAACATGACCCCGAAGCGCACCGTTGCCGCAAGGGGCGCTGTAGACATGAGCGCGGGGAATGGAGTAGGCGACGCACTGCGAAGCGCTCCTCGCACACTAAGAGGTACTTCCAGTTTGGAAACTTAGATGTGTGTGTGTATGTGTGTGTGTTTTGTTGTTCTTTTTTTCTTAGCCAGTGTACCAACGTACAGCTCAGTCTGACCGCGCAGTTTGTTCTTCGGTGATGTCCATTAAAGCAATTGCACTAGACGGAATCAGAGCGATATGTGGTGCACATACTAAAGAAAACTCCATATAGGCATTTGATACAGCCTCTCATTAAGACTTCCTACAGCGTAGCACCTCTCAAAGCAGCTTAAATGTAGCTTTCTTGGGAAACATTCAGCTGAAAAATGTTGTACACATCTGTCAGTTGTTAAGTCGGTCCACTGATGATGCTCTCGTCGTTGATCGTGTCCCCGCCAGTGTTCTTGTAGTTATTTACTAGAAGGTGACTTTTTTTGAGGGTGGGGGTTGCAATGTTGAATTTCATCGTAAATCTCCCACTCACCCTTCCCAGATCCGCAAATATGCTGTGATTTCTATCTTTGGACGTTTATATTTAATATTCACTTTTCTACTTTTTATTCGGTGCCTGTGATACTTTTGCGGCTCAGGAACGGCATTCACTTGTCCTATATAAGCGTACACCATCTTGCCTTCTAATTAAGTACTGATTCTACATCGTGCAGAAACGGCGCATATGCCTCAAAACCCACATTAGCCATTTCGGCAGTTCTTGACAGTGGGCACACAGCCATTACCTTTTTTCACGACGTAACATGTCATTTCGAACTGATACAAGCAATTTACTATGACTGCAAATAGTGAAACAATAAATATGGCCATGACATCGTTTATTCTCAAGTGGGGAAAAAAAGGAAAAGTGACTGAAACATATTGGTCTATAATACGCAAGGTTTCAGTTCGTTTTATATGCAGTTCGTTTTATATGCCGGCCACCTCGGGCGACAACGCCCGAGGTGGCCGCATATAAAACGAACTTCGAGACCTTTGTGTGCATATTTTCTATAAATAATATATCTCGCTCTCCCTGTCCTTATCTTTTAATCCCTCTTGCCCTCTGCCTCCATCTTCTGTCAGCTATCAGAGCAGTTACTGCGGTCTCCAGTATATATTTCCTCGAATGAGCAGCCACTACTACAAATAAACTGCCAAGTTCTCCTGCAACACCTTATCAGCCTTTGGGATTGCCCGAGCCCATTTGGCAAACGCTTCATTGATTGATTGATTGATTTATTGAGTTCTGACGTTTTCGTTCGGAAACCATGCTATGATTATGGGAGACGCCGAAGTAGAGGGCCCTGGAAATTTCAACCACCTGGTGTATTTTAAACTGTACTGACATCGCATAGTACACGGGCCTCAAGATTTCGCCTCCATAGAAATGCCGCTGCCGCAGCCGGGATTCGATCCCACGACCCTCGGATCAACCGCTTCTTTGCAGGCATGGGCACGGAAGAGAGAAGCTTTTTCCGGTGTTTTTCTGTGTCCTGTGTCGCAACCAGGCGCGGAGCACCAACGTTCAGTCTTCTTTTCCGCTGACGACCACATCTCGCCATCAAACAGTCCAAAACTGGCAACGAGGCCAGCTCACAGCGGCGGTAACGTTGACGAGGCCGGTGCTAACAGAGCCAGCCGCAGCTCCCCGCTACCCTGCAGACTTTACCCCGCAGGAAGCGGCAGCGCCACATTCCCCCTGGTAACATCGGTGCGAGGAGGGGTCACGCGCGCCCGTAGGCAAGCTATAGAGGCTAGCTATAGGCAAGCGCCGCCGGTATTCACACCTACCCATTCTAGCCACCCTAACCCTACTAGATTATAGGGGAGTGGGCTCAGGGGGGCTATCGGAGATCGGGTGTTCGCTCGAGAACGCTTTCCGAACACTGACGTCAAAAAGTGGGTGGTCCGCGATAGCGTTGAGCAATGCTTTCAGAATGGGAGGAGCGCGGCCGGCGCGGCCAATGGGGAAGCGGCCCGCTCCTCGGATGATGACGTACTCCGTTTGTCGTCTGCTTCTGAAAGCCAAAATGTTTCTCCTGAGAAATTAAGAAATCTGCTCCTTTTAAAAACGGTGCTTTCTTCTTCTCCGACGTAAACACGCTCTTAAGCATCAATATCGTTCTCTGCAGGTTCGCTAAGCGGTGTCGCGGGCGCGAAAAACAAGAAGCGTGCGCCTAAGTGGCGTCATATCTAAATTTCGTGTCGTCGTCTGCTGCTGCCATGTCCTTGCACAAAAACGTGCATCTCGGCCCGCGGGTGCTCAGAGGCAGAGGGAGCTCCTTCTCGCATTTTTGGAGGTGCACCCCAACTGTGAAAGCCCGACAAACTCTTCACTACCGACAGCGCGCTGGAAACTTCCAGGAGAAATTAAAGAACATCAACGTGCGCAGCTCTTTTCTCTCCGTCGAAATTCCACGGGCTCTTTGGCACCCGATTTCCGATCTCTTGACCATTCCCTCGCCTGGAGCATGGGACACCGTTCACCGCGACTCAAGCCTGGAGAAACAACTCCAGGCTATCAGACGAGCAGAGGAGGTGGCGGCGAGGATTTTTTTTCCGAAAATAAAGTTGTTCTCTCTCTCGGGATCAAGTTCGGCGCACAGCCAACGTACTGTTCGCTTCGACAGACGAAATTGACGCCGGAATCCACTTCCTGTCAAATCCTCAAGTACATCGCGAACCTCCAGCTGCTCCGCGTCCTATTTCAGCGACGACAACGCGAGGAGTCAGCCTCAGCGCCCAAGTAGACCGCCATTTCCCTCTGTGACGCAACATTGCGCAGCCGCCGTTTCAATCCAAGCGGAGCCGCTGCCGCGGCCGCTGTTCGCAAAGTGTTCGTAAATCGTTCGCTGAGCGAGCGGCCTCGGGAATCGTTCTCCGCGTAGCAGACGACACGCTCGGTTTGAAAATGATTGACAGGGAATTGACGTCAATTTGACAACACCGAAATCTCGGGGCCCCGGAAGGTTCGACTTTCCACAAGTCGCTACAGGTGGCGAAAAAAACCAGCCGCGGCGCGTTCCATCAAGTTTCGCATAGAGTGGAACTACTAACCTAGCCCCATATTTTAGTTTGAAATTTTCCTGCTAGGGGCTCTCAATAAGGCCAGAAGGCGTAGGCGTCAAAAACAAAACAAACATGTTGCATCTAAACAATAATGATGATAGTACTGTAAGGCGGTTTATTGCCGAAGCAGGGAAGCGACCGTCTCAGCCGAGCGTCGGACACCAAGAGCGCGAGCTCCTCTTCGTCGGTGAGCCGATGATGATAGAGCGTTCGTAGGGTTCACCAATCCTCTTCGCTACAACTGCCCCCCCCCCCCCCCGGAGAAAAAGGAGCCATCCTGGCGACTCAAGGGGAGGAGAGGACGACCGGATCGTAATAAGGCTTAAGCCTCTGTACGCGCACGGTCTCGCGCCCCCGACGCCTCAAATCAGTAGACGGCGTCACCGGCTCGACGGCTCGACAACGTAGTTGACAGGGCTGGTCTGCTGAACGACGCGGTATGGACCATGGTATTTGGTGACGAGTTTAGAGGAGAGACCAGGCGTGGTTGAAGGTATCCACAGCCACACTAGTGAGTCCGGCTGGTAGGTGCAGGGAGGACGGTCATCATCACGGCGGAACTTCTGGAGGCCTTGGTCTTCTGCCGTGAACGAACGGGCCAGCTGACGGCACTCCTCGGCGTACCTCGAGGCTTCGGACAGTGGTGTGCCCTCCGAAGGGTCAGGACGGTATGGGAGAATGGTGTCCAGCGTACAAGTAGGTTCACGGCCATACACAAGGAAGAATGGCGAAAATCCCGTTGTGGCCTGTGAGGCGGTGTTGTAGGCGTACGTGACATACGGCAGAACTAGATCCCAGTTGGTGTGATCCGACGCGATGTACATGGATAGCATGTCGCCCAGAGTGCGGTTGAACCGTTCGGTTATGCCGTTGGTTTGCGGATGATAAGCTGTAGAAGTGCGGTGAACGGTACGGCATGCAGTGAGCAAGGCGCTAAGAACTTCTGAAAGAAATGCACGCCCTCTGTCGCTCAGAAGTTCCCGCGGCGCACCATGACGAAGTACGAAGTGATGTAGGAGAAAGTATGCAACGTCGCGGGCTGTGGCTGTCCGCAGTGCCGCGGTTTCGGCATAACGTGTGAGGTGGTCGACAGCCACAATAATCCATCGATTGCCAGCTGACGTGCAGGGAAGAGGGCCGTAGAGGTCTATGCCGACGCGGTCAAACGGTCTAGACGGACAAGGGATGGGCTGTAGAGGACCGGAAGGACGAGGAGCAGGAAGCTTGCGGCGCTGGCACGCTGTGCACGAGCGAACGTACTTTCTGACAAAGGCATACATGCCGCGCCAGTAAAAGCGTAATCGAAGCCTGGCGTAAGTTTTTAAGAGGCCAGCATGGGCACACTGCGGGTCCGAATGAAGAGCAGAGCATACATCTGTGCGCAGGTGACGGGGAACGACTAACAACCATTTACGGCCATCAGGAAGGTAATTGCGGCGATAGAGAACGCCGTCCCGCAATTCGAAGTGAGACGCTTGGCGGCGAATAGCGCGTGAAGGTGGATTTGTTGGAGCGTCCGAAAGACAGTCCATGATTGCTGCGATCCACGGATCCTTGCGCTGCTCCACGGCCATGTTGACGGGCACTGGCGACGAAAATACCGGTTCGAGGACTGAGATGGAAGTCGTGTCAATTGGTGTAGGCGAACGAGAGAGGGCATCCGCGTCTGTGTGTTTACGACCAGAGCGGTAAATGACGCGTATGTCGAAGTCTTGTAATCGTAGAGCCCAACGAGCAAGGCGGCCAGATGGATCTTTCAATGTCGATAACCAACATAGGGCGTGGTGGTCGGTAACGACGTCGAAGGGACGGCCGTAGAGGTAGGGTCAAAATATCCCAAGTGCCCATATAATAGCTAAACATTCCTTTTCAGTGACGGAGTAGTTGGATTCTGCTTTCGTTAGTGTACGGCTCGCATAGGCTACTACGTATTCATCATACCCATTTTTCCGCTGTGCAAGCACTGCGCCAAGTCCCACGCCACTGGCGTCGGTGTGAACTTCTGTTGGGGCCGTAGGGTCGAAATGACGCAGTACAGGAGGCGATGTGAGCAAACGCCGCAATGTTGTAAAGGCATCGTCGCAAGGTGCGGACCAAGTAGAAAGGCGTGTGTCACCTCGGAGTAGCTGAGTCAACGGAGCGATGATAGAAGCAAAATTTCGAATAAAGCGGCGAAAGTAGGAACAGAGCCCGATAAAGCTTCGGAGCTCTTTCAGAGTCTTGGGTTTGGGAAACTCGGCGACGGCACGGAGTTTGGAAGCGTCGGGTAGTATGCCATCTTTCGACACCACGTGTCCGAGTATTGTAAGCTGCTTAGCTCCAAAGCGACATTTCTTCAAATTAAGCTGGAGGCCTGCGTCGGTAATGCACTGCAGGACTTGTTCGAGACGGTACAGATGAGTGGGAAAATCTGGAGAAAAAACGACGATGTCGTCAAGGTAACATAAGCATGTCTTCCATTTGAGCCCCCGAAGCAAATTGTCCATCATTCGTTCGAAAGTAGCAGGGGCATTGCAGAGTCCGAACGGCATAACGTTAAATTCATACAGGCCGTCGGGCGTAACGAAAGCTGTCTTCTGGCGATCGGCGGGAGCCATAGGCACTTGCCAGTAGCCTGAGCGTAAGTCGAGTGAGGAAAAATATTCAGCGCCTTGTAAACAATCTAGAGCATCGTCGATCCGTGGTAGCGGGTAGACGTCCCTGCGCGTTATTTTATTAAGGCGGCGGTAGTCCACGCAAAATCGGATGGAACCATCTTTTTTCTTTACGAGGACTACTGGTGACGGCCATGGACTATTAGACGCTGGAACCACACCACGATCAATCATCTCGCTCACTTGGTCTTCAATAACACGGCGCTCTGCAAGGGATACACGATAAGGCCTCTGGCGCAGTGGTGCATGAGTGCCGGTGTCTATCTCGTGATGTACAGTCGATGTGCGGCCTAGTGACGCTTGGTGACAATCGAACGTGGACTGGTATTTCTGTAGCAAGCTAAAGAGCTGTGAACGCTGCGTAGGGCTCAGGAGGGCGTCTACTGTGCTGTCGAAGACGTCTTGCGTGGACTGGGAAGAAGGCGAGCTATAAGCCAACGTGCTTATATCAGAACAGGTATTGTCAAGTGGCGCGTCGAAGATGGTCACCGAGTCGGCATGCTGGAGACGCCCAAGGCACTCGCCACGACGTAAGGTGAGGGACGTGTCCATGGCGTTGGAGATGAACAGTTGAGTGCAACCACCGCTCACATTTAGGACAGCGAAGGGAAGTGAACATCGTCGGCGAACGAAAATGTGTGATGGTACAAACAGTGCAGTAGCATCGTGGACGTAATTGGAGCAGGCGGTCGCAATGACTGAAGAGTACGGAGGGATCGTGGTTTCTGCACTAAGGACCAGTTTGTCGCCACATTCGTCAAGCTCGTATAAGCAGGTTTCGAGATGCGGAGATAATGCAACTTCAGCGCGAGAACAATCAATAATGGCTTGGTGATCGGAAAGGAAGTCCCACCCCAAGATGACGTCGTATGAGCAACA
Source organism: Hyalomma asiaticum (assembly GCA_013339685.2). Taxonomy (NCBI): domain Eukaryota; kingdom Metazoa; phylum Arthropoda; class Arachnida; order Ixodida; family Ixodidae; genus Hyalomma; species Hyalomma asiaticum. The sequence continues at coordinate 26,975,796 of CM023481.1, forward strand.
TGAGAGAACGATGAACTCGACTGTGTACGTGTATCCTTCAATCACGATACGGGCAGTGCATGAAGCAACAGGGGTTATGCAGTGTGAACTTGCTGTCCGGAGTGACAGCGTAGATAAGGGCGTCGTTACTTTTCGAAGCTTGCGGCAAAGTTCTTCCGTGATTACTGAGACAGCAGCGCCTGTGTCCACTAATGCGAGTACGATTATTCCTTCCACAGACACTTCAATTACGTTCGTCGGAGGAGAGCGAGGTCTTGTGTTGTTCGACTGGAGCGCAGTTCTTGCCTCTTGAACTGCGGTGGCTAGTTTTCCGGATCCGAAGGGGCAGGACGGCGACGCATGGGCGAAAGCGAGCGGCGGCGGGGAGATGGTGAGCGACGATCACGGGAAGGGTGGTCGACGTCGCGTGTAGGACGCAAGTGTGTGTCATTTGGTGGCGAGTAGGGCGAAGTTGGGGAAGCGTAGGAACGAACAGACTGGTTATTACCGTGAAGGCCTAATCGACGGTAACAGAACCGTGCGACGTGCCCAGGGATGCCGCAGAAGTAGCACACAGGGCGATTGTCGGGCGTACGCCAGGAACCCGTGGTAGCTGCTGGTCTGGTGGTGTACACAGGTGGTATCGTACGTGGTGGTGCAGAAAACGGTGGAGGTGAAAAGTTCGATGGAGATGGCCGAGCTGCAACCTCGGCATAGCTTAGGATCGTCCCACTTATTGTGCGCACTCACCCGCTCGTACAATGAGAGCCAATCTTCCACGTCGTATTCGTCGGAGCCACTAAAGATGGGAGGATCGCGCTGACGCATGGGGCCAGGGCAAATCAATGTTTGCGATGCCAGGGGTGGTGGTTGGGTGGCGTCGTCAGGCATGATGGCTGGCAGCCTCCGAGTACGCAGTTCCAGGTTTGGGGAAAAACCCAGCACCTCCACCAAATATGTAAGGCGGTTTATTGCCGAAGCAGCGAAGCGACCGTCTCAGCCGAGCGTCGGACACCAAGAGCGCGAGCTCCTCTTCGTCGGTGAGCCGATGATGATAGAGCGTTCGTAGGGTTCACCAATCCTCTTCGCTACAGTACATGCAGTGCCATCTCTTGATCGTGTATCTTAGTTTAGGACGCCACCGCTACTTTTATTTTTCGTTGCACTGTCAACGGTACAGTTTCTCTTCTCTAATGTGGTTATAGGTAGGTCCCAGCTAGCACACAAAGGATTTAAGACGTCTTCGAGACGGATATCCGAGACGTTAACGACGTCTCAGAGACGGCACGCGTAAGAAGTTTTGGTCTAGAAGACGTCGTATATCTCGTCTAATGTCCGTCTTGTTGCCCATAAACGAGACGTTTCCTGAACGTCTTTGAAACGTCTTCAAAAAGCTGGTCTTTTCGACGGCTTGGGGGAGCCTCCAATAATCCCATTTACCGGGATTTCTGAATCCGTTTAAAGACTTACCAAAGACGTCATCAAAAAGCTGGTCTTTTCGACGGCTTGGGGGAGCCTCCAATAATCCCATTTACAGGGATTTCTGAATCCGTTTAAAGACTTACCAAAGACGTCATCAAAAAGCTGTTCCTGAAATGTTAGCCGTAATCTGAAAAAGAAGCAGGAATAGTGCTCGGGAACGGGGGGCGCCCACCGAAATTTTGATCTGGTTACCACCCTCAGAATGTAAGCTAACGCCTGAGGGGTACAAATAACCACAAAACATTTTTTTGCACCCCTCAGGCATTAACTCCGTGGTTCTGAAGGTGTCAACGGGATCATAATTTTGGGGGGCACCCCCATCCGCGGACGCCGTCCCTGCCTTTGTGGTAGTAGCTGCGACCTGCTATGTTATCAGCAGCACCATAATCTTTTCGATGCTGCAGAGTGGAGGGTAGTGCCAGCAGAATACTTTCGTAGTTACATCCTAGGAAGAAGTCCTGGCATCGCAGTTGCCTGGAATTCTTTTTTTTTTCGTGGTTAAAGGCATCAGCACTGAGTGCAACAGAGCAAAAATAGTGCAGTTAGGTAGGTACACAGTTCGCAACAAGGCTTCATTAGTCTTAGCATTTAAGTCAAAATTGGCTCTCATGAATACAAAAATCAATCTAGCATGTAATTTGTTGAGTATGAAGCAAATCTACCAAAAATAGTAATGACATTACTATATCTTTCTGCAGTGAAGGATAGACAGTTTCATGGCAAGCGGCCTAGCAAGGAGGCCTCTGTGCCAATGATCACGCAGTCGAAACACTGCTACATCATCATTTTATTGAGAAACTAACTTGTGCAAGTTCAAAAAAGAAGAAAATGAGAAATGCCAGAAAAACAAAACAACAAATATTCAAGAGCAACTGCAGAAGAAATACTTTAAATATATTTGGAACTTATTAAACACTAGAGGCTCACAAAAGAGCACTAGTAGTCACACAATAATCAACAGCCAAACGACTATGCGCTTTTCACCATGAGAGCAGCGCATCCGGTTATATGAGCAGAGACAGAACAATGGATGACTGTGTGACAGCCGCTTTCAATCACGTTATGCAGTATCTTCACCGCATAAAATCAAGGAATATAAACACAAGAACTCAAATATGACTCAGACATGAAAGTGAAAATTTGTCTAGGACATCAGCTGATGTAATGAAGCAAACTTTAAAAGATAACCAAAAATATCAATCAAGTGTCAACGAATATTGACCAAAGTGACCTTCAAAGAAATTAGCGCATGAAATATTAACAAAATCGGTATAATGAGCAAGGTCGCAATGCAGCGCACAATCTCTCACAGCGAGCAACGTTACATCGAGGCAACCTCCATTTCATAATGAAGCTACATACGTGCTCGAAGTTGAATACAGTGGAGACAGCATTGAGGCGACGAAAAAGAAAAAAAGAAGCAATATTCTCAATTACATATACAAAATACAGATGTGGCTCTCTACAAAGCACTGTATTACGCACATATATGCAAATCTGACATGAACGGAGATCAAACTGGCAAGCATCAGTTGGAAGCCAAAAAAGAAAAAAAAAGAAGATTTTGGCACCCAGCACATGAAGCTATTCCTAAAAGGGACTTCAAATAACCATCAGGTCTACATGTGCAGGATTAAACTGAGAGTCTTCGAATTTCGCCCTGTTTCACATTTAAGGAAAACACTGTTACCTTATACCTAGTCATTAAACAAAACACTTCGAACAGCCAACTCCTTTGAGAATGCAACCTCCACCAAACGCGCAACCAGTTCACGTTCACGCTCATCAAAAACTAGTTGTAGTGTCCAGGCTTAGTGCAGCTGGTGAATACGATGCTACTGGCATCATATGACACGCTGAAACCGCCGTCGCGGAAATGCTTTCAATGTAGAACCTCGGTGGGGCCGTGGTAGAACACAGTTTGTGCCCTATCAGGTTATCCGTACAACCGCCGATTAAACCGCATGTATTCCTGCAAGCGAAAAAAAAAATGGGGCCGCTATTTTCTATAAAGCTGTTCTACAACTGTGCTTTGAGGAACGAAATTTGAAATGCATCTCTGTCATAGACTGCGCCCTTTACAGGAAGTGTTCATAATATCCTGCAACTTGCAATAGATAAACACTCGAAATGAATTTTCCTCGAATGCCTGGTACTTCTGCACTGCTGCCTGCACCATATATATATATATATATATATATATATATATATATATAAATTTAACGAAGCAACAAACTATGAAGCCTAGGAAAACATAGGAGAAGTTATTGGGGTTCTTAATTGTAGTATTATACTTGTGAAGTAGGAAGGAATTTAGGCGGACGAAAAGACAAACCTGCCTTCTGTGGGAACCGAACCAACGACCTTCGGATAAGGCGTCCGATGATCTACCGCTGAGCTACGAAGGCGGTCGTCTCCACCCCCACCCCCCCGTCCCTTTTATCGGGTCTATGTGCACATACAATCTAACACTCACAGGATTGTATGTACCTATGTACATATATACGAAGGTCAGCGAGTTCCGCCGAAGCTTGGACGCTCGTGCTAGATGCCCAGCGATGAAAAGGAAGAGAAGAAAGAAGTCAGGATACAACAGCCGGCCTGCGGCAAAGGCGCTGTGTCTATGTCTCTATCATTTACAATATACAGTGGTGTTCGGGCCATCTCCGCAGGAAACTTGATGCATCTCCTGATGCTACCACCGCCGAATAGTATGGCACTCGTGAACGTTAAACTGCACATTACTGATTCGTAGTTTATTTTGGACGCATTCCCATACACAGCATGTAGAAATCGGGTGACACACATGCTTCACACTTAGACTGTGAGAATATTCTTCGAGGCGTGCTTACGTGCTCACTGCGCACTCGGTATGAAAGGGTCCCTGCAACACTTTTCGAACGCACTGAGCAAACGGTGCCAATCAATCGTTGAGGCTTCTGTGAACGTGTGAGCCAAATGTTATTGTGCTGCAAGCAGCAGTGGATTTGCAGTTTCATTTTAAATACATCATGCAATCGCCTGCAATTGTTCCAACAACTGACGTCACTAGCAGCACCGACCAACGACTTGCCTGCTCTTCTTTCAACAAGTAACGTCACTGGCGCCAACGACTAGGTCCCTTCGCTCACCTCGGTCTTTTTAAAGACAGGCACTCAGATTGCCTTTATTTCTTTAATGCAAAATGAACAAATATATATAGGCAAATGAGTTCTGCGGAAACCCGCAAGGGTGGGTAACGTTTGCCTTGTGCTACAAAACGGGTGGCTGCTAATTTTTCCTTTCATGAACAAATATATAATTGCAGACTACCTTTCCGTGACCGTAAGTTCAGCCAGTGATATATCTGCCTCGAAAAAAGTAGTCGACGGCCTAGTGACATTTGTTGGAACGAAGAGAAATGTTAATTACAGCTGTGTTTGAAACCAAATAAAAAATTCCCTGGTGCACGCAGCTCAATAATACTTGGCTCACACGTTCACAACAACCTCCACGACTGTTAGGCATCGTTTGCCATCGAGATTCCAAATGTCGCAGGGCTCCTTTATTAAATGGGACCTTCAAGGTCGCGCGATCTACGGGCACAGTGACTGCGCATCACATCTGTGCATAGCATCAACAAATTTTCGCTGTGGCTTCGATTTCGCCTGCACAAAACTGCCTTCAATGGCCAGATAATAGTGAATTTAGTACAATGCAACGAAATATGGCTCATTTGGGGTAGCGAGTATGTCACGGGGTAGGAGGAAAACGTCAAACGTTCCGCTGAAAGCTGTTGAATGGCACCGTGGCTTTGATTTGACGATATAGGTATAGGCATGCACAGCTGGATCCCGGCACCGGACAAGCTGGCGGCGCCCGTACTAAATAATAAAAATAAACAAAATACGTCCAAACGTTCATGTATAAGCCGTCGTAACACGCCGTTCACCCATAGCCCTACGTACTAATTTAGTTCGTCGTTCGTCGCCTTATCATCACTGTCCTACGCTATCAGCCCAGCAACATGGTTCAAGTCTTCACTCCCCAGTCCGTACCACGTGAAACACTGGACAGCTTATGGCATACCAAAAATCTACTGTACACAACAGCGTCCCTGTAACACCACTGTGGAACCAGATAACAGGTCGTGTAATTATTTTGGTATTTGCGGTCTGCAAGAATAACGAACCCCAAATGCAGAAAACGGCAACAGCGTGGACAATGAGAAATAATAATAACGAACATTCGCAAACGAGTCACATGCCTCTGACAAAGTTTAAATATGACCGAGAACGAGCACAACGACACTCATGCTCATATGAATGCTGAGCTGCGAGAAGTCATTCCACCACCATAAGACGTCATGATTGCCTGCTTCAGTTCTGCTGACATGCCACAATAAACAATGCGCGATTTTCACATCCACATCACATGCACGTAAATTTCGCAGCTCTGAACTGAAATCTCACGACTGCAATGCAACAGTGAAAGGACGCGCGGCAACGGTTGCCCTACAACGCGCGATATCACATGCATGTATTCGTCTGTGTAAGACACGAGTAAATTACTACTACCCGACATTGTTGTACATGCGCTGCACTCGCTACCCGTAACGACCAAATGACAGGATGGTGGGAACGAAGCCAATGCACTCGTTACTCACTAATCAGGCTGAACACGCACATAGACCTAAGAAAATTTCAGAATGCAATCATACACGATGATCTGAATAATAAAACCACAGTTGCGTTGCTTTGCGTTTAATGCGTCAACTATCTTAGACCTTACATAGCATTAATCCTCCTTGTATCTGTCACAGACCGATTCGCCCTATCCACGGAACACATGAGTGATCTCACAGGCATCATGCTAAGCCATTCAAATGTGGTACTTACATTTATTTTCGGCGAGACGTAGTTATTGGTGTTACGGGATCCAGTCACAGAAGCGCCGGAATTGAACCAGGGTTAACATAAGGAGGAAAGTAGAAAGAACATATTGCCACCACACAAACACACGCAGCAGTTGCAGCACGCTAACAGAATTTTCCCAGAAACGAAGGAAGAGCCGGCCGCCAACAACTTGACCACACTGACTCCACGACCAACCACGCAAACGAGCTTCGCTGCCTTTGCTTGGTGTCTCCGCGTGTTTGCGCCAGCCTGCGCCCTCTCGCCTCATCTCCCCGGTAACCGGCGAGGAGGAGCCAGACATTCTGGCGCCTCCCTCCCGGCCCCATTGCAGCTGGCGACACCTCGGCGCCGTGAATTGTGTCGACGCCCGCCGACGCTTTGGGGAGGGAGGGGGTGGGGGGCGGTATTCTTCCACGTCTGCTTACCGTCTTGCGTAGGACGTTTCGAAGACGGATTCATTGTCCCTTTGATGTCGCTGCCCCTTAGTTCGCGTGGCTGACGTCTCAAAGACGTCAGCCACGCGAACCAAGACGTTAATCCCCCAATAAGACGTCTTTTTGGTCTTGTGTGCTAGCTGGGTACCGTGGGCACGCCCCGCGGATGACGACAGCGGAGCGGCGCTGGCCAATCGCGTGCGGCGATTCCGAACGCTCTCGCTAAAATGCCATCTCCGATTGGCCTCGAGATCTTGGAGTGGCGCCCTCTCGCGTGTGACGACAGAGCGGGGACTCCGATTTCAACCGCGCTGCAGCAGCCGCTGCTCCTGTACGCGTATCGTCTGCTTCACGTGAGAACTTTGTCGAACGAACAGCCTCGCGACGGTCAACTAACGCCTGCAACGATTGTTTTCGAGTGTAAACTTGAACTTGTTTTAGTTGCGGCCCAATCGACAGGGCCAAGAAATCCCCCGGATGGCAGACGAGTGCGCCGATGCCACCGACGGCATTGCTGGTAAGAAAGTGAAACTATGTGTGAGTGTTCGCGCTCGTTATCTTGTTTCCGCCGTACGATACTAATTAGTTTGGGTGTTTCTTTCGATATTACAGTAAGCGTGCCGTTCTCGAGCATCTACAAGTATGTAGATAAATCTTGCAAAACGTCGCGGTGTCTCATCGAGGGGGAGGCGGTGTACGACGCAGGCCACGTTGTTGAATGCGCGGTCGAGGCCGTCAACGGAGGTCGCATCACCGTCGCTGCTCTCGTCCTCCAAACAAGTGGACTCACCAACCCACCGCACAACGTCTCTGTCGTGATCGACAGCAGTGAAGTGGCCAATGCTCGCTGCTCGTGCAAAGCAGAGTGAGGCAATGTCAACGTGTAACATAACATAGAATTTATGTTCACTGCTGGTCTGCAGTTGGTGTCGAGCTCATATCGCCTTTTGCATTGTGTTAATGTTTCTAAATTAAGAGGCAAGTTCACTATTGAGACTAGTTTGAATGTTTAATGTTGGCAGCACCATGAAATATTTAATTGCGGCACCATTTCTATTATTTCTATAAATGAAAAGAGACTTCGTAGGTGACTTCGTGGCTTCGTAGGTAAAATACGTATGTAGTACACCATCCAGACGCAGCCGTAGTCTCATGCATCCTGCGCCGCTCAGCTGAGCTCACGAGGCGCGCTTACCCGCGAGGCGATTCGGAGGCCGCGTCGTCGGCTCCTTGTCTAGGGGCCTTCGCGGCAGGTTGTGGGACGGCACCGCACCTGGTGTAAGTCGCCTATGCTTATAGCCTGCGTGCAATAAACGGCTTAAGTATTGGCGAGGCGCTTAAACACGGTCACAAACTTACCGAAGAGTGGCGCGTACGGTGGGTAGCAGAAGTCACTGTCCGCGAAGTGTTTGCTGCACACGGTCGATGAAGGCGTGGGGCGCTTTCCCATTCTGAGCTTGACCATCCACTTCTTCTTCAGCTTTGGGTCCTTAGGATAGTTGTGAAAGCTAACGCCTCTTTCACGAGCGGACGAAGTACACTGAGGTACAGAGCAGTACTTCACCATTGCGCAGCACTCGCCGCGGAGACAAACGGCCGCAGTTCTAAAAAACAGAGCCGTAGTTCTAAATGAACGTTAAAAGCAGACCCACGGTTGTTCGAACAGCGTCAGTAGCCACCATACGCGAGATAACCAACTGAACTGCCTTTTTGTTGAGATTTACCGCAACGGTGGCTTCAACACGGCGCTGGGCCTACGTAGCAGACGAAAGCGCGCGAATCCCCGCTCTGACGTCATACAGGCGCCGTTCGCAGCGCCGCCATCGGTCGCACACCAGGCGAATAGCCCCCCAGGAGAGGATGTGCTCCACGCGCCGGCGTGAAGCGGCGAGTGTTGACGGGTCGCGTATGTATGCGGCGGCGCTGCGGTAGCGTGGGCTGTACGCTCGGCGGCTACGCTCGGCAATATGCTCAGCAGTAGTATACGTAGCGACTTGCGTTTGCTTTCTTTGCTGTCTTGTTTGCGTCGCTGTGTCGTGTGCTGTTGTTCTCCGTTACCTCGCGTGCAGAATGAAGTAACACGCGTTTCCTTCGCTGTTCTGCAGCTACAGCACAGTCGATGTGATGCTGTTGCGCAACGCTCAGACACCTTCTTGTTTAGGATGCAGCGAGAACACCGAAGTGCTTAACCCCGATGCTTAAATCCAGCATCGCTAAGTGTGGTGCCGCCAGAAGGCTTCACTTTCTTGTAAAAGGTTTTAATGTGTCACCGGAAGCATCAAAGCAAAAAAAAACAACTTCATGCGAAGTTGAGTAAGTGCTCGTAGTTCCTTCGGCCTATGTTCTTGAATCAACAGCACGGGCTCGTGTCTCAACAACCATGCGCAAAGAATTTGAAAATATCTGACCGCTGGAGCGAAATAGTCTCACGTACCTTGTGGGCAGTGGTGTGTACTTTCAACCAGTATTTTTTGATCGGTAAGTATTAATTAAATATTTTTACCTACTGAAAATTTAAAATATGGGTTCAATCCCTTATACTTCCGTTATAAAGTTACAGCGCGCTTCAGATAGACAGGGAATGGTTCCCTTCATGCTGAACTTTGTCACATTTTTTTTTTTACCAGTAAAGACAAGCACCCTTGAAGTATACGTGGAATGCGAAATAAATGTGCGCTGCAAGCGATATTTGACAGTGACATAGCTGCATGTTGCGTCTCGAAACACGCTTACAATTATCTCGCTGTCTATTAAGCCGTGATAGTTGTCGAACCTCCTTGCATAGCTAAGACATGTACCCTGCGGCGACTAACGCATGCAGCCGTTCATTTGCCAAATCATCACTCGGGACGCTTGAGCAGCGGTGCGCAAGCACGCTTCTATTTCATTATAACACGTATTTCGCGTTTTATTTTTCTTTTAGAAACGCTTGATGTCGGAGTTATCTGAGGCGGACTACTATTTTGCACGGACTTGTTAGCGATTAAGCAATATTTATGAAGTCGACTAATTACATGAAATAATAATTGGCACTTAGTGATAAAAAAGTAGTCGTAAGTACACACGACTCCTGCAAGTATGAATTTAGCTGATGAAATTTTTTCAGAAGTTCTAGATTCTTCAAAAATTTGGTGCATGATAGTTGGGACGCCCTATTAATGATGCACTTTCGAGAACAGAAAACACCTGCACGGCTTAACTAAAGAATGGGTACGTCATGTAAACATGCCTTTCTTGTATTTCTCTTTTAATAAAACTCGCAAGTGGCCATTTGTTACTCACCAACGCTTTGGTGTTTGCTACTCACCAATGACAGCACCAGACCTTGGAATTAAGGTCGCACCACCAGGACTGCCCTTTGCGAACACGGAAACCTCATAGGATGCATCGAATTATAAAAATTGTCTATTCGGAAAAAGCTACGCGTTAGGTCTGCGAACCTTATAAACACCTATTTTTGGCGGACTTCTGCAAATCGTGGCCGAAAGTTTTTGCAAAGTTACATATAATCTGAGAAGAATCGTTCGCGTCATTGATGGTTCGAAATATTCACATTTTCAATACTGACTTCTCGCGTACGGAATGATACAAGGACGAAGCTTATTAGGTAGGGATGCAGCGGTTTCTCCCTTGTATGCCCAGTAATAATTTTCATGTGTTAATGCCACAAGACCGCGCTGAGCTCCAAAAACAAGCTTTCAATATGTTGACAAACCGTTTATCATAGTAATGTTCTCTACGTAAGTAGATCGTCGTTTAGGGACAGCGCACACTTAGGCACTGAGCGCCTCTGACCAAATCCGGTCCCATCGAGCCACGCTGTATGGTTTTACAAGCCACTATTTCATTTACGTATGCCATTTAGCCCGGCGACTCTTGCGGGCAGCAGTAACTTTTTCATTGGACAGGCACCAAAATGCGAAGCAACAATTGCATGCTGCGACGTAATGCACAGCGCGAGTACCTTGCGCGAGCTTCACACTGCATACAGCCCAAGCTTTAGCGCCATCTCGGGCCGACAACGTGAGAAGCGTCACTCTGGGCCGCTATCTGAGCCCACTACGCGTATATTCTAGTACACTGTGCCTCTAGTTTTATAGTAACAAACTCTATGGCTCACCCAAAGAACCGCCGATCACTTCTACCCAGCCGCGGATCACTCGTTGTTTAGAAAGAACCGCTCAAAATTTAGTTCCGGTTCACCCCTTAGCGACCCATCTCTAGTTCGACGCAACGAAAAGAAACGACTCATCGTAGTTACTTGTCGCTGTGCAAAAAAGTTCAGTGGGAATGCAATATGTGTTAAGCTGAGTTTACGTGACGTGTCACTTAGATTAATTAAATTCGCTCATGTTGCTTTGCAAGCCCATACCCCGAAATACAGAGACCTGATTGCGTATACCCTTGTGGTGAATAATAAAAGCGAATATAACTCTAAGTGTTCCGTGGCCTAGCATTTACACGCATTCACAATTACGTAACCATGTTACGCCCGCAAAACTGCATCATCGAAGTGTACGTATATATCGTCGCAGATGGTCGGAGTCAGGCATAAAAGCGTACGTACCAGTTCCCGCCGCCAGTTATTACTCGTCCTCGGTTGAGATCGATGAGCTTTTTCTTTCTCAATCGCTGATTTCTGACGCGCCCTGGCGCACGCGTGTTTTCGCTACATATGTTCTTATATAAAAGCTTATATTATTCGAAGCTTTGCACGTGCAAAAACACACCTGTCTCATTTTCCAATTGCATGACGAGTGTTTCATTCTACTAACCCACCTTTCGCATATATAAATGGGGTGCCTTCTAAGATTATGCCTGTTGCTGGTGTACACCAACATAAGGTCCCTTAAAAATAAATTTACACCAAATGCCTACAGCTGGCACTGTTGCTGCAAGAAATGCTTCCTTTAGGTTTGTTGCACTGCTGTTTCTACTCTGTTTATCGAAATGCCACAAATTGAAAATTCATTCTATGTACACTTATTTCTGAGATATTGTGCATCTTGCAGCCATTCACGCCGGCAAAAGAAGTAGCAGGAGTGCTCAAGCAGACGACAGCGAACAGGTCAACACTAGCGGCAGGCCGCTCATAAGATCCGTCCCTAGTGGTACAAGTGGTGTACTAGACCAGGCGCTGAAGTGTGGGCGATCGAGTTCAGTACACGGCCACTCCATTCGAAATGCACGATCCTGCATGTAGTTAGTGTAGCTTTAAAAAAAGACCAAGAAAAGCCTTACTACTACCGAACGCTACTACTTTACATTCTAACTAGCTAAGTGAAGCAGTCGTCACAATTATTCGCCTCCTTTGCGATAGATAATTTGTTGATATCTTGCGGCTGATCCGATTAGCATTTATCGGGGCAGCTTTAAAGTACTTTCGTTAAAACGGATATACATTCATAGCAAGGAGGTTATATATTACTTTTCTGGAGTGGAAGCGTGCCGCCGAAAGTGAAGCCGTCGCCGCCATCTTACTCAAGGAAACAGTAGCAGACGACCACGCAGACGGCGGAGCGCCTAGACAACGCGACGCTGTTTCGTGGTGTTTAAACACTGTGTACTGTTTTTCCTAAGCGTCTAAATATCTGAGAAGGCAACGGTGACTTCGCGCATCGCTTTCGGCTGCACAAATCGCGTTGAGAAGCCTGGAAGGACATTTCACGTGTAAGTTCTTCTCACTTTCTTCAAGTACGGCTGCCCGTTTTCAGTGCATTTTGCTAAATAGAGGGCAATTTTAAACGTTCGCATCCATATATTACCTCCCTGCGCCTGTATGAAAGATAACTGTAAGCTTTAAATACTTCCTAGTGCTTCGTTTTCAGATGCGTGCATACAGGATTTGCTACGGGCTCGAGTTCTGCTAAAACACACGTCTGATGCACATATTGGATAGTCACTGCAGTGGTTGTAAGCGAACTTTAGAGGAAGGGCATCTTTCCGGAGCATAGACGCAAATTTGTTACGCGTACGTGTTGACGAATGCGCAAATGCAGCGAGCACGTACGTATGGCGTGTTTCTCCGTGCTACTGGTTTCGAAAATGAAGGGGAAAAAATATTGTGCGTAGCCTTCTGACTGAGAACATGTGGTGTTCGGAGGGGTGGATGGAAAGCTTAAAACAGCCACTCGATCACCTCTGCTCTAGTGATACCGAACAACCCAACCTCTGTCTTCAAGTGTCTTCGACGCGTGTCCCGTGTAAGAAATCTCCTGTGTACGTTTACAGTCAGAACTAAATGAGAAAGTTTTCCGAACGCACCCAACGGGTCTTGGCAGACGCGGATCTGAGAAGACTTCGCAAACGCTAAGAGAAACGAACCATTTGGAAAAATGTACGTGAAATACGAAAAAAAAATTGAGCGTGAGCGGTTAGTTAAGGCAACATGCAGAAAACATGCGTTGTACTCAATCGATTGGATACATGCTTAAATAAAAGGCACGAATGCATTTCACGTCAGCTGGCAGTCGCACAGTGCCGCATATTTGCGCTATATCGCATCACCACATCACAAAAACCTAGTTTCTACTAAAAGACAGAGTAAGCCGGCAAGTACGATTTGCATAGAACCTCTCAGCCAGCGGTGTTCTTTTATTTTCCTCGGCGCATGCAACTGAGTACGGACGCGGGAAAATTTTTTTCTCAACTAGAAAACACCGTTGGTAATTGGCATAAGCATAAAGTTCGTTTCTGTCTCAATGTTTTATCGTGAGGTTGCAAAACAAGTCGAGCACCTATCGTAATACATTGCCGTCAATGGCGCGCCCGCGTACTTTTAAGTGCGAATGCACTTCTTAAGCGACCCCGAAAACTCCGCCGGCATCCGCGCTCCTCCTCCTCTCCCCTAGCAACGGCGCGAGGAGCGGAGAGGAGCGTCTGTAGCAACGGCGCAGCGACGTCACGCCCCACGTGACTGCGCGCGCTCCGCCCTCCGCTCCGTGGCTGCGCGCGCCCCGCGCCGGCTCCGCACCGCTCCCCGCGCCGTGACGTCACGGCGCGTTGTGCAGCTGGCGCCTCCGCGCCGTGGCTGCGCGCGCCGCGCCGGCTCCTCGCACCCTCTCCGCGCCGTGACGTCACGGCGCCATGCAGCTGGTGTGCCTCTCCCCCCGTTAGGTTTGCACTCACCCTACTTCATATATAAATGTGTGTGTGTGTGTACAAATGCATCATGACAACAACACTTTAAATCATTAATTACACTTAATCATCATCATCAGTAAAAGTGCTTTGCACTTAAAAACGGCCAGACCTCCGTGGGTCGGCTGGCGCGTGCTCTCTCGCTGCCGTCTCCTTCGCTCGGCTCTGCAGTTTAGTCGCGCGCGCCCCCTCATAGCATCACCCCGTGCTTCGCACTTCCTCATACTCCCCTTCGGGGAAATGCGTGTTTTTTGCTCTAGTAACATGGCCGCCGCCGGCTTCACTTGGCCCCGTAGGCAGCTGCAGGGACTTCTACTCCGGAAGTTTAATGGAACTTCCTTGATTCATAGGGTACAGCTAGACAATGGATCCTGCTTAACAATGCAGATGAATAAAGAATTGAAGCCGACATTAACTCAACCGCCATAAAGGCATTATTTTTTCGTTTACAGTTTTATTGAAAAAGAGCGCGCGTCTTTGCATATCAATGATACCATCATCAGCTGCAACTCGCCTCGCGTGCGTTCCAGTGGTTCCAGGTAGCTCGTGTCATGTGTCTAGCATGCATATCTCGTGCTGGCTCCACGCGATTGGTCGGCTGCTCGTGACGGCTGGTTGACAGTCCAAATTCGCGAACTAGAGCCCCCTATTGCGAACACAGCTGGAAGGATTGTGGCGTTTCCGAGTCGCCTCCACTTGCCGAGCCTCCTCTTGTTGGACGTTCCCCATCACATTTTTAACAACCATGGCGGACCTGAGGTGAGCAAAACTGCGCCAGCGCTTTAAGGCACTCGGGCGCGGCCAATGGCAGCCGCGCGCGTCTCGAATGTCCCCCCCGTTGGTCTTACAAGCGACAGCACGTCACTGCCTACTTACTTTGCTAGTAAGGCCAGTAAAGAAAGTGTGTCTCTCGGCATGCTGCCGCGCTGCATCCCTTTTCACGCCCGCGCTAAGGCAACAGTGCACACGGTACCACATGGCGTTCTTACGCCTCGCTTTGCTCGGCGGTTAAAAAAGAGTGCGTGAGCAGTTCAGCTACGCGGCGCTGCAACGGTTAGTTTAGAAACTGGTTTACTCCGTCATAGGCCTAACAGCCGGCGCCGTATTTCCATGGCGCGGACACGAATTCTAATCTCTGACATCGGTAAAGCATCGAAGCGCGGTAGCAGTATTCTGGTGTGTAAATAAGTACAGTGTTCCGAAAAGTGTGTAATCAGGATTCATTCATTTAGGTGTAAGAAAGGGTGATTCTCCGGTGTAGTGTGACTGTCTTGCTTCTTTCGGAATGCAGGATCAAGATGGCGCGAAATGGTCAAGAAAAAGGTGACCCATCCGACAGGCATTAATTGGTCCGATGTGAGGATGAATTACCAGAGCACACGAAACCGCCTGGACCGAACGAAGTCCCACCTGTCCAAACTTCTCGACCAGATGGTCGAGGCGGAGCTAGAGATGAAAGACCGCCTCCTCAACAACATTGCGCAGTTCACAGCCCAAGTTCAAAAGTTGTCTGCGGAACTCGCTGTTGCCAGCCCTGAGGTATGTAAGGACTTTCTTTTCGGGCACTCTGTTGGAGCTTGTCACTGCCCTCCAGTGAGCCCTGCCATGTTCGATCGCATAACGAGTCTCTTGCCAGCTTCAGACAACCTTTGCTTACAACAGCAGCGCGCAATGCCTGTACGGCCCTGCGAGATGCTCTTTCGGGTTTTTCTTCTTAAAATGACAGTGAATGGCGGAAAAACTTTGGCTCATGCTTCAGAACAGCTATACCTATGTGAGATACATCTTTTTGATATCATAGTCGAAATGTCACATAACAGTGTACGGTGTGTGGAATCGATTCACGAAACGGAATAGTGTGTGCCTTCAACCACTGGAATAACGTATGAGGTCAAGCGGCCGAACAAATTTTTCTGATGAAGATGATCAATCAACATTATTAGTCTACATTCTTAAGCACACCATTTTAGGCCCATGGAAGGCATATAAAGTATGTATTATTGCTTAAGTTTTTCATAAAGGTTTCATCAGACGTGTGCTAACTCAAATTTAACTAAACATCAATTAAGCTCTAAATTTGTGAGAGCCTAAATGAAGCTTTCACCACTGCAATGAACCAAAATTAATGAAGGCAAATGAATATTTAAGACATTATCATTTTTTTCCTAGAAAATGTGTTCCACCATGGGTGCGCCTTCTTATAAATGGCATCCATGTTAAATCTGACAACAATTGTGCTAGCCTAGGTTCATTGCACACCCACTACCGTAAGACACAGCTGCGCGAAGTTTTTGCAAAGAATCTTTACTTCAAATAAAGTCATGATTGTTTGTGTATGAATAAATTTCCAAAAGTATAAATTCTAATAAAATCAACAAGAGAGATTTCATGCAAGCGCAACATCAAGAGGAAGGCACCAGGACTGCTCGAATCCTACAGGTTTGTAGTTGCAACCATCCTGGGTCTTGCTCCTGTCCATTCCACTCGTGTGGCACCATGAATCTTTTTTTACCTAGTTTTGCAGTATTAATGGCATGACGAAATGTCTCCATGGTGTTGACACATCATAAATTATATGTTAACAATGCTCTTAGAGTTCATACACATTTGTAACTCATATCATTGTTATCTTTTGTAACCCCTTCGGTACCTGAAGGTACTGAAATAAATTACTTACAAAAGCTCTATATCAAGTTTTTTTTGTCTAATACGCACAGGACTGGCACTGTCAGTTTTGGTTGCAAGGGGGCCGGTTGGCTTGACATTTTTGTTTGGACCTTTTGAGAGAAACCATGTAGAAATAAACTTATTGTGTCAAAATATTGTCCAATAAATTGCCCGTTAAACTAGATTACACTAGAATAAACTGAGATTTTACTAAAGAATCTGCAACTTCCACTTGGCCTCATACCTTAAATAGTAGCTCCTGTCCGTTGTTTTCACACCTGCTGTGGTTGGTCGAGCGTAACAGCGAGAGGATGTCACAACAGACGTGGTAGCAGACAGAAAGGAAAAAAGGAATTTTCGAATGGGCAACTGCTAAAGTGAATTTAAAGGGATGATTGGTAACGCATGTACAGACACCCAAATCTTTAGCTATAGTTGGATGAAACTACAAGTTGGCAGCATCTTTGATGTCACAGGCTGAAGAACCTGAGCCTCCAACTTCCCTACAAGGCTCATGGCTTCATATGCTTCGAATTGTGACATTTCGTGTCAGCAGCAGTGAAATTTCAGTGCAGTAAAAGTACAAGTACCCCATGTACAAGACTTGCGCTCAAGTTGAGACTCTTTGTGGTTTGAAACATTCCATCTGGCTTAGAGTTAATGTAGGCTCCAGAGGCAAACGTGGGGCGCAAAGGGCGCAATTGTGTTAATGTGGCCAGGCGAAGTATTACTAAAAGTGCTAAAACCAAAAGTTGGTCATCTTATCCCGATTCCTTAAAAAACAAATAATCTTGCAAAGATTAAGTGTGAGTATTAAGCATATTGAAAACTCTTCCTAAAAATGTAATTAATATATTCCATGAATGCATTCCCTCAATAAAGCGTGGTTTTGGATCTTTATTTTTGTTTTCAGATGCTCCTTCATTTTGGGTGGCTGAGATGAAATGTGATCGCGCGGTGACATCAGTTGACGCGATGGTGCATTCGTGCAGTTATGTCGTTACTGTTACGACCGGCCTTTCTGTGACCATAGCGGGGTAGCGACGGACGGGTTGGTATGGTGTTCGCGGGCTCAGCTAGGCAGCCGGGCTGTTCCATCATGCCTCAGCCCGGCTCAGCGACAATGTACAGGCCAAGAAACTCGGACTGGTAGGTTGTGCGTCAAAAGAGGTTTCTGCACCCCAAAGAATGAACCATGCTTAACACGTACATACGGTTATATAGGTGTTCTCTGTACATACGTTGAATATCGCGCACGGACCGCTCGGACACAGCAATAATCGACAAGATCTCACTGAAAACGCTGCGTGTAGTCTCCCGGTTGTTGCCGAGACTGAGCTTCCCAGCTCCATGGACGGCCACCGTTCCACATTCTAAAGTTCCATTGCCGGGGATAACAAAATGTGTTCTTTGAACGCCTTTATTTACCAGCTCTGTTCATAAACAGCATAGCTGCTGCAATCTATCGGCGCCGATTTTCTTCTCATAGCCTTCAAGATTTGCGCGCCTATGCGCCATTTCGGAGGCTATGTGTTTACATACTTTGTTGCCAGATTAATACTGGCTATTATCTCCAAGAATAGTGTGAGTGTTGCAAGATGTCATTGACCACGGGGGCCCCCACTCCCATACACCGGCCCTATGGGGAGCTTTGCCTCTATGCAGTCTGGAGCTGGCTATCTCGCACAAAGCATGATGCGTTGGGGAGAGCCAGGGCTATGTTTATTTCATGGTTAGGCATGTTCTGCAGCACTCCCGTCCAAGTTATACTAGACCAGTCTCCAAGATATGAAACCCCCTTAATTGTATATACCGAGCAATATGTGCTTTCGAAGCATGGCAGTTTTTTGAGCGGTGCAATTCATTTGCCAGCAGAAGAAATTTGCTGCTATGCTTTGGTCATGTGGATAACGGCCTCTTCAGACTTCTCATGTCACATCTAACCATGGCGCACGCAAGCGAACTCGCTTCGTTAGTGTGATATGGCAGGGTCAAGCTGCAAGCAAGTTGAAGTGAGGTGCATGTCTACGAAGCCCACACAACTGTGCCGATTGTCTGCTAGACTTTTCCATATGGGTCATATGGCACTGATGTACGGAAATGTCTCCGCCTGCACGTGATAGCTTTATATTGGCTTTTCATGCATATCTAGGCTTTAAAAGAATTGAAGCCTGTTGCACACCATTAAAATTGTTAATCATGACATAACTGACAGAGGTGATGAGTTATTGCTGTCACCAACTGTCATTTCTATCAGTTATACATTCGTACTCACTGCCATGACCTGGTTTCCCTAATCTACGAGCAGTTTCTCAACACTCCACCCTTTATCATTATCTATTTCCTCTACCTGAGTCTTTGTTCCTTGCATTTTCTGCTGTGGAGATGCGGCTGCAGCTTTGCGTATCGAATGCGGAACCTCGAGCTGAACCTTTTCTGTGCTGTAAATTGCACCTTGGCCTTTGCATAACCACCACCACATGTAGTAGTGGGCTTAGGATGAGTGGGGGTCAGCTTTTATCTCTTGTGCTGACACCAAGCAGCATCCACACTGTGGCAACAGCATCGACCAACAACAGCTTCACTGTTTTTTAAAAAAAGCGACAAGACTGGATGCAGCATCTCGCCCTGCCCCCTTTTTTCCTTCATGCGCTTGAAATGCATGCAAATTGTGAATTTCTGACTACCGTAGCCCGGATGTCTGCATTATATTAGGTTTGGTTGCCTGTACCGCCTATCAGGTCTATGCAGTAATACTTTCAGCTGTTGGTTATCAGTTAGCTTTCTTGCAGATGTCTGTTTTATCGAAAACTTCACGGACCTCTGTATTGCCATGGAAAAGCAAACACCAGCAGGCCAATGCTGCTTGAATTAACTATGGCGGAATAGATTTTGAAACGTATATGACTGTGCCACATCGTGAGGTCGCTGCCTGAAAAAAGAAAGCATGCTCACTGTCGCACTTTGTCCGGAAACTTGAATTTTAAAAAGTTTTCTTTGTTCAGTTTCAATGTCCTAAAAATACCGCTCCAAGAAAACATGTGGTGGTGAGGTCATAATTTGGGACTGCAATGGACCATGCAATTCCTGCTGGTGAACCTGCTTTTCACTTGAAATAAATAAATAGAACGACTTTTAAGTTAAGGAACAACTTTCTGTGTCCCATAACATATACGGGTAGTTTACTCCCCTATTATATGTAACAAATTTTAAAAAAGACTGCAATTACTTTTAACGTTTGCAGAAAAGAGAATATAATGCTGCTTTGACAAATGAAACCAGAACAGTAAGACAAAACGAGCAACTAGACGTGTTTGCTGTAAGCAGCAGTAAAATAAGCACCTTTCCTTTTTCTTATGCTTCTCATTTATAAGCACTGTCGCTCAGTGGTTACGTATTGTGTATACATCCCATAAGAAGTAACGTCACTGACAGTTGGGTATCTGAAGCACTTTCAGCAGTTGAGACTACTTTTTAAAGCTGACGCACACATTTGCAGCACCAAGATACAACGTCATTTTTTGTGTGGCTCAGGTTGTGGATTTTCCATCGAGGCACATGTGTGGGAATGTGTTGAATGCCATTTATTTACTGCCCTGTGTAAGCAGCGTGGCTCTGATATTTTCATGCCTCCAGTTCCTCAGTTACTGATGAAATTGGCACAGAAATTTACGCATGGACGAGAGGATAAATGCATGATGGACGAATGCAACTAGCAAAGGTTTATTTCAGTTGACACTTATATGCAAAGCACATCTCTCGTACCTTTTCAATGTGTAAAGGTGAAAAAAGAAGTGTGTGTGAACATATATACAAGCATTGAGTAATGTGTAAGTGCGGCTTCTACCGTTTTGCACAGTGCTGAATTGACCTCTTGAATTTTTTGCTGAAATGTGCAGCATTATATTGTTCATTTTTTATATTTTAATTTTTTATCTTTGCGTTCACATGCGGGAAGGGCCTGTCAGAACTGTTTTACATATCCCATTCTAGGTGCAAATTACGATAGAACAGACTGTTTGCAAGTGTACCAGTGAAAGAAACACTGTATTCTATTTCATTGAAGTGATTGTGGTAATGTCTATATGCGTGGTTTCCGTTAATTTTTTGTGATTAGTCTAGTTAGGGATGTATTACTGCTGAGGCCTCACGTTTTTCTGTAAACGAAATAACTGAATGTTAGGCAGTTTATCAGGTAATATCCGTTCCATGTAAACAAAAATTAGTCTTTGTGCTGCTTCCAGAGTGTCCCACAAATGGCCTGTCGAACTTGGTAGCACCTTCGAGTGTGACCATATACGGCCGCATGCAGCAGAATTATGATAAATGAGCAATAGAGCAGAAGTTGTCCACTCGGGAAGCGTGCACAAATGTGCATGTCAAATTTAAAACAGGTCGAAGTAACGCATGGTTTGTGGCATGCCTCCAAAGTTGAGGCGTACAATAAAAACCCACTGCATCCTACTGAAATGGGATATAGGAGGTTGTGCCGTTCGAAAAAACAGTCGTTAGTAGCACTAGTCACTTCCGTTTCTGCTTGTGTGTGTGTTAGTTTATTTCATTGGTAGCTATGTTACACCCAACTATTCCAACCCACTGCGGGGGTCTAGTGGAAGCCCGCGTACTGTGAAATGACCCCAAGTGGTGGACATTTTCTAAGCCCTCCACTACAGCATCTCTCATAATCCCCTGTCATGTTTTTGGGACGTAAGATTGCAGAAGTTAGTCTTACGAGCCAGCCCAACAGATGCTGTTATTTTGCAGGTCCCAGACTCCCTGACAGTCATTGAAAAGGAACACTATTTGGAAAAGGCTGGAGAACCTCAAAAAAATCAAGAATTCCTGCAAGCGTCAGTGGAGGAGGTGTATCCACGCCTTCGGAAAAGGATCTGCGTGCTGGAGCAAGAAAAAATTTGTCTAAATTTCAAAGAGCTTGGTCATTAAATGCTTGTTTTTCCATGAGAACTGTAGCAACCATGACAAAGTATTGTCTGTGTGTGCATTTGCCTGACAGCATAAAAAGGAGTTATGTAGCTCTTTTTGACATAGCGTCTATAAATTTGTGTCGAATCTTCAAGCATTACTCATTTGGCACTCCACATATTGCAAGGAAGAAAATGCAGTTGCATCTTGAAATGTTTGTTATTCAGCAAATTGTCATTAAAACATGAATATATATTTATTTTGAAGACAGCCATTCTTTATTTTCTAATGCAAGTTGTTATTGGTCAAGTTCATTACGGGCCACTAAAAACTATTTTCATAAAATACATCAACTTCTCGTCAAATATGGCAATGCTTTAAAAAAACTGATAGTCTGCTGTGATACCCCGGACACTGAAGCAAACTGAAGACATGTTGAAGACGAGGAGGGTCCATTTGATCCAAGGCACAGTGTTTCTTGCTCTTTCCTGGCCACTTGTTGACTGAATAGGCACCTGGAGGGGATAACTTCAAGTAGCAAATGGCAGTATACATTATAGGTGCACCTCTACAGGTGTTGTTGCCTCTTGGGGTGAAGGTTTGCACATTGTAGGTGGCATCAATGAGCCATTTCTAGTCCCTGTAATACAAGGGGCCTTAATTTGCAGCTCGGGTCATGTCCCCGCAATTCAAGAAAAAAAAATCTGGTCTCTGGGGAGTGCTTCTTCCATGACAAAATATCTCGTGCAGATTGATAACGTTTCTCTTCTTTAGAAAATTGTAGCTCACCGTTTACCCATCAATGCCATGTCACTCTGGTACAGTCGAAGCCTTTAAAGTGGTCCCGAGGGGAAACTTTATTGTTACATAAATCCAATAAGGCTTACAAGTATTCTTATATGATAAATTTGGGATGCGACTTGCATAAAACACAAGCATCAAGACAGCTTGTACCAAGAAGCTGTCTTTATGAATGCTCACATAGCATAAATATGCAATTTAATGCTTGTCTAAACATTAGTCTAGTTCCTGTGTCACTGTCATAGCTATGAATTGTTGTTGAAGATTTCCACATGATTTCAGAATGTTGCAGTGTCCCAAAGCACGGTATCATAGTTATCTTCCATACTCTAATACTCCCGAATCCAAGCAAAATAAGAATGTCAATAAAATTGCTGAGCATTAGTGACAGTGTTGATCCCAATAATTAAAATGAGTAAAATGTTTGAAAAAAAGCCATGACTAACGAGATTAAAAAACACAATTTTTTTTACAGTTTTGAAGGCATCATTCCAAGTAACAATCACTCAGAAAAGGCCTGTCATAACTTTGATGAGCCAGATAGATGCCGATAATCCTCGGAGTCTTTGCTATAGACGAAGAAGAAAATTCTCAACAGCAAGTCATCTCTCGCCCTGACCGCCGCCGCGTCCCAAGGGATCCCGGTTGACGGTTAGGGAGGATGAGTGTGCGTTTAGGCTGACGCCTCTACTCTGTCATCTATTAGACGGGTGCAAATAAAGTCTCCTCTCTCTCTCAGAAAAGACCTTGTGTTCCGATGAGTGCAGGGACTCCGGAATGTTTTTTGGGAGTGGGGGAGCAAGAATTGTCATTTTTATTGTGTTTATTTCTTCTCAATATTTGTTGATACTAATTTAGGTTACATATTATATTATTTAGTAGTTTTAATGGCATCAATGGATGTATTCATTTTAGCCGTATTAAATTTTACATATTTGGATCCTCACTTACATCACATTGGTATACACTTAAAAAATGGTTGGAAATTTTGGAAGTATACTGAAAACCTGCGCAGACTATGCAGCCCGCATGGTTGTGTGGTCCACTGCTTTGGAAAGCTCTGGACCACACAGCCACCAGCTTGAAAATCCTTGTCAAAAATTTAATTTCAATGTAAAAGGTCGTGGCCCCCTAGGAACACATGTTAAGGGGACAACCGTGCCCCCCCCCCACCACCCTCTGGTTCCGGAGTCCTTGCATGCCTTACAGGCTTACTGTAGACACTGCAGAGCGAGGCGGTTGCAGGTGAAATAAAAGACGAGACCGTCCGTCCAGGCATGGAGGGGAGCATAGCTCGCCCTTGTGAGCAGGGACAGTCCTAGCGGTCGCCGTCAGACTTCAATGAGTACAGACATTTCAAAAACCGGTGAGAGAGAGAAAGAAAAAAGACGGACTAAGCACTGCAGGCCATTTTTGCAAGAGCCCCTACACACACCTCTCCGAGAGTGGGACTAACACCAATTACTTGCTCACAGGGGGAGCACAAAGGGGAGAATACAGGAAGCCAGAGGAAAGGCCACAACATTGTAGTGTGTCCACCCCACGTCCCCCAACCCCACCCCTTCTTTACGCGTTCTAATCTTCGCGCAGTGTCCCCGGCTAGTATGAAGGTTTAGACAAGCGCATCTCCTCCTCACCCAGGGCCTGCCCAGAGTTTCAGTGGGAAAATTTTAACCACAACCAACATGGTGGCAGTCAGATGGTTCATGATCACCCCCTCGTCCATGGGCTGCAGCTTTGCGGTTGTGTTGGGAGGAAGGAAGAGGACCTCAACAGTGCTAAGACATGCTCTGACGTGATGTGCACTGCAATTGTCGAGCAAGAGCTTTGTATGCTCATTTCTTTGTCGAAGTCTATCAGCCACTGACAGAAGATGTCGTCCATCATCCATGTCTTCTTGTTTGCGTATGCAACTGGCATCGACAGCACCTTGGCAAAGCCCCGCGGTTTCTTCGCCTTGCCAGTGACCAATATGTACTGCTTACGTGAGCGATCCCTATTTGTGCACAACAACACCGTGACTGATTAAATTCTTGGGGTTTTACCATCTCAAAACCAGGTATGATTATGAGAGTCCGTAGTTGAAAGCTCTGGAAATTTTTGGCCACCTGGAGTTCTTTAATGTGCACAATACCCAGGCCCCAACATTTTCCCTCCATCAAAACGCAGCCGCGGTGGCCGGGATTCGATCCCACGACCCCACCAACACCATGATGCGATCCTTGCTGTTCTTGCATCACATGAAACGGCGATTTTTTTGCTTTGTTAATTCACGTGAAAGCTCAAAATGACCTTTTTTTGGAGGAAATCTTTTTGTTTTCTTGAGAAAATACTTGGCTATATCCGCTGAGTTGCGCTTAGTTACCTTGTTAAAACTGCACCAGAAATGCATTTAAAATCAATCACCCAATTTCTAACAAGAAATTCAGACTACTTCGTTATAACTGCTATTTCACTATAAGTAGGTTCGCTATAAGTGGGCTACACTGTATGGAGAGGGAAGTACAGGATTTAGGGGGAGCAATATGATAGTTGAGTTGCCATGCAAGTGTGCTGTATATCAGTTTTGAAGTACTCTTATATTTAAAGCAGCTGGCGAGATGCACCAAGGGTTAGGTTTACAGGTGTAATGCGATGCTGCAAATTAGCATAGATGGTTTGCTGCATTTGGCAATGAGTGTGCTGATGGACGACCGAAGCTTGGATGGAAATGTTTGGAGCTACTGATCACATATGTTCACATTCAAAACAACCAATAAACCACAACAGCGACAAAGGAGGGCACAACTTTTCAAGCTATTCAAACATTGTGCACCATTGACGCATGCAGTAAGTACGTGAAGTTTTTGATGACATATACAAAATGCATAGTATTCATGAATATTGCTTCATGATACAGCCTCAGGAAACTTGCAACTTGAGCCAAAAGTTTGTTGTGCCAATAACAAGATGTTCTTAGAAGTGCATGTTGCACAGATTTCCGAAGACAAATGGCATTACATGCACTCAGCTTTGAAACCATGCCTACGATCATACCACACGCATCGACTTAAGCATATTTTCACAAACACTCACTTTGTTCCTTGAAAATCAAGAGTAAAATTAAAGAAACGTATGGCATCAAGCACACTCCATCCTGCGTGCTTAATGTAGCAGTCCGTTAAAGATGCGAGTCTCTTAAATCGGTCAGTGCTTTTGTTGCTGGGAATGCAACTGGTATTCAGAGAAAAAATATATAAACAAGGCTAAGCGATGATTTTACGTTTCTCCCCCCCAGTTCCGAAAACATGGTGGTGAGACCACCTGCGCGGGGGTGAAAGTACATTTTTTGTTTGTACAATCAAAGTATTCGGTTAAAAAGTGTTATGTTGTTGCCAGAATGAAATGGATACGTGCTACTTGCGCAGCGGGAGGTAGCAGTGGGAGATCATTGCATAGGGATGGCAAAAGCAGCAGCAGGGAGCAGCCAATATAGGCTCAGATACAAGTTTAGCTTTCCGGCACCCTGAAAAACATGATGGATAACTCTTACAGGGATGTCCACTCTACATATTGACTATCCCATAATAATGTGAAAGAGGAAGAGCTAAATTATTGTAGGTTATTAGCTCAGACAGAATTAAGTGGACTCTCGACAACCATAGACAAGAAGATCTTTAAGTTATGCAAACAAAGCTATAAGGTCGGAAGCATAAAATTAATCAGAAGGAAATTTGGCAAAGGGAAGAAAGATATTAATGCAGTGAAAGCCACTGATAATATGACCATAAGTTGTATGCACCAGACTAAAATGTCTAGAATACGTGCAATAATGTGTTTAGCTTGGTTTACTATTCAGAAAAAGATTAAGTTCTGAAGAATAACAAATAGAGTGGCAGCGCACAGAGCAAGTGTCATAAAAACATATCAAAACCTCTTGTTGGGCGAGTTGGTACATTCTTGAAATCAAAAGGCACCGGCGCAAACAGACGACACAGAAGGAGAGACAAGGGCACACGAGCGCGGTCTCTCCTTCTGTGTCGTCTGTTTGCGCCGGTGCCTTTTGATTTCATAAAACCATAGCTTGTGGAAACTGGGCTGCACAAGAAACAACAGCCGATTCAACTTGCTTGCTTTCACGGCTCTGTCAAGTATTTGCAAGGATCACTTCCTGTTGGACAAAGGTAGCATTTGACTTCAATCAACCTAAACAATCGATAGGCTTCAGGGAGGCCTGTTTTATAAGAGATTGCATCCATGTCATAAGTTCAAAATTGAGAAATCTGAGGATTTCAGTAACCTTATCTATGCAAATTTTACAGAATATGAATAGGCATTTGATTGAATGGATACCAGAGGCCTTTCCCCCAATTCTCCGTGCAATAACAAGAATAATATGGAAAAAGGCGACCAGGAAGCAAGCAATTTCTCCAAGCTATTCATTTCAGGCTTAGAAAAATAATGAACCTATGAAACATGGATGGTTTATGGAACAAGAAGCATCGACGAATATCTCGGCTGTCTATATGGCCTGCCATGTTCAAAACTAGGGATGAATCCAGAGAAACGATTGAAGACTTCAGGTGAGTAAAGGTAAAGGTGAGTAGGATGAACAATTTCACCTGGAAAGAAAAAAGAACAATGTTAATGATGTGAGGAGACAGCACCAATTTTTGATCGTTAACCAGTCTCTAAGGTATGCACAGGAACACGTTTACCTAGCTTAATTAACAAGAAGGGAGTCTTTCATCAGAAATAGTTATACACAAGAAGGAAATGGTGTTGAGGCGCGCATACAGCCAACATCACCAAATGATCATAGGCAGGTTAGTGCTATATGTTATAAAAGTGTACTGTAATGGTGTTTCAAGCAGCACTCAAACATGCAGAAAAAAATGACCTCGGGGACCTCGTCCATGAACACACAGTAAGAGAGGAAATAAAGAAATCAAGCCTAATGTTGAGAAACCATAGGCCAGCAGCGTTGATTAGATAACAAGCAGAAGTAGGTGCTACTCTACAGTTTTTATAGAAAGGAAGAAAAGAGGCAGGCAGCATATAATGCATATGCTAGATAGTTGTTGGCATGTAATAGGTACGGATAGATGCAAAGGGTGGGGAGATGCACTTGATGACAGCTTCAAGACAACTAGTTCAACAAACGGTGAATTGGAGATTGCTGTATGACGACTTTTCAGTTCGAAGCAGGGCATTCTTGGCGAACAGCAAGGCATATTTTAGAATGTTCTGTAAAACTTGCTCGCAAATAGCACAAACCTACCAAAACTATTGTATGATCAATGTAATATAGCACAGATGTCACAATGCAAAGCCCCAACCTCTAGCGCTGACCTGAAAAAAAAAGCGAGTTCCGAAAAAGTCTAGTTTCGAGCCACGGGATTGGATGCACGTCCTCTTCCGCTCTTTCTCATGGTTTTCACGGCCGTTGAAGGGCATGCAGCAGGGTACGTCGCCCAGTGGCCCCACCATGTGCTGTATCTGTCCCATGTTGGCAACATGGGTCACACCACTAACAAATGCTGCTACCATGAATTTTCCGGTCGCACTACGGCCATAGTGTCCGGCTGAAATCACCTCGTTGGCTCCAAGTGTGGCGTGCAGGCCACCATCAGCAGCCGTCACTGCACCGCTGCTGCTGCTGCGCTTGCTGCAGGCGCCGGAAGTAGCCGGCCATTGTTAAAGTGGCAATTGTTAAAGGCAGGTAGGCCTGCAAGAACCCCGGAGACCGCAGGCTGTTGTAAGCAACCTGCTCCTACCTACAGATAATGAGTGTGATACATAGTGCTCCACGACCTTTGAAGAACGTGGACTGCTTGCACTAGCATGTACACAGGCACCATGGAAAAAAAATGCACAAATACCGAAATTTTAAGTTTTTCATTATATAGCCTCCATGACAGACATATGAGCCAATGTCGTCTTGTTTAAAATTCACAATGTTCCTGTCAAAGACGCACAACCTATCAGCACAGACCTGCACGGACGTGCATGTGTTTCAGTCTAAGCTGGCAATTGTGGATGACTAGTGATATTTTAGTGAAGTTTTGCGTGTTGCGTGTAAGCTGCCTATGCTCATACCTGAATGATAATGACAGGTGAAGACACACAAAGGTGGTCCAAGGTCAACATACCAAACATATAGCATGAAAAAGGTGCATTGTGCACGTGTGACTGTATAAGATTGTCCTCACATGTCCTTAGATAAGATTGCATAAGGTTGCCCTCACATCCAGCGATATGCAAGAATGTCACCCATGGTGTAAACCAGGGCATTAGTCCGTAGTTCTAGCCAATAATGTACATGGTGCTCTAAGGACAGCGATGGCTGCTCATTGGAGCAACGCATTGCCTTGGTACAGCAGACCATAGTAACAGGGTAGACAAGTGAATAGCTCTCACACAAGAGCACCTCACGCGAAATTTTTTTGTCACGCCATTGAATTAACTAATACAAGGGCATTCGCTATCAAGGAACTGATCCCCAGTTCCTCAATGAGCTCTCACGGTAAGCACGTCACAATTCCTTTCTTCTTTTGAATGGTGCAAACTACGTATAATCAGCATAAGACATTTCAAAATTAAGTGTGGTCTTCGTGGTAAGCATTGCACAACCCTTCACCCATTACTGCTTGTACACAAGCTTTACATCTCGACTGTGCCTCTGTGCCTTCATATGCCTTGCCCTGTTCATACATTTTTTAAAGTGTACTGTTTGAAGTGCCATACCCAAGTGTGTGGAGCCTCACCAGGGCAGCTGGTGTTACCTGCTCTGGGGTGTGCACAATCAGTGTGCCAGCAGCATAGAATGGGCCAGTATATATTAATAAAGGTGAGCATACTGACACTGAACTGCTCCCACACACGTCTAGCAGAGCCAAGCTGCCGCTTTTGCGCATCATCAGTGTACTATACAACACTGACCATGTTGGAGCTATAACTCCCAACAATAGTCCTACTAACTTTCAGAGTATGTTATGGTGTGAAGGCATCGCTCCATGAACACTGCCCAATTGAGCAAAAGACATGCAAAGCGACTTGCGACTCTTGTCCAACTATTCCTGAATGCATTCGATCACTGTTTTGTCGTTGTTCGTAAGGGCAGCAGTGGCATTTACAGAGGTAGAAGCAAAGGAAGTATAGGTTGATAAGCTGTGCTGTAAAGAAACGTTGCTTTAGCTGGTACCAGCATTCTCACGCGCGAGAAGACAAGGTCTTCACAAAGTGCAGCTCTCAAGCTTCCCGCGAAAGTACATGGAGAACTCGTTTCAATGGAAAGTAAGTGCACAAAAAGAAAGAAAAAAAGTGTTGGGATTAATGGTTTTCTATATTTCTATAGAGGACGATACTGAAAACGTCATCTTGCCTCCCATTATTGTTCTGCCGTAGTGGAGTGCACTGAGTGTTTTGCCGAGTGGAGTGCACCGAGTGCACCAACATCACACGGTACACGGGCCTCAACATTTCGCCTCCGTCGAAATGCAGCCGCAGCAGCCAGGATTCGATCCCGCGAGCTTGCATCAGCAGCTGAGTGCCATAACCACTACACCACCGTGGCAGGGCACTACTGTAAACATCTTACATGTGACAATTCAAGGCCATTCCCTTGGTTAAAATTAGAGTAGCGAACAATAACATCACATGTTGTAATCACTGGGCGTTGGAGCAGGTGGGTGTGAGATGCATTGCACTTTATCGATGGGAAGACTGGCGAACGGCACGGCTAGAAAAAGACCTCTGGTGCACAGGATCACGGAGGCCATGGCATTACAATCAATCCTGAATATATCAAACTTGGCATTGTTTCATTAAATGTTTCGTAGTTTGTGAGAGCTTATTCACATTTTGTCTGTGCTTTGCCCCCTACTTCGATTGTGGCTTCGGTCATCAGCCTAGTAATATTTTTGTTCATCTTCTCTATGTCCTCGTTTTCTTCCTGTCCTAAAGCCTCATACTTATCCTTAAGTGCAAGTCTAAATTCTTGTTTTTGCCCTGACGACATCGAGGTTAGCCTGTTTCCGTACTACGAGTAACTTTGTTCTTGTCCTCTTGAGAGGGAGTGTTATCTTTGCCCTTGTGGTCACTAATTTTGACATTATTAACCACTTCCGTGTCCTGTACTATACCTGAATCACTGCTTAGTATGAAGTCTATCTCTTTTTCAGGGGCGAAGCTCCTTAAGGTTTGGGTCTGTCCGTCCGTTGTAGTAGCGTGTTACCTACTAGGAACGCGCTACTAGGAGGGCATGTGTGGGAGGCGCGCCCTCGGCGCATGCCGGGAGGCACGCGAGCTCTCTCTCTTCCATCTACTGTCTTGTGAGAGAGAGAGACAGAGAGAGAGAAAGGCGCGCGTTGACTATGGAAACGCTCTTTCTTTGATGAACACGCTACCAGCTCGCAAAGAAGGAGAACGCGCCCTCACCCGCGAGAGACAAGCTTGACGCAGGCAGCGTCTTCTAGCGAGTTTCTTGACTGAAAAATACCGACTGCTCGCGTTGGGGAACCGTTCACCGTCCACCCATATATATATATAGGCACTGGATCTTGACTTGCAATGACGTGCCGGTGGGAGATTTAACTTGTGCGTAGTTGAACCATAAGGATTAGTAGCATGCGCATTAACTAAATTATTCTGGAACTCAGCACGATCTACAATGAACATCCGGAGCTTCGCCCACTCATTATCATTCACTCCGTGGATATGCTGTGAATTTTTTGTTTTGCCATTAGGGCTTTCCCATGTCCACTTCCTGTTCTTACATTTCTTAAAGAAAGTGTTCATTACACGGAGTTGATTTCTTTCTGTGAATTCCACTAGCATCTCCCCTCTGCTATTCCTATCGCCTACACCATAGTTCCCGATTGCCCGTTCTCCCGTTAGTTTCCTTCCTAATTTTGCGCTGAAGTCCCGCTATATAAATAGCGCATATTGAGTGCGTACTTTGTTGAATGCTGTTTCCACATCCTTGTAAAACTGTTCTACACTCTCGTCATTGTGGCTGGTCGTGGGGGCGGAACATTGTACAAGTTTTAGTTTGTATCTCTTGTTTAGTGTTATCATGACTCCTCTTACCCTTTCATTAATGCTATAGAATCCTTCCATATTGCCTGCAATGTCTTTGTGGATAAGGAATCCCACGCCGTATTCGCACTTCTGTGGCAGTCCTCCATAGCAAAGGACATGCCCTTCATTAAGCAACAAGTATCCTTCTGCTGATATCCTAACCTCGCTTAGGCCAGTGGTATCCCAAATAATACGACTTATTTCTTCCAGTAGTTCAGCTAGTCTGCTTTCAGTTGATAGCATTCATGTGTTGAGAATCGCTACGTTTCATTTCCAATGGCTGACTGAGTCCAGAGGCTTTCTGAGCCTGCTGTTGCCATAGTGGTCTGGTTGGACAATTGTCTAGAGGTTCTGTTGCTGCCGTCGTCATAGGTACAGGGTTTGCTTGGCTGGGTCACTTGGGAGGTGCTGGCCGTGGTGTTGCACCAGGGGGGCCAATTCCTGATCTGGTGCTTCGGTGAGTTACGCAGATGAGGCATGGTGGTGGTGGAAGCCCTTATGCACCTCATGTTCAGATCCTCCCCCGAGGTAGGGGTCTTTCAAAGGTGTTATATTGCATGGTTACGACAGCACAAAGCCAGATGGTTTGTGGAAAGAGAAAAGATAGGGCGTAATGCAAGACTCTACAATGAGGACAAAAAAAGGAACAAAAGAAAAGGGGAAAAAACAGGAGGATTTGAACTATGGACCCTTTGATACGCGACAAAAACATGGTCTAGTTGTCTGGGGCACCGCAACACGAAGGTATTTACGAACAATCCCTGCAACCTGCTATGACGAACTGTGACGCGAACAAATTCAAACTGTCCGCAATGCAGAACTTTAGCTGATTTCGAATACCCAGAAGGCATACCTAGCCATTTCGAATGCAATGCGGTGCTTTCCACCATTTTTCAGTGCTACTGCACGTGTGTCCTGGCTGACTCTGACATGTCCTCCTTCCCTCCCCTTTTCTCATTCATCGAGGGAAGGTTGCTTGGGGGGGGGGAGGGAGGTTTACAAAGCTAGAAGTGCGGCACTTTTGAAAGTTAATCGCATTTTAGCTATCATCTGCCTACAAGCAGTGATAACGTAACTTCATGACTGCTGCTTTGTTGCTGCTTACGTCGTAATGTGTTGAAAGTGGATTCCAATTTCGCGGGAGTGCTACTTCCTTGATACTCAATACATATTATACTGTTCACCCTTGCTCACAGTTTGCCATTTTACCCTACTAGAAAACCAGTGTGAATAGCTTAGCACCATACCGTTCATTGGAGATCATCTACGTTGGATCAATGCAACAATATTGGTAAGCTGCTATTTACGTCCCCATGGCTGATAAAGATCAGGATGAAGGCTTCAATATCTTGTTATTGATTTAACCTTGGAAGGGGTCGCTTCACGGTATAATGATACTAATAATATAACTAATAGTAATAGAAGAAAAGTAAAAACAACTCTGGGCACAACATTGATTCTTGGTTAGCTAATTCGTGGCCCTTTAGCCATTATGATCGGTTAACAACTGGTAAGTTCAAGATGCATGTCACTATCGGCACTTATCATCATATCCAATAACAGCAAAGGATATACACACATTCAGCTGTATGTAAAACAGCAATGTGTCATGGAATTCAAAGAATCTAAAATAAAATGTTAGAAGATTTGGTGCAACGGTGAGAAATCTTTCGACTTGGCCGTTAAGTGATTCAGATTCCTGCGGGAGGTTTGTTATATAGTAGTAAGGGGCGCCCACACTACCGGCAAAGCAGCTTGCCGTTCGCCGTTTGCCGTTCTGAACTCGCCGGGCGACGGCGATAGTCCTCAAAAACGGTAAGTATTCCTCGCCGGAGAGCTTGCCGGAGAATTTGGTGCCGAGACCCAAATTGTCCGGCAGCCGGCGGCCGGTGCCGGCCTCCGGCAGCGATGTGACCAATCGGCGACCGAGGATTGGTTGCTATGACCATACCCGCGAGCCGCCGAGACGGCGTCGTCAGCCTGGCAGCGGTTCGCATTTTTTTTCTTCGTACCCGATCCTCGACTTCGCAAAAGAAAATTCCACACGACGAGTGTTTCAGAGACGTTTGTACCCATTTTAGTAGGATAAAATAAACCCAGATTACAAATAGATAGACACATAAATAATGTTGATCAAGAATTTATTTACACGAAAAGTACATGCACATTGTAACATTGGAATTGCCCGTGCCGCGATATTGTGCTCGCGGTGCTGGAAACAGTATTTGCTGTACGTCACCATGCTATTACGAAATTCAGAAGAGCAAGTGATCGGCGGCGCAAAATTAGATTTGAAGACGATCGGACCACATGAAGCGGCCACCGGTGTGGCACCGGCAAAAAAGCAAATGGTCGCTCTAGCCCGCAAGAGACAGCGTGCTAGGAGACAGCGCACTAGCCCGTGTGGCGCTTACCTTTCAGTGCGCAATCGTGGCTCACACAGACCTACAATACGACACGAACACACAGATGCACGTGGTTTTGTTTTTGCGATCAGCACTTTCCTGCATGTATAGAACACACCGCTTGACAACACCACTTACTGCACGCACAGCGCTGTTTTCAATCAAGTCGAGCAGCAGAACTAAACTTGAACGGTCGTCGACGTTTCGATATATCCAGCTTGGTTCCATTTCAAACATTCGGTGACGTGCCTAAACAGTACGCCGATGTCGTAGTATGAGGCAGCACACCAGGTGATTACATCCACCGTCGTTACGATATATCCGTGTTCGTGCCGTCATCAGGCGCCACAGCTTCACAATTTGTCACACAAAAAAGCAGCCCCGACTAAGTTCGCGGCGTCGACGCATAGACAACGCAAAGCGAGTGAGACGTCGCCTCCCGACGATCATGCAGCGACTGTGCGAGACTCGAAGCGCGCACAACGTCGCCGTCTGTTCGTGTCACGTGACTGCCGCGCCGGTGAAACTCGCCGGTGTGCAGTGTGGACAGCGCTCGCTCGACTGCCGTCTCCAACCTCCGGAGGCCAGCGCGCCGTTACGGCGAGCTTCCCGGTAGTGTGCGCGCCCCTGTACCCTTATGCCGGGCACCAAGGATTATGTACGGCTTTCTATAAATAAGAGTAATTCGCTGTTTGTAAGTCGGTCGTGGTGCCTATGAATCGTAGAGACAACAAATAAAGAGAAAACAGAAATTAGTATGAGTAGACGTAAAGATCAATGCATGGACAAAGAGAAGAGAGAGTTAAGCCGATACATGCCGTTGAAGGGATGGTTGGTATTGAAAAGGATAAAATGAACTGCGCTGCTCACCACACGGGAGGGTCTTCGAGCTTGATGGAGGGCTTGCGATCTTATCGCAATTGCAGTTGTGATCATGCATTCATCCAGTATTCTCAGTTGTATGTGACGTTGGACCCTAAAAAGGCTAACTTGCTGGGCCGGTGCTGGAAAGTAGATTGAAATGAAGGAAGGGCTTGTTTTTATTGTTCGAACATTCTCAAAAAGCTAACCTTTTAAGCAGGCGGGATGAGGGGAAGTCAGGAGGTAAAAAACAGAAACATAAAAAAAGAGAAAAAAAGAAAAAAAGAACAACGGAGGGGAGGATTTCTTCCTACGGCCTGCCCTAAAGACATCTTGCCTGCTCGCAAAAGTCGTGCAGTTTTTGTTGGTGCCGGGCGCGGTCATTCTGACCGCCAGATCTTTTGTTTCGGATGGCTAAAAGGGTCCTCACACCCAGTTTTACTTCGAATACTAGGAAGGCATACCCAGTCATTTCGAATGTGACGTGGCGCTTTCCACAGTTTTTGAGTGCTATTGCACGTGCGCCCTGGCTGACTCTGTCGGGCATATCATCCCTCCTTCCCCATTTCTCATTCATTGCGGGAAGGTTGCTTGGGGAGGGGTTTCAAAGCTGGAGGTGTGGCACGTTTTGAAGGTTGATCGCATCCTAGGGTGT
Source organism: Hyalomma asiaticum (assembly GCA_013339685.2). Taxonomy (NCBI): domain Eukaryota; kingdom Metazoa; phylum Arthropoda; class Arachnida; order Ixodida; family Ixodidae; genus Hyalomma; species Hyalomma asiaticum. The sequence goes on from CM023481.1 coordinate 27,011,098, forward strand.
CACCCATTGTGCGACTACTCCTACAGTCAAGCCAAATCAAGCTACGTGAAAAGACAATATGGCCATTGCTATGGGCCGCCTGGAGTGCCAATTCGCGACGTAACATGGCGGAATGTTCCCACACTTGTGACGTAACAGTGGCGTTCCTAATGCATAGAACCCTATGGGAGGCCAAAAATGACGCAGCAGCCGGGAATGTAACAGCGGGGTTCAACTACATATCTATATATATATATTGATATATAGGCCAAAAACGACGCAGCAGTTGGGAACGTAACAGCGGGGTTCTACTATATATATATATATATATATATATATATATATATATATATATATAAGGAACAAAAGAAAGTATTACGCACGTTGGTTTTTGCACAGTATATTTACTGACGTTCCAGCTGGTGGACCAGCCTTTGTTTAATGTCATATATATATATATATATATATATATATACATATATATATGATTATTGGCTGTATTGATCGTTTGAAAATGCCCTTCAAAATCTAATGCAAAAGTGTAGGTCTGGTGCGGACGTATATAGAACACCCATGAACCGTTGCACTTCACATATCGAACTTTGTGGCATGATAAACCCCTCAAGTGCACAACTCCTTACATATGCTGATCACAGCAAATGAGTTCAGCCGAAACCCACAAGGTGGAGTAACGTTTATGAAAGGAAAAATTAGCATCCACCCATTTTGTAGCACAAGGCTACAAGGAAATCCGTACAGATTTCTCAGAAATGAAAGCTCTCTAGTTTCCGAGAAATTCATCCTGGTCTGGGGCTTAGAACGAGGGACCAACGCCTGTTCAGGGTGCTCGTTCTGCCAATTCAGCTAACCAGGAGCCTAGTGACTGACAGCGTGAGGGCGAATCCATATGGATTTCTCAGAAATGAAAGCTTCCTAGTTGCCGAAAAATTCATCGTGGTCCGGGGTTTGGAACCCGGGACCAACGCCGGTGTGGGGCGCTCGTTCTGCAATTGAGCTAACCAGGAGGCTAGCAATTGACAGCGCGAGGGCGAGTCCATTGACAACTCGAAGCACACGGACATGATTAAGGCAAATGAATTCAGCACAAACCTACCAGGTTGAGTAATGTTTATGAAAGGGAAAATTAGCATACACCCATTTTGTAGCACAAGGCTACAAGGAAACCCATATGGATTTCTCAGAAATGAAACCTTCCTTGTTGGCGAAAAATACGTCCTGGTCCAGGGTTCGAACCCGGGAACAATGCCTGTTCGGGGCACTCGCTCTGCCAATTAAGCTAACCAGGGGCTAGCGATTGACAGTGCTAGGGTGAATCCATCGACAACTCGAAGCCCAAGGACATGATTATGGCAAATGAGTTGGAACGGAAACCCGCAAGGTGGAGTAACGTTTATGAAAGGTAGAATTAGTATGGGCCAGTTTGTAGCACAAAACTACAAACGGGCCTTCTAGCCTTGTGCTACAAATGTATGGATGCTAATTTTCCCTTTCAAGACAGGCCATGGGAGAAGAAACCTCTACTTTGTGACAATTGTCCCATGCCCAGACTCCCTTAAAACAAAGCAGTTAATGTCACGATCATACTGCCGCAGCATAAAGACCTTGCACAGAAAGAAATCTCGGCTTGAGACACGAACAAATGTGATGGCCTTAAGACAGCCGATGACCAAGAAGAGGTCGGTCATTATCATACTAAGCAACATACTGTAATGGGGCATACAGATTACTCGGAAACTAACACGCGAACCAGTAACGTCGTCGGAGTCATGAATGTCGAGCGGATTCCGGCCATTGAGCACGAAAATTGACGCGAATTACCGTTTACCGATTACGTTTCGTCAAAACAAAGTGAAGTTGAGCGCTACGACAAAAAATTTCCGCGCAGAACTTACGACAGCGTAAATTACGAAGTAAGCATATTAATTCGATATGCCTTTACGCCCGTTGTCTCGTGATCCAAAATCTGGAGGAAAAACTGTCGTCATTCAGATTGCTCTGTTATGCGCGCTATAAACAAATCCGCCGGGGTGGTACTCAAGCATCGGGCTACGTAAGCAGCAATTGCCTTCGGGGAGCGAGTTGGCAGGCGTGCCCGAATTCAATTGAATACATAAGGCAACGTAGCGGTATCCTACCCTACCACAGTGGCGTTTTTAGTCTCACTGAACAACAGCCGAGCGCATAAATATGCAGCACTCACCTTTGTTTGCGCCTCCTGGAAACTTCGTCACTCCGCTTCGCCGTAACGGTTCGCGCCACTGGCCGACAGCACACTACCTTCACTTCTAGTAGTTCACATCAGCCACGGCACGCGCAACTGCTCTGTGTCTGCCACTGGTGGCGTGGGTGAAGCAGAACGTTCACAACTAGCGGAGCGAAAGCTGGGAGGTGGAGGCGCTGCGATCGTAACAAGTGTTTGCGCAGTCCCGCTTTCTTGCTTTGGCGTCGTAGCAGTTGCGGCCCCACTGTACTTCGTGTCGCGAGCCGGCGAGGAGAGCCGGGAGAGCTCGCCTGACATCGCGCATGCGCATCTGGAGGTAGCGATTGGAAGGGCGATTTGGCCAGTGGCGAGCCCGCGGAAGAGCGCGTGAAAACCGCGCGGCCGTCGCCGCGTTTTTCTGTCTTTCTCTCCTGAAATGACAGCGCGCCGTGCACCCACAGGGCGCAGTGTTTATATATATAATATATATATTTAGCACACCGCTTAACGCGTTAATTTCTACTAAAGTTGTTTCGCGCCGCTGGCCGTGAGCGCGCGCAGTAACTGTACATGATTTTTGAAGAAAGCTTTATGGCGTTGCTGTTTACAATACGCGCAAAATGCACGCTACTCCATTTGTTGCGTTTCCTTGACCACAGCAAGCCTGGTCATTACCAAAAGGAAAGATAATGCGACGCGATTTGATAAACACATGACAAATTACTCGTGTATAGCCAGGGGGAGGTGTGGCAAAGTTTGTTAGAAAGTAATGCAACGGCCCGTTTCAAAGCAGTTTTTTTTCCTCATAAGCACTAGAATTGCAGGAAAACAATAAACAATGGAGCAGCAGGAGACGGAAGGGTCATTCGGTGAGATGCGGTTACCACGAAAAAAATCGATGTTTAAACTGCAAATTTTTCCTTTATTGAAATGCATAATTTATAAAAGTACTATGATATCAGTATTAATACACACAGTTTACTGCATATACTGCGAAGTATTTTAGCTTCTCTAAGTTCAATTTCGTTTCTCATTTCTGAATCGTATAGAGTCAACCTTCCCCTGCAAACTGATATTTTTGTTTGCTTGTGGAATTGAACAAGCCACCAGGAGCAGAAAAATGCAAGCACACTTGCATGCCTATAATAAACATGCGCAATATGCCGTAACCTGACCCAAGTGTCCATTATACCTGACGGCTATGGTCATTGACTTATTGCTTAAGCGTTGAAAACTCTGTCCCTACTAGACCACAGCGAGCGAATGGCTGAACGTTGAACCAAACCCTTTGTTTCTATGGTGCTACTTGTTAGTCAAATGGACAGCACGTGATAGGCTCAACAAGCATTTCGTAACAGAGGCGTCTAGAAAAGCGCGATGTCCACCAGAAATTCTTTAGCCCAGGCAGTTATGGGCTTCGTTCATAACAGCAGAGTTGACACCAAAAGACGCCAGATCTTCTAGAATTCCAGTGTTTGATGATTTTAGACGCACTGAAGTAAAATGGAGATTCGAGCTAGCTGGTGAACATTCGTCATTGAAACAGCGCAAACTGAGACACGCATGAAAGGGCAACGCTTTGGTGTACTGCGTGTCTGAAATTAGTGACAGGAAGACCAGGTTCACAAATGCCGTTTGAACTTTGAGCGCCGCAGACAACCTGACAAGAGGTTCCTGCAAGTTCTGCTTTTAGCTAAGACATATCCTTTGCTCTCAACTAGCTTCACAAGTCAACTAGCTTCACACATACAGCCTAACTTTCCGCCATTTCATATGCCATGTGTGTATGGGTCAAGGGCAACTTCGCGCAAAGAGTGCCAAATTTATATGTGGTGCAATGCACACTTCACTGCAGCGCATCATTTATGTGGAACAAGACACAAGCAAAAAATATACAAGCGCACTCTCTAGAAATTTTACTGGGACATAAGTGGAACGGTAGCTGGATCATGCAACATTTCATCCCCCCCTTTACCGAGTTCCAGATAAGAACGATAAACATAAAGGAAACAGAACGAACGTTCCACATAAGATCCACTTATATGTCTTGTTCCACTTATTCAGAGCTCGGATCCAGATAAAAATATGTGGATCACCGTTTTAACTGGAACTTATATGGAACCAGATTAAGAGTGTAGCAACATATCAAATGCTGGTGCATGAGACCAGTACTGATGTGAAGAGGGTGCATAAGAAACCAGTCTTATCAAACACTTTAGGGAAGCTGCAAAAACAGAGGAATTCCAATGCATGCATGCATTGCAGTGGCTAGGACATCTATCATGGAACTGCCTCAAGTTAGAGGACCCACAACAAAAGCACTGGAGCCAGCTGGCAAGCCACAAAAAAAAAGGTGGACAGTGTCGTGCAAATACCTTAAATATCCTCTGTGGAATCAAAAACCCTACACACAGTGCACTGCACATCACCTCCTGCCAGCTGGCCCTGTCTTTCTTTTCCCAATGCTTCTGGCCAGTGAGCCATGCTCAGCATATAAAAACTGGTCATCATCACGGTCACTAAGCACCTGGGAGACAAAAAAACGAAGGCAGTGAACATACTTGCCTAGTTATCAGCGACAGCTTGGAGAAAGTCTCCCCAGAAAAAAAAGATAGGTTGGCTGTGATGCGTCTCCTGAATGCTCACCTTTTTGCAATCCTGCTCACTCAGCTCCGACTCGGCTTTGCTGTCCTGAAAAGTGCACTGTTGTTACAGCAGTGAAAACCCCATCATACACAAGCCTCGAGGGTTTCCAAAGGTAGAACAGCTCCCATTTCCCTGCACAAATTTCTCCTCTCCTTTTCAACACCACACACCTTCACTCCCAGCCCATGGGAGTTCATAGCTTGAACGAATAAACAGCTCCAGCCCCTCAAGGAGCAGGTAAAATGGCTTTAAATTTTTCCAACAGTCGAGTTAAAAGCACTGTTTAACAAACACAGCTACTGAAATCAAAGACCAAACTGTAAGGCTGTATGCCTTTCAGAAACACACAGGCTATGACCAATCATAGAGTGGTGGTACCCTGCCCTGGATTGCTTCCAACCACTTGAGCTTCTTTAATGTGCTTTTTAAAGGAACTACAGGAATCGTATTGCTTCCATCGAAATGCGGCTGCTGTGGCTGGGAATCAAACCTGTGACTTTGACCTATACAGTTTAATATCATAGCCCATGAGTCATTCTGGCATATGTGCACAAGTGAACATTATAAACTTAAAATGTACAACCTGTGCTGGTATAGTGGATGCTGACAGTTCTAGTACCTTTGCAACAAGGGTGTAAAAATGCAATTTACCTTCAATTAGTTCCCTAACTAGGCATGAGTCGTGGCACAAAATTGAAGAAGGAAAATGAGAGAAGACAAGACAGAACAGGACATTACTAAGAAAAGTCCCATTTTAGAGCCAGCCGAGCTCCTTTTTCGAGATGACTGGGGCTAGGTTGAATGGCAATTTTTGGGTTCAGTGTAGGTCATGGTCACATGCAAAGCACTTCACTCTGGACTGCCGTGATAAATGCTCTAAAACACTGCTGCAACCTGGGTACAGTCATCCCTGAAGAAGGAGCCTTGCTGTACACTATGTACACTATGTTCACTATGTACACTATGTACACTCAGTGTACACTATGGTTGGCATTTGCCAATTCGTTGCTCACCACCTTCTTCATAAACACTACTATAAACACCTTCAATATAGCTTTTAGTACTACTTTACCAATGAAACAAAATAAGACTGTTCAGTTTATATGCTTACTCATGGCGTTGTGGTCACACATAAAATAAACCACAATTTTGAAATATAGTTTCACTGTTTACACTATTTGAACTTTGAGGGCACTTTAAATGTGCGGGCATGCAGTTTCCAGGCACTACCGATGTGAACACATAAACACACATAAACCATCAGGCTCACTGTGCCAGACAAACACACTTCACATCCTGAAGTGGTCATCCTCACAGCATCTGGAGCTCCCCATAATGCAGAAATCACATCACAATTTCAGGCAGCAGATTGTACAAGATCGGGTTACATATAGCATATTTCAGCAGTGCTCACTTCGTCTGTAAGGCCTGATTAATGATACAGCTTAATGATAAACCAGCATTAGGCTATCAAGAGAAAATAATAAAATGCTGTTGATAAAATGCCTTAGTTTGGCAAAAGTGCTCTCCAATTTGATTAGACCTGCTTGCTGAACTTAAATGAGTGCAAAGAAAAGGCTTGGGGGAGGTTGGCTGGTAGCTGCATGGCTGTAAAAGGAGCACAGTATTCCAACTCATAGTACTACCATCACTGCCACTACTGTGGGATGTAAATATATGATTATGTATAGTTAAACCTCAATATAAGAAAGTAAAATTGGCAATTTGCCTTCTTATATCAAAACTTCGTTAAATTGAAATCGGCTTTTGATGCTATGTATTGTCACCAAAGTATTCTTATTTACACAGAAATCCCACAATAACGTTCTAATCAATGTTACTTGAACCAACTCAGTTTCACAGCTCCATTGAAAATGTGGGCCAAGTGGAGGTCGCAGGAACTAACGGTGCTGTGATCACATCATGCTACCAGCAGCACATCCAGTCATGCTATGCTTGCTGCGGCTGCAAGTTGTCTGGTCATGTTGCTGCACTTTTTTGCTGTTGTGGGCAAAGGTTTGTCTGCAGTTTTGAGCGTTTCGCCTCATCAGAGCTTCATGGGGGTGTGAAGCCTTGCTTGGGCCATGTACGTAATATGTCGGCGCATTTTGCTCCGGTCACCAAAGCGGCTAAAATCATCAGCTATAAGGCTCACTTCTTTGGGAAATATGCTAACCGCGACTTCAATACAACACACCAAATCGTGGTGTTATGTTTACAATGATGGATTCTGATACAACATACACATGGTACAATGGGCTAAGTTATAAGGCAAGCAAGATGGTCAGCACACCTTTACAAAGGACTTCTTTACTGTGCACATCCCAAATGCGATAGCTTCCAACTTCAACCATTGCTTGGCATATTTTCGAGACAAGGACAGCACCAATGGAATCAACACAGCGATATCATGGCAGCAGATGAAGTGAACAGGCTTTTAATGACAGAGATCAGGATAATGTCTGAACTGTTTGCTAGACAGCGCAGTTAAGCTGAGGAGCTCTTTTTAGAAAAAGACTGCAAGCAATAAGTCCGTTCTTTGATCATGTCTGTGACTTGCGATTCACTCTTGTTAGAACAGACCCATTTAGTGTTTACCTTAAACTCTGCTGCAACAGTGTTCAGATTCTACATGCTTCTTTTACAACAGACCAAAAATCTTCCTCACCATCAAGGTCTGTTTCACTGAGTTTACACTAGTCAGCAACAGGTAAATAAGGCTGTTAGAACAGCGAGCGATCCAGGCAACAACGCCTCGACGAAAAGCCCAACCGCTTTCGCAAATACTTGCAGGTGTGTAGTGCTCTCTTCATATTTACTTTTTTGCTTCAAATTTGGATCGCTCGCTGTTCACAATGGGTGAAAAGATACCCACCACAATCAAAGAGCTCTTTCAATATGTTTGTGACATGAATTCAAATCAGAGGAAAGAAATTGATAGCCTCAAAGAAAGCGTGCAATACAGTTGAGCCCGAGTACATCGAACCCATTTATATCAAATTATCGCGTAAATCGAACAATTTCTAAACGTGGTAAATTTATATTGAGAATATGTGGCAAAAGTGACGGTTACATCGAACGAAAATGGCAACGACGACCGATATATCAAACTCCATGTGCCTCAAAGGTGCCCTCGCAAGCTGGCTTTCCCTAGCGGTGACGGGGAAAACTGCCGCTAACACCCTAGAAAAATCCTAGAAGAAGTGGTTTAGAGAGAATGGAGGCAGAAACAGAAGAAAATCCGGCACTATTTCGTGCTAAAATAGGGCACGCAAGTCAGCTATTATATTAAGTGTCAGCCATTATATTAAGAGCCTTTCTTAGTAACATGGTGCCTTTACGTGATCAAATCCTATAGCGAGCCCATATCGAATTATGCCATATATCGAACTAATAGCCGTTTTTTGGCGGGTTCGATATTTCCGGGTTCGACTGTATATGAATGCGGCCTTTGAAGAAATGCGTGCAACAAAAGAAGAACCAGCAGTCTAAAAAAATAGCATCTCACCTTAAAAACACAAGAAGTCAAACTAGACCAAGCACTTTCTGCTACAAAGAAAGACCTTACTGAGCTTAAGCAGTATAGCAGGAACAATGATCTGAAAATCAAAGCTATTCCTCAACTGCCTGACGAGTCGCTCGTTGAGGTGGTTTAGAGAATCGGTAACAAAGTTGGAGTACAGATCGCACCAAGTGACACTGACATAGTGCATCGCGTACCCATAAATGAGAAATAAAAAAAGAACATAGTCGTAAAGTTCTTATGAGAACAGCATGGGACAAAGTGCTTCAAGCAGCAAAAAAGAAAAAATTCCCTATCAATGAAATCGGCTTTCCTGGCACCAGTCCTGTCTACGTGAACGAGCATCTATGTCCAGAGTACAAGGCATTGCTAGGCATGAAAATTGCCAGAAAGAAGGAAAAGGGATGGAAGTTTGTGTGGGTTTCCGAGTCTAAAGTACTGGCTAGGAAAGCAGAAAATGCTAGCGTAGTTCACATAGCTTCCTGTGTGGACCTGTCCAAGATCGTCTAATTTGACTGAATACATTCACTCTGAGTAACTGCATGCTCATGGACACCGTTTCGCCTAATTCGACTAAGTATGGCAGCTCCACAATTCTGCGCCTCTTGCAGTACAACGTACGAAGTCTGAACCAAAATTATGACAAAACCATAGCACTTATTAGTCGACAAAGTGTTAAATATGATGCTATAGCTTTATCCGAGACATGGCTGAAAGATGGAGAATTCATAAACATTAGTGGATATCAATTTGTGTCCCTTCCAAGACAATCAAATTACCAACGTCGCGGCGTGATGCTGTACATATCATCCTGCATAACCTTTAAAAAACTAGAAATATTCACGGAAACAAATTTAGGAGAGCTAGAAATGTTGTTTGTTGAAATGCAGAATAACGTCATCGTGGGTGTCTTGCATAGACCCCAAGATGCGAAGATTCAGCCGTTTCTTGACAAATTAGAATACACTTTACAATGGTTTACAAGTGAAAAAAACCAAGTCGTCCTTTGTGGCGATTTTAATATAGACACAAACACACGAACAAGTGTGGGGTGTCAGCACTTAGTGTTAAGTTATGGCTTTAGAAATCATATTTTAGCCCCAACACGTGTTACACCAACACCATCCACAACAATTGATCACATTTTGTCAAACATTGATAGTGAAGCTATCACTGCCGGCGTGATATCAGAAAACGTGTCGGACCATTTCCCAACCTTTATTTATGTTTCTGGCACTTATCTACAGGCCGCAAAACAAACTAGCGCACAACCATTTAGGATCAATTACAAAAAGAGTGCACAGGCAATCAAGGAAACACAATTTCTAGATTCAAGCGACACAGATGCGAACTCAGCCTATGCATATTTTTCATCCCTCTTGCAATCACGATGCATAAAAGTAGAGAGTAAATCTCGCAGATCAGCTTACCTGTCTACACCAATTTACCCTTGGATGAATGAAGAAATACTCAAAGTCATTAGATTAAGGGAACACTGGTTGACCAAAATGAAGCAGAAAGATAACGGTTATTATAAAGAATTATACAGAAACACGCGCAATCTATTGTTGTCGATGATGAGAAAACAAAAAAAAAAGAAATATTACAGTAGCCTTATCATGAAAGCTAACGGTAACACAAAGGAAATTTGGTGTATAATAAAGACAGTTGTAAGTCCGGAGCCCCAACAACCTGTTCTACCACACTTAAGTATCGTAGGTCGTAATGAAATAGAACTAGCAGAGCTATTTAATGATTACTTCGTAACCACAGGAAAGCATTCGGCAACCTATAAAAAAACACAAGATAAAACTCACCATTCCCTACTGTTCACAAGGATACTTTTTTCCCAAATTACTGAAGCTGAAATTGTTGCAGTTGCACGTCAGATGTCATAAACAAAGCCACAGGACATGATGAAATACCAGTTAAAATATGGAAGGACAACACTGAAACCTTATCGATACTTCTGGCTGTTATTTTCAACCAGTCCTTTACGACCGGCGTATACCCCGAGCAGCATAAGATAGGGAGGGTAACACCAATCCACAAAGGCGAATGCCCTGACGACATAGCAAATTACTGCCCCATAACGATTCTATCCTGCGTGAACACTCTTTTTGAGAAGCTTATTGCCAAAAGAATGAGCAACTTTATTGCAAAATACAGTTTCTTAACTCCGAATCAACATGGCTTTAGAAAAGAACACAGTGCGGCAACTGCGGTAAGCTTTGTGGCAGAAATAGTAAACCGCGCATTAAACGATAACCAATTTGTCATAGGAGTCTTCCTAGATATAAAAAAAACTTGACTCAGTAGACCACAGTATATTGCTAAACAAACTCGAACGCTATTAATTTAGAAGAATCTCTGCAAAGTTCTTTCGCAGTTATTTGTCGCAACGGACTCAATATGTGCAAATACTCAGTAGCAAGTCAAACAGGAAACTCGTTCAAACAGGTGTGCCGCAAGGCTCAGTATTGGGACCGATTTTGTTCTCCCTCTTCATTAATGATTACCCTTTATCCTTAACCCATATGCAAGCAGCTCTACATGCGCACGATACCGCCTTACTCATAGCACGTCACTCTCTTCAGGAAGCCGAATCACTTGCCAATAAAGAACTGCAAGCAACTTCTCAGTGGTTTACACAAAACAATTTATTATGAAATACAAAAACCCAAGTACGTTGTTTTCGCCTCTAACCAAAAAGTGATACAACCGACTCCCGTTAATATGAAGTTGACGGGGACTGCAAAAAACTTCGAAAACCGAACTTCCAATTTACCAAAGCAAGCAAAAACAGACATTTTTATTAATTCCTTTGGAAAAGAAATTTGCTTGCGGCATCTTGCCGCGGAGAGCAAGTGCTGCAGATTGTACACGTGGTCGAGTGCTTCCTCGGCGTTGCTCTCTGCAGCAAAGAAACCGCTGCATGAGGGCAAGGCCCACAGCTACATCAGCAGCCGTAAGTTGCGGCTCACTTGAAACATCGTCGTCCGAGTCATTTTCGCCACCAGCCTTGTTGGGCCGAATGATCCCAAGTATTTCAGTGTCCGTCAGCGCACCACATGCTTCAAATTGACTGTCAACGGCAACGCATTCTCCGAAAAAGACGAGCCGGTCGAAGACTATCGTCGTCAAGTTTGGTTGTGTGCGCTTCCACCTCCATCTCTCGAGGCACTTCCACTAAAACCGCAGGTCCTGAAGCAGTTCGGGATCATCTCCTCATTAACCCAACCCCATGCTCGTGCTAGCATGTGGATAGCACTGAGAAGGCTCACCTCACACTGCGTGGAGTTATCCATGCACAAAAGCATCCGCTCGAGAAGGTGCTTTCGGTACAGCCATCCATGGGACGCAGAAAATTTTTTAATGTCTAATATCGCCACAAGCAATAAGGCTTTTGCTGCTACGATATCGCCACTGATAGAAGTTGGTTGCTCCGGGCCTCCTTAATCAAAATGAGCAATGCTTGCTCTAACTCTGGGTGGGCACCGGTGCGCATTCTCATGCATGACATTTTAAAACTGGTCGTTCTCAAATACTTCAAGTGTTGAGCACTTGTTATTGGTGTTCGAACGAGCGCTTGATGCTGTACTTCCGTGTGATGTCCCACTTGGCGGTGCCTCCGTTGCCTCCCTCCTCAACTGCCTTAAAAATTTTAACTTTCGTGGCCAAGTCAAGCGAGCGATAAGGTATGCAAGTTGCCCCTGCCGCGACTGTGCAACAATGCCGGCGGGCCGATTCACTAACACTCGAGGAAACATACAGACAGGCCTAGCACGTCAACGCGACCATGCGAGGCTGCGATTGCGCTGGGCGGATGGGCTAAGCCTGCCACCTCCTCATTTTCGGCGCTGTTGTCAGCTGCAATGCCGATGCCGCCAGTACCTAACTTTGATGCTTCATGAGCTGTGGCGCTGTAGTCAGCTGCGATGCTAGCGATGTAAATTCAGCACACAAAGCTATTTTTCAGTATAATAATACGGAATTTCTCAAATATTACGATCATCTTGAGCTATAAGAGTGAGAAATAACTTCTAATTAACCGACACCTTAGACTTCTCTAACTTCGAATTACCGAGCATTTTTTCCTATTGGCTTGCATGCAAAACTGACGGGACCGTGACTTTACTTCCAATTAAGCGACTTCGAATTATAGGGAGTTGACTGTACCGGAAACATGTGGTCTGTACATTGGGCAAACTCACACTGACAAAGTAAACGTGTATACTTACCTTGGCGTGACTTCAGACTTTTCATTCCACTGGACATCTCATATAGACAATTTGTGTAGAAAACTCAGCTTTGGATGCTTTACATTATTTAAAGGGCCCCTAAGCCACCAAGAGGTCGAAATTTAGTTGTGGTGTTGCTTTTATGCCGGTGTCCACAACAAACACGTGGCCGTAAGAATTTTTCGAAACGGTGCCGAAATAGCAGTTACATGCGTTTGATTATCAAAACGCGGCGCTTGCTTGTTTCGCTCTCTCCTGCGCCCACCAACCGCTTCCCGGTGCCACCTCCTCGCCGAGTGCTCCTCCGAATGTCACGTGACATACATCGCCGATGACGCGCACCCGGTTGACGCGCCTCCGCCAGGCTACTCTAGCCACCATAGCCGGGCTCCCGCGTTCGCGCAAGTGTTCTGTTGGTGCTGTGCCAACGCTCTCCGTTAGCGCTATCCGTCGGGTTCTGGCAGTTGCTGCAGTTTCTAGTCGGCTGTACCTCACTTGCACTTGCGTAGCGTAGTGCATTTGCGAATTCACACGCAAATACCACACGAATGACACACGACGAGGAAAACAAACAGGCAGGGAGCACGTGCATTTGCTAGCAGGCTAACCGGAAGTCGACGTTCTCCTTTGACCAATCAGCGTAGCTCGGACTCTTCTGACGTCACCAAAAACCACAATGTCATCACGGCTAACTTTGGCATGCCGGAAATGGCCGGTGAGGCGCACGGGAATGTTTTTCGAGTTTGTGGCGCGGCCGCGGCGCGTAGCGCTGCCGCATTTGACATCGTTCATCGTGACGGCAGTTTCAACTTGATGAGCGTGTCAACTTCAAATGTTCAAAAAAATGTCGGGGGTGGTTTAGGGGCCCTTTAAGGCTAGAAACTACTTTAACTTACACTCCGTACATTATACTTTAAAGTTTTTACTCTGACCTAACCTATTGCATCAAATCATGGAGCTAAACTTGTGCTTCATATTGCTCCGTCGTTACGATTTTGCAAAAGAGCTGTACGAAACATTGCATCAGCATCCAAGAACGCACCATCCACCGAAATTTTCAGAAATCTTAACATAATGCCTTTTAATATGGTTAGGCAATACAAAAGCGCATTATTGCTACACAAAATAATGTACAAAAACGTACCCCTTCCCTCATCAATCTTATTGAAACCCAGAGGTCACACTTGACAGGTGGAACAATTAAATCTTAACCTGCCGATATTCCACTACGTTTACGGCCGTCGAACAGTATCCTTTGTTGGTGCAAAAATCTCGAACAGTATCCCTACCCTGATTAAATGTCAGCCAAATATGACACAATTCCTCAGGAAACTTCCTATCGGGGAGTTACGATTCACCATATTGACATCGCACTACAAACTGTGTGTACAGCTGCCAGCTTCTCTAACTGGAGTGCACGAGCGGCACGCTCGGCTTCGACCGTCGTCTGCTACACTGTTCTTTTTTACCCTTATCAGCATGATATCGATGCCCGTTTTCGGAACACCAGATACGAGCAAAACAATTTGCCTAGTCATGCTGTCTGTCCATCTCAGTCAAGCTGATAAGGGCATGCCTAACGCAAAAAAAGAACAGCCTAGTAGACGACGCTCGAAGCCGAGCTCGAGGTGTTGGCGGGCGCATAGCCTCGAGCCTTTTGCAAGCTGGCTCCGCCACGCGACGCTGATGCACAAAACGGTCGCCGCTCGCGCACACCAGTTAAAGAAGTTGGCGGCTGTACTATCGGCATCAAATGAAACGCGAACAGCGGAGCGCGTGTTTCAAGCATTAGAAACAGTATAGTGTTCGCCGTCCAGTCATCATCATTGACAGGCGTGCACATCCGGTTTGGCAGCACTGCGTGATCCCCCTATAGTGCGTTATCAAATAGCACAACTGGAACACAAGCAGAAATATTGCGCTATAGGGGTATCGCGCAGTGCTGCCACACCGGATGTGCGGGCCTGTCTATATCGATGACTGGTGGACGGCACGCACTATGCCGTTGATAAGGCTTGTGCCACGCGCTCCGCTGTTCGCGTTTATTTGATGCCGATAGTACATGCACATTGATTCTGTTCTTTTTTTTTCATACATGATCATGCTTGAAAATGTGATTTGCATTCACATTGTATTTATAAACATTGTACTCCCTAACTAAAACTACAATACGCAATGTCCTGTAACGGATCCTTAACTAGCCATATCGGCTACGGATCCGGATGTTCTTGCAGAAATATTTTGTAAAGAATTTCAGTGAAATAAAAACATTCTTCTTCTTCTTCTAAAGATACAAAGAAGGTAAAGAAAGGTCTCCTTGCTCCCTGGCATCATAGCAGGATGGGTTAGGGGCTACATGATGTGCCTGGTTTGTCTGGCACGTGATGCATTCATGACAGACATATTTTCGTTGCATGGCATCGCTGTTTGTTTCTGTTTTGCAGCAATGTGGACCAGCCATACACTAAACGGAAGCGAAAGAAGATCGCGTTAGAACAGTATGCAGCGATCACAAAGGCTATCACAGTGTATGCCGAGTCACACAGTACCGACGCTGCAGGTTTTTTTCATTAATTTTTATCCTTCTCTAAAACTTCACATGCATGGTTCTATAGGATTACTGCCGGCAGCAATGCCATTGTCTTTCGATATCAAAATATTTCCACTCAATTAGTAGCCTGCAATAATGAATATCACGAAGTGACCGCGGGTCTTCTTTTGACTTCGTTATAACGAAGTTCAAGGGTATAATCGTAGGAAACCTAAAGTATATGTTTGCCAACATAGACAAGCTTTTTGACAAACTGCCTCCCATGCAGTGTCAATGGAGTAAGGCAGGTTGTTCTTGCCATATTGTGTGTGGGGAAATCATTATTGTCTAAAAAGGATGAACTACAAAATAGCATGCCATATTTACTTGCATAACGAAGGACCATTTCTTTCCAAAAAAAGACTAAGAGGTTGGTGGGTGCATCTGTTATGCAGGGTAAATTTTATGAAAACTTTTTCGGGATGGACAAGGAATGTGCTAATGCTAAGAAATGCATTGGGTGCCTTACCTTTTGCAGCAAATACACAAATATATCTGCAGACAACCCTAGAACCTCTTTATGAGAATGTCAAAGCAAGACCCTGAATTTGTTATTTCCATTATTGCCCTGAAATGCAATGCCTGCCATTTGGGTGTGAAAATTTCAACATGCAAAGTGTGGCCTCCAGTAATGAGCCACGCAGTGATGAAGTTTATAAACAATAAAAATAAAAACAAAGTCATGGCATCAGTACTGCGCCAAGCACCCACTGTGACAGCCTCTCTGGTGGATGCATTCTGTTCCAATGCGATGGTCTTCCCTATATAGCTGTGAAACTGGAAAAACAGAAATACCAGTTGGAGAGTAAATATGGGATTAATGATGGTAATAGCATGCCTGCCAACATGGAGATATTCAAATTCAGACTCAGAAGGGGAAAGCGGAAGGGCGGGAAGGGGGGCAATCCGGTCATCATCATCATCAGCCTGTTTAGGTCCACTGCAGGACGAAGGCCTCTCCCAACAACTTCCAATCCACCCTATCCTGAGCGAGTTGGTTCCACTTTATGCCCGGAAACTTTTTAATTTCATCGCTCCATCGAACCGTTTGCCTGCCTCTGTTGCGTTTGCCCTCTCTTGGTATCCATTCCGTCGCTCTTACTGTCCACCTGTTATCCTTCCTCCTCATGACATGTCCTGCCCAGGTCCACTTCTTTCTTTTAATTGATCAGATAATACGGCTACTCCTGTCTGTTCTCTGATCCATTCTGCTCGTTTTTTAGCGTTACCCCTATCATCTTTCTTTCCATTGCACGTAGCGTGCTCCTTAGTTTCATCTCTAGTTTTTTTCGTTATCCTCCACGTTTCTGCACCCTACGTTAGTACTGGGAAAATGCAGTGATTGAATACTTTTCGCTTTAGTGAGAGCGGTAAGTTTCCAGTCATAATTTTGTAATGCCTTCCGAATACGCTACAGCCCATCCTTATTCTACGGAGAATTTCTTTTTCCTGGGCAGGAGTTCCTATTATTCAAAAGGACAGAAAGTTGAGCGAGATGGTAACAGTCCATAATCAAAAGAAGAGGCGTGCATGCACGAGTTAGACAAAACTGAGATCCTGTACAGGCATAAGAACGAAGATACGCGTTTATTGGTTGAGGCCTGGCATATCAGTATTAGTGGAAGTGCATGCGTGAGTCAGCCGTCGATTAGCTTAAACAGAGAGGAGATAGAAAGCTTTAGGAGTTGTCTATCGCGAAGACCGGCACGTGTAACCGTTTGACAGGTGGCGCTACCATTCCAAGCATGCGCAGATAAGCTGTGTCTTCTTTCTTTTTCGCCTCTGTGCTGTACGTCAGTTGTTATGTGGCGTTCGTGTTGTTCACTGCTCTCCTTGTGTCCATGTCCTGCACGCCTCTTCTTTTGATTATTCCAATTATTAACTGTCCCAGGTATACATATTCGTTTACACATTGTAAGGGCTCATTGTTGATCTTAAATTCCTGTTCCTTAACTAAGCTATTAAGCATAACTTTGGTCTTAAGCCTATTCATTTTTAATCCAATTTTAATACTTTCCCTGTTTAGGTCATCAATCATGTTTTGCAATTCGTCACCATAATGGCTAAAGAGCACAATGTCGTCTGCAAATCTTAAATTGCTTAGATATTCTCCATCTATTCGAATTCCCTTTTCTTCCCAGTCTAGACGTTTAAAGACTTCCTCTAAACATGCAGTGAATAGCATCGGTGATATTGTTGTTGTTGTTGTTGTTTTGTGGGGTTTTACGTCCCAAAACCAGTTCTGATTATGAGAGACGCCGTAGTGGAGGGCTCCGGAAATTTCGAACACCTGGGGTTCTTTAACGTGCACTGACATCGCACAGCACACGGGCCTCAACATTTCGCCTCCATCGAAATGCAGCCGCCGCGGCCGGGATTCGATCCCGCGACCCTACATCGGTGATATTGTATCTCCCTCTCTCTCACACCTCCCCTGATCGGGATTTCTCTGCTTCTCTCATGTAGGAGTAGTGTGGCTGTGCAATCTTTGTATATGTTGCTTATGGTTTTCACGTATACGCCAGGTACCCCTTGTCGACGTAGAGCTTCTAGAACTGCTTGCATTTCTATGGAGTCAAATGGTTTATCGTAGTCGATAAACGCCATATAAAGAGGTTTGTTATATTCCGCGTACTTCTCAGTTACTAGGTTGATAGCGTGGCTGTGGTCTATTGTCGAGTAACCTTTCCTAAAACCAGCTTGCTCTCTCAGTTGGTTAAATTCGAGTGTTTCTCTTATCCTCGTAGAAATTACCTCTGTAAATAGCTTGTATATTACTGGGAGTAGGCTGATTGGTCTGTAGTTCTTTAACTCCTTTATGTCACCTTTCTTGTGGATAAGGATTATATTAGCATTCTTCCAGCTGCACGGTATGCTACATGTCTTGATACATTTCGTGAAGAGCGATGCAAGTTTTTCAAGTACAATATCTCCTCCGTCTTTGATCAAGTCGGCTGTTATACCATCTTCACCAGCTGCTTTACCGCGGGACATGCCTTTGGCAGCTCTTTTGACTTCATCAGCGGTTATATATGGAATTTCAGTGTCCTCCTCTGATTCTATTTCTATTAAGGTTGTATGGTCTGTCTGAGAGCTGTACAGTTCCGAGTAGAAATCTTCTGCTACCTTTACTATTTCGTTGAAACTGTTGATAACGTTACCTTGTTTATCTTTTAGCGCATGCATTTTGTTTTGTCCTAAGTGTAGTTTCTTTTTGACCAATTGAATGCTGGTGCCTTTTTCTACTGCTTTCTCTATTTCTCTCATGTTAAAGTTTTTTACATCTCTTTGCGTGGCTCTACTGATCAATTTTGATAGTTCTGCGAATTCTATCTTATCTTTTGATGAAGTTACTTTCATTTGTTGGCGTTTCTTTATTAAGTCCTTGGTAGATTGGGACAACTTACTTGTTGCTTGCTTTGTTGTTTTACCCCCGACTGCTATTGCAGTTTCAAGGATTGTTTTCGTTATGGTTTTGTTTATTTCTTCTAAATCGTCACCGTTTTTGCCTAAGGCCTCGAACTTGTTGCTTAGGGCGACTTTAAATTCTTCGTCCTTCGGTCTGATTACCTCTACATTGCATTTTTTTCTAATAAATAATTTAGTTCTTGTTTTTTTGAGGTTAAGTACAATCATTGCCCTTACTAATCTGTGATTGCTGCATTTTATCTTGCCCATTACTTCTGTGTCTTGAATTATACCTGGTTGTTCGCACATTATAAAGTCAATTTCATTCTTTGTTTCCCCATTAGGACTTTTCCACGTCCACTTCCTATTCTTGTGTTTCTTGAAAAACGTATTCATTATTCGGAGCTGGTTCCTTTCGGCAAATTGTACTAGCATTTCCCCACGGTTATTCCTACGGCCAATGGCGTAGTTACCAATCGCCTGTTCTCCACTTTGTTTTGTTCGTACTTTTGCGTTGAAATCCCCCATGACTACTGTGTCTTGTGTCCGCACTTTGTTTATTGCTAATTCGATATCCTCGTAGAATTGCACTACTTGTTCGTCATCGTAGCTCGTTGTTGACGCATATCCCTGGATTATCTTAAGTTTATACCGCTTATTTAGTTTTATTACGACGCATGCTACCCTTTCGTTAATGCTGTAGAATTCATCTACGTTGCCCGCTATATTTTTGTGAATTAGGAATCCAACGCCATGTTCTGTCTTTTCGGGTAATCCTCTATAGCAGAGTACATGTCCATTGTTTAAGACTATGTAAGCTTCACCTGCTCTCCTAACTTCGCTAAGGCCAATGACGTTCCAATTAACTCCCTCTAGTTCCTCGAGTAGTTCCGCTAATCTAGCTTCGCTTGAGAGGGATCTTGTATTGAACTTTCCAATGTTTAGTTTCCAGTGGCGGCCTGTCCGGGTCCAGTGATTATTACTGCCCTCTGCTGCTTCACAGAGCTGACCGCCGCCGTGGACAGATGTGCTGCAGCTGCTGGACACTGAGGGCGAGGGTTTAATTGTAGACATCGTGTGGGAGGTGGTGGCCAAGCACTTCACCAGGGAGGCCAATTCCTGTTTTGGTGTAGGAGTGAGTCGTAAACGGCACTTGAACGACTGAAAGCCTTTCAGGTACCCAACCGTCGGCAGGCCCCCCTACCGACGTAATCTCGAGCTTATAACAAACATCCTTAAAAAAAAAGAAAAAAAAGGGGGGGGGGGTTGGGCGTTGAACCCGCAACCCTTGGAGGTTCCAGTTGCGGCAGCCCCACATCGTTAAACGTATATTCTTTCAAAACCTTTCATGCACGATAATTTGTACCAGCATTAGTATTTCGTACAGTATTTGGTCTCAAAATGTCCGTGATTATCTAGTTTTGCTGATCGCGACATCCAGGACATCATGCTTTCTAAAACTGCTCTGACTGTAAGGTCAACGCGCGTGGAAAATAGTGTCTTAGTGAGTCGTTTTAACTTCTCCATTGTCGCTAATGAGACATGTTTCCGCGTGCCGGATTCCGCGCGTGGCCCGAATGTTGTAGTAGAAGTTAGAGTAAAGGAGATTATTGAAGACCTTCCACGTGGTCCGGCAAACAGAAGTTTCTTTTTTTTGCGACGTACGTGAATGAAAAAAACAAAACAAATCGCTGGTTGTAACAAATCACGGTTGCATGATGTGCAATGAGTAATGAAATGTATAATTTCCTATGCCGGAATGGACGTGCGAAGACAAAATGGAAATATATAGGCATCAGGGAGGTAGCAGGCACACAGATACATACACACACATCTATATACAGCGGCACACACACACAAACATACACCCCAGGAAAAACACGCAAAACTATCTATTGTGGTGGTGAAGGCATAGTATCGTGTACATTCTTATAGGAAGTGGGTTCAGAGTTAAATTCGTCATCCGATTTTCATCGGCCAGCTAAAAGATTTGTGAAAGTTTAGTAGTGTACGGCTTGTCTTAAGACAAGGAGTAATCAAAAAGTAATTTATATTCCTTATTGCGCTTGCGATGTTAATTTTGCCATGAATCTATCTATCTATTTATTTATTTATTTTCTCCGTTTCTTATGTTGCTGTTATCGGAGACCAAGGGCTGGTTATGTCCAGCGTCGCATGCATGGGTTTCCTGTCTGTGCGGAATACTATGAGAACATGTAGCCGTGCTAGTAGCTAACACATTTTACTATCTGTTATGAGAAAAAAAGATTTGTTTAGCTGCTCACCGAATTATCGTCGGCGAGTTGGGCTCGGGGCGGTTGTATTCCTGTGGTAGTCACACGTGCATCATTGCTCGTTTGCGATTCTACTTGCATTTTGCAGTCTGTCCTATTTATAGAAGGCCCATCTTAGGAAAGTGAATTCCCCTCTCGTGGGGGAGTGGGGTGATTTTCTTTGCCACGTGCGGTGCTACGCGTAGGTGCAGGGAAGAAAGCTACCTGCTGGAGTCCAGGACGTCATGCTTTCTAAAATTGCTCTGACAGTAACGCCGACGCACGTGGAAAATCGTGTCTTAGCGAGTTGTTTTAACTTCTCTGTATCACGAAAAAAAAAACTCACCGTATGTTCATATTTCTTGTATTCCAACATCATACATGTTGCTCCGAATGATTTCCTTTAAAGATAGCACTCGTAATTATCCCACACATACATGCACAGACATAGTGAACACATGCTGAGTCCCGTGAAAGCTCTCTCTCCCTAATGAGCTTTCCCTGCATGACACTGGGGTACCGTGGTGAAGCAACAATGTGGTATTCAAAATTTTTTACTGTCTAAAATCAATTCCCTATAAAAATCAGGTCAATATTCGTAATATTGTAAAGTGGCTGCCAATAGGCCTTGCACGCGTGTTTGGCGGCGTCACCATTCTCTGACCGCACAGCAGCCAGAATGAGCATTAAGTGCTCGTTCTCGACACATGCTAATCTCGAAGGGCGTGCATTACCTTTTTGGCGCATAGCTCGCTCGAAGTAGCATCGCAAAGCGACCTTTGTTTGCTGTTTCGGGGCTACAGGCATTGATCACCAACGTGGACAGATATTTCAGAAGGAGCAACTTGGCTTGCCGGGGTGACTTATGCGCCGCTAATCATGTATACTGCATAAGAGGACTCCGCTGTGTCTTTGATCCATCAGAAATCGGTCAGCGTATTGCAGAGTGAACATGGCTTGGGATGTGGATTTAGAAACTTGCAAACTTCGTATAAATTCCTATTGTATGCGTGGAAATCTGAAGCTTCCATTTACAAAGTTAATCTACCATCAACCTGGCGCGTTCGATAGTTTCATGGTCAGTGTGCACTAGCAGAAAGCTGCCGATTGCTTGGTTTACATGGCTTATTAGCAGCCCTGGAAGAAGAAAAACTGACATGAAGAGACCTCTCAAAGAAACGGCCTTTCCTTTTACTGGCTTCTGTTGTAGAATGACCAGTTGTGCCCTGAGCCATGCATGCATTGATTTCTGACTTCTTGCTACACCTTAACCAGCAAGATGGCTTGATCCGCTCCGCAGAAGCCCATGAAGGAACGATTATAAGGTTTGCTCCAGGACTGATTTGCTGAAAAAGGACTGAACCTCGCAATGAAGTGTGTTAAAGCAATATAGGGAGAAAGTTCAGAGGGGCACCGCCGTCGGTGGTGGGGCCGGAGCAGTTGACAAGCAATTTCGGACTTTCCGTGGGAACGGGAGGCGACCAATGTCCTCAAGTGGTGGTGTGCAGCTCCATGTACACAAAATGTTTCTATCTCTTTTGTTTAGTGCCCAGTCAGTCTGAGGGGTGCGAGCATTGTGTTGCTGCTTGTGGCCTGGCGTATACAGGACGTGAAAAGCGCGGGGTATCGCTGTCGCCGTGTGCCGGCCTCAAACAAGAGAATGTGGTTCGGGTATGTTGGAACGTGCACAGCCAAGTGGTGGACATGCGGGGCAGGAGGCAACCATTGTTGGAGTTCGTTGTGCAGCTGGGAACAGGCTAGCTGGTAACGGGGACCCAGTTTGGCTCCCTTGCACCGCTCACAAAAGCACATGTGAGCATGGAGTAGAGAACCAGTCTATTGTTCACGGGTTCTTTTTGTTGTCAGTGCGGGGTTTCACATGCGGTGTTTGACATGCGGGATTTTGTTTGTGTGAAAGATTGTGATTGGCTGTGAGGGATTCAGGGGCGGAGCAACCGGTGTATATAAGATGGCCCCTCTTCCCTGGCAGAGGAGGTTGAGAGCGTGGTTCGGGCTTCAGCTGGGACAGACGCTTTTGGAGCAGTGGAATAAAATGTTTCCTTCACTGGTCTACAACTCTCCTTTCGCGCTGCCACCGTGCACTCGGGTCATCAAGGGGCGCCGACAACGGACATTTTCTTGAACATCTTCCCTTCACCAAACCAAAGGAAAAATTAACTGGTGCGGTCGACTCCAGGATCGGACAACCCGCAGCGAAGGAGGCGTTTGCAGCTCTGTGGAGGTGAGCTGGCATTGTCGTGACCATTGCGATGACTTTGAAGATTTCGTGCGCCACGGCAAGACAAGAATGGCATGAGAAGTGCTTAACTTCCAGCTTCCAAATGACTGAAGGTGCTGGAATACCTCGTGGGCGAGAAGATGGATGCATGGATATTAGGAGCGTCCCCTTTATAACGGGGTGGCAGCAGGCCACCGAGCTCTAGCTTTATTTCTTTTTCCTCTACAAACACTTCTTTTCCCGAATCCCACATATTTTCACAACTAATTTTTCTCCTCGCCTACCTATTTTATTTATTATCGTTCCACTGTGATGTAACAATCTTACCCGAACTAACTTGTGCTTCTGTTTGCTCCATACTTTTGCACCACCAATACTCTAAGCGCCTTTTACTTATCTCTATCGCCGACATGTTCAGCTTTCCCATTTTACCCCTGAAACCCATGGCCTCCTGTATGGTAGTGTCCACAGCTACACCTGGGTGGACATCTGTACATTCAATCAAAATATGATCTGTCGTTTCCCTAGCTTTTCCACAGCACGTACATGTGTCCCCTTCTTTACTGAATTTCGCTCTGTAACTTCTGGTTCTCAGGCAACCGGACCTTGATTCAAACAGTAAAGCGCTTCCCTTTGAATTATCTTAAAATTTTTCTCTCTTGATTTCGTCTTTCCCCTTTCTGTAGAAGGAAGCTGCCTGAAGATGCCCGCAGCGGAGCCCTCAGGCGCACAGTCGCGCAAGGACGGGGCACGGCTTCAAGCGGCGGACGTGTGGTCAGCACTTCGGTGAGGGGAGCCGCGGCGAAAAGGCAGCGACGGTAGAAGAAAGCCTTGGCACCGTGAATGAGGCGACGGTTTTGAAACATCGAAGACGGACTTCGTTGCCGCGCAACAACAGTGCTGCTGTGCGGGTAGGTGATCCTGCATCTCATCGCCACGGTGAGATTGGGCACCATCCAACGGAGCCTGGACACTTGTGAGACGAGGCTTCGACAAAGACTGCAAACCAAGGAGCCAGAGGTGCAATCGGCAACGAGCATCGCTGCACATGGTGAGACCCATTTCGTGCTTTCTTTTGGTTCTCGAGTGACTGCAGTTGCGTTCTGGCACTCTCTGGGAGTTTGGAAACATGGACGATAGCGATAAGGGTTCGGAGGATGGTGTGAGTGGTAATGAGATGGGTCGTGCACATGAGCTGAAGCTTGAAATTGAAGCTCTTAAGCTTCAGCTCGAGATATAAAAGCTGAAGACTGCGCGCGTTTTGCAGAACGTAGCACAAGCACGGAGCGAGATGAGCAGGTTAGGCAGGTATGCCAAAGACTTAAGGGATGTTCTCGCCGCATGCCGGCTGATGACACCACGATCCCCGAACGATTTAAAAATGCCGCCTCGCTGCTAAAGATGTCGAAGCACCAGAAGAAATGCAGGGCACTCTTATACTGCCTCTCCTCACCGAGAAGGTCAGGACGTCGGTGTTCAGTCAGTCACTGAGTGGCACTCTTTCCTATGCAGAACTCAAAAAAGTGCTCAGAGCGCTAAAACTGATGCCGACGGAGTACCGCAGGCGTTTCTTAGAAATCAAAAAGGAAGTCGTTGAGCCAGCTAGCGGCGAGGCTGGAGACGATGTTTTCCTCTTATTTGCGCAGCAGGGAGGTAGGATCTTTTGAGCAGCTGCAGGCCCGACTTATTGCAGATAGGGTGAAGCCGCTTATGCCGCCTCAAATCAGGTCATTTGTCACTCAAAACGAAAGAAAGGGCTGGCTGCAGGCGAAAGATCTAGCCAAACTAGTGGCAAACTTTGAGGAGAGCATGTTGCAAAACACCAGCCATCGTGAGGCGACGGCAAAAGAGCGGCCGCACATTCAACAGGGCAGACACAATTATGCGAGAGACTTGTGCTGTGATCGCATGCTGTGCTTTTCGTGCGGAGAGCCGGGTCATCTCCAGGGAGACTTCGAGTGGCGGTATGGCAGAGACCCCAGAAAGAGGTTTCTCGTATAGCGGTGCTGAACGAACACACACGTGAGATATCATCCCTTGTGTGGAGCTCGGAGAAACCCGTAACTAACAGCGTGAGCACGGGCAAAAATCAGGTGCAAATTTTTGTGGGAGAAGGTGTCTGCACAGCCCGCATTGACTCCGGTGCAGACATCACCATAATAAGGGCGGGCAATGTGCCTAAGGAACTCCATGGAAGGAGTGGCGATCGCATGAAGCTCACGGGCCCGTTTGGTAAGGCGATAACAGCCGATGTCATGTACTTTCCTCTCAGCCTGCCGTGTCCTTTGGGGAATACTCAGCTTGTATCCTTGCTTTGCGCAGTCACTCCAGAATCGGCCACTAGCGCCGATGTACTTATGACTCCGAGCGATTATGAAAGTCTCTCTTTCGGCAAGTCGCGGACAGAGCGTAACCTCGAAGGCAGTGTCTGCAGCTTAGTGGAAAGATTGGCAGAGCAAGAGGTTATCCTTACAAGCCGAAATGGGCTAGATACCGCCACCACTTTTTGCGACGATAACAAAACGCGGGACGTGGTCGGTGAGGAACCGAACAAAGGAGGTGAGGACGTGTGCTGTGAAGTGACCTTAGAGCCTCCACATGAAAGCGAGGACACTGGAGACAAGATCTCTGCAGAGGAGGCTGAGCCGGCTTCGGAATACGGAGAACAGACAGTGTAGCGAAAGTGGTCACCGCCGGACATCCAGCTCACGTGGGTAGCTCAGGGAAAAAGGAACGGCTTATACCCCTCGCTGCAAGCGCGTCCTCAAAGGAGCAAATGCATGACGAATTGTCGGTAGAGGCACGACGTGTTCGACGCGGTAAGACAGGCAGCCCCGTCGATTCCGGCTTTAGCAGCGCCATTTCTGTTTTGAAGGAAAGGGATCGGTGGTTCTCTCTGTCGGGGAAGGGAAGGAAACGAGCACCCTGTTGCCGTGCGCAGTAGGGGCCAAGCGCTGGCGTTGGAGAAAGGGTGTGCTGCCGAACGAGGCATGTTTGCGACGGCGTGTACGAAAGAGACCCACGGCAGGTGGAATTTCGGCACAAAGGTCAGGATTAAAACTGACCACGACCCCCTAACCTTCCTGGCCCGCTCAGCTCATCTCAGGGTATCCCCCACATGTTAGGCATGCAAATGGAAATATGTGGTAATTGTCCGTGTCGACAGGGCCCAGCCAATGCTCTTTCTCGCATATTTCATTTTTCTCTGTTGCTTTTACGAACTGTGTGTGTTTGTTTTTCTTGTTGTTTTGAAGTATTCCAAGTAGTATTCTGTTATAGCATCCGCGAGTGTTAGTGTTTTCTTGGGTCAGTGTATATATTTTATTACTTAGTGTATGTTATTTTCTTGCATTTCGGTCAGCAGTATTTTCAACTCTACCTCAAGAGAGACCGTTCTTTTTTCTTTTTTGTGTGTTTGTATATATATGTTACCGCATCCGGGCTTCGTGCGCTCGATCCGCAGTATATTCCGGCCCTCAATAAGTAGTGTACTTTCGCGCTGTCATTGTGTGTTCATGTGGGTGCTGTAGAGCTCCAGCTGGAGACTGATAGCATATTTAGTGACGTACTGTTGCCTTTGGCCACTCGCTCCCATGAGAGTGCTTGGAGAACCGGAGAGAGCTTGAAATGTGTCTCACATGATAGGACAATCTTGTGGTGCGTGATGTGAAAAGTTCAAGTGACGTTCTTGCCTGTATGTGTCCGCGCGTCGCTGCTATGGGGGTATTGCTGAACAAGGTTGCAGGTTCCGAAGGGAGTGTGCGATTTTCCTTTTTTTTTTGTTAGACTGAGGATGTCTTTTTTTAGTTATTAATACTGTGGTTGAAGAGAACGTGTTTATTTTTTTTATCGTGTTACATAGACATCGGGTGTCCAGTAACATTCTTGAGGGGGGAGGAGTCAGTCTGTGGGGTGCGAGCACTACGTTGCTGCTTGTGGCCTGGCGTATACGGGACGTGAAAAGCACGGCGTATCGCTGTCGCCGTGTGCCGGCCTCAAACAAGAGAATGTGGTTCGGGTTCGTTGGAAGGCGCACAGCCACATGGTGGACATGCGGAGCAGGAGGCGACCATTGTTGGAGTTCGTTGTGCTGCTGGGAACAGGCTAGCTGGTAACGGGGACCCGGTTTGGCGCCCTCGCACCCCGTGGAGCATCTTTGTTAAAAGCACACGTGAGCAAGGAGCGGAGAACAAGTTTATTTTTCACGGGTTCTTTTTGTTTTCAGTGCAGTGTTTGACATGCGGGGTTCTGTTTGTGTGAAAGATTGTGATTGGCTGTGAGGGATTCAGGGGCGGAGCAACCGGTGTATATAAGATGGCCCCTCTTCCCTGGCAGAGGAGGTTGAGAGCGGAGGTTCTGGCTTCAGCCTGGACAGACGCTTTTGGAGCAGTGGAATGAAACGTTCCCTTCGCTGGTCTACAACTCTCCTTACGCGCTGCCACCGTGCACTCGGGTCATCGAGGAGCGCCGACAACGGACCTTTTCTTCAACATCTTCCCTTTACCAAACCAAAGGAATAATTAACTCGCCCGTTTGTTGAGGGGTACGTGGATGTCTTGTAAAGTCTGAACAACTTAACTTTAAGCATGTCGAATAAGCACACTATATCTATCGGGCGGTGGCCGATTACACTGCAGTATAAAATCATGATCGATTAGAATTATTTTCTCAGGCACCACTGCAACCTTATACAGTCGAGCAGGTTGGCTTAATTTGTTCTATGAATTGTATGGAAACAGGTGCCACTGTGAGCAAATAAACCTAGAGAACCTTTTTGTTCAACTTGTTATCCACTGCACAAAAGAAACATCATACAAACTTATTGCACCTCTGATGGTGGTGGCCCTGTACGTAAATATCCAATGACTCACATCGTACCTTCCATGCATTTCTCACAACGAGCAACTGACACATGTTAAGCTACATGGACACAATGCAAAATACCAAGTCTGATTTTCCATAAGTGTATTTCGATTGTACAAGATTGCCTTTTTGAATACATAAAAATGAGTTTTTTGCCCAAGTGGTCTCATGACAGCCTAACATGAGACCTCCTAGTCCGAAAGATGTGCCTATCTGTGCATGTTGCACATTTTGCAGAGATGTGCATGATAGGATACTTCATGCCTAGTCGATGAGTCACTCTGCGAGTCCATAAAATGATATTTGCCAACAAGAGGCAGCTTCAATGCGCGCGACGTATGGCTCAAACTAACGCTGTCCCAATCATCATCTAGTCATTCCCAGAGAAACCAATAAACTTTTACCTATTACAGCCTCCTGATCATGTCTTTAAAGCTGTTATGGAATCCACATATGCAACAATGTGAGGAAGTAGAGGTTTCCTGCTGTGTACGCACACTTGTGCATGCTGAGGCCCAGCTGGCCTGGCCAGCAGCGAGGAAGCAACGTGCATTTTTTTTCCAGCAGCCGCTGCCAGTCTCCACAATGACGCTGCACATGCGATTCGAAACACCAGCGCAAGAAGTCTAATCGTACATCTTACAGAAAATTCAGATGATTTGGCAGGTGTCTTATTAGTTATGACTATGCAAAAGAATCGTGCAGTATAAAGTTTATTAGGAAATGGAAAATTTTTGAAAATATTACCCAGGGTAATGATTCATGAATAAGAAGCGAAATGGAAGTGTCCAAGAACAACTGGAGAGGCTTTATGAGCACGAACTGTACTTGCCTTGCTTTTCGGTTCCTGGGGCATGCAATACTACTGCACTTTTTCCAGCCCCCTTGCCTTGATATGCTCTTTGGCCAGCTGTAGAACCTTCCGCTTGTACTCCAACTCCTTGCACGCAATATCACTCGGCCTATAATGTTTTTTTCCTGGGGTTTTACGTCACAAAACCAGCTCTGATTATAAGAGATGCCCTAGTGGAGGCTTCCGGAAATTTTGACCTTTAGGGGTTCTTTAACATCCACTGACATCGAGTCAGCCTGTAAGAAAGTGAACACAAGATGAGACTCTTCTGTGGTGCCCTAAAGTGCTTTTCACAATTCATTTTCTGCACAAATTTTCTGCATACTGTACCATTGAGTATGACTTTTACCGAAAGGTTTCATTGCAAACACATTTTTAAAACTTCCTTCGTGATGGAGCATTGAGGCAAATTTTAATCATAAATAAACAAAAGTGCATATTAATCATGCAGTATCTATAGCGCCACAAGCTTTGTTTCAAGACCCCAAAAACTAAATGAATTATAATGTTCTACTATATTTGGCTCTTAATTCAAATATATAACTAATTTAAACATGGCGAATATTTACAGAACTGCATTCACTAACAAAAGGTCACACGAAAGGGAAATAAAAGAACTGAACAAGGGTCTCCTGAATCTAAAATCTCTTTAACCTCTATGAGCTGTGGCCATAACGACAGTGGAACGAACATTCATACTAATTAATGCTCCACTGCCTCTCCCTAGAACAGAACTGCCCTGAAAAGTGAACATTAAGTGAAACGCCTTACTCCATTAAGGGGGACACCCCACTTAAAAACTACTTTTCTTATTTAGGCTCAGATTATGACCAAACTTGCTGCACCACTTATGTATTTTAACATGCTCATTTTAAATATGTACTTGGTTTTTATTTTTAATGAGTAGTTTTCAGACAACTAAAAAAAATTCAGGTTCTGAACTAGCCTCAGTGGAGACTGGTTGCGAGGAGTGCTTGTTCAAAGGTACTAGATTTTACAAGGAAAAATAGGTCATAAAAATGACCTAGTATGATCAGAGAGTGCTACGGACGAGAATGGATGTTTTAGACAAACTTTAGCCCAAATTACAGCATGTGAAACTTTTGTATGTGGAAAGTGAGATTGGCACGTAATGCCAATTCTAAGTTTTAAAAACTTTATGCAATACTATATGGTCCCATTTCAGGTCTTCAAATTGCAGCGCGACCAAGACGAAGACAGGAGACACATGAATGACACAGACGAGCGCCGACTTACAACTAAATTTATTTGCACTTCACCAGTCCTTTTTATGCAAATTCTTGCCACATCACGCCAAGCAGTCCAACAAAACACATACGCACAAAAACCAAAGATATGTAAAGCATACAGGCAAGATAAAACCTGCGCCTATGCACTCCCTCAAGGTACACACTCAGGCATGACAAAGCAGTTCAACTCTGGGGAAAACTTTTTTTTTCTCCTTTTTCAACGCAAGCCTTCAGAACGCAATCAGCCAAGAAAACAGCAACAAAATCCTAAAGATAACACAAGTCGAAGATGAAACCGATGGCCAACAATAAACACGGAAGGCTCGTGAGGAGGAAACGGATAAAAACTAGATCAATAACTTAGCGTCGAATCGTAAAACACACGTCGAGGATGAAACTGATGACCTACAATAAACACGTAAAGCTCGTGAGGATGAAACGAATAAAAAACTAGAGCAATAACTCATCGTCGAATCGTAAAACTAAGAAAAGGAATGAAGGAATGACCATAAAACACGTGACAACGGGTGAGGGTGAAAAACAAGGCTAGGCATAAGCATCTAAAAATTCTACTTCGGCGTCAGTGATTAAAAGTGAAGGCTTGCTCACACATTTATCTCCTGCTTTCTTAATGTGGAATGCTTCAACAAGTTCCCGTGCCGTCTTGTCTTTTGATTTACTTAGAAATTTGGCTTGTTTGAATTTGGGGGTGCAACCACACACTTGCAATGCTCACTTAAAAATCCACCAGCATTATTTTGTACCTTCCAACTGTGCTCCTTGGCTCTTTCATTGTAACACCTGCCTGTTTGTATTGACGACCACAGCTTAGCGGAATGTCGTAGATGACCTTCTCAGTGCAATCGGTAAATCTGTTTTGGTGCTTGGTAGTGCACTCAGGTAACCTTTCTCGATTGGTCATGCTACACAGTTTCGACAACTTGCACGGGGCAGAAAACACTACCGGTACATCATGTCTGGAGGCTATCTTCTTGATACTGTGCGATAACTTGTGAATGTACGGAATCACCTGTACTTGCCTCTTATTAATCTCTGTATTCTTTCCCAGATGGGACCGCTTAATTTTTTGAAGCAAAGATTCGCAAACCTCAGACACTAAGACTAGAGGATAACCAGAGCCTTCCAGGCGCGATACCTGCTCCCTGAAGCTTGCACTCAAGCAATGGTCGCATGAATTTGTTAGGGCAGATTGAAGGCAATTCATCACTATTCCTCTTTTAACAAGTTTGGAATGAGCGCTGTCATAAGGAAGCAGGCTTTTCTTTGATCTCGGACTAAACTTCCAGCACAAGTGGTCAGCACTGAAAAGCATGCATAGGTCGAGAAATTGAAGCCTGTTGTGTTCCGGTAATTCCCATGTGAAAGTAAGACCGCCACCATTCGTCGTGAACATAGCAACCACATTTCTGGCGACAATTTCCATTGGCGACAATTTCGCTCACTTCCCATTTCAGGCCCATTGCAATTTGCTTTTGCCCACCTTCCCGACAAAAAAAAAGATTTCTTGAAATTCGACTAGAAGAACCAGAGATATGGTCCCTCCCAGATCACAAATTGGTCAAAAATGCCATTTTGAGAAAACGAGGAAAAACATTTCACGAAATATCCAGGAGGTTTATTTCAAAGAATAATACTAATGTCACATGGGCACTTCGAAGGCCTTCGAACCAATGGTCCATTGACTCAAAAGTCATGTTTGAGCTGCTACACGGGCTGTTTCAATGGCCTTCGAGTCGATAGTCTATCGAGCCTGATATCGGCAGTTGAAATGAAGGGCACTTTAAAGTTTAAAGGAACACAGCTGCAGGAGGAAATTTATTATTGCTATTACGGCATGAATAGGTGGTATTTTTTCGTAAAAATTTGCAGACACATGCGGGATGGTATAGACCTTTCCATCGGCACTCTCGCACCGGCGAGCCGGAACCTGTTTTTGTCGTCTGCTAGCACGCGGGAGAGAGCTCTCCGCGCCATGCCCCCCTTCGTTGCGCTGTTTGTTGTGCCGAGTCACCCATACATTTTGGCATGCTTGCACGGTGCACGTGCTGTTTTTCGCTCACTAGAGCGATTTAAAATGTCCTTTAACAACAGCCTATCGACAGGGCATCACTGCAATGTTTATGGTTGCACCTACAACCAGAAGAAATGTTGCAAGTAAACAGCTGTGCAGCAAGCACAGCATTGCGCAGGTGGAGTGCGGCTGCGCACTCACTGACGTACTCGTGGCCAACACCCCCTAAACCCTAGTTAGTGCCGTTCTTAGCATATGGGACGAAGTTCCCAGATTTCTTCTTTCATTCTCTCTCTCTACTCGACTATAGCTGCAACCATGAGAGCTAAACGCGTTTCGCGGTACTATCAAAGCAAGGGGTTTTAGTACGGACATTCCTTTTTTCTTTCGTTTTTTTTGGTGTTTTTGTCCTTGATGCAGTATGCCTCTGGCCTGTGCGACGAGCTTTGTACTTCCTTCTCCACTTTCAGTCTGTAGCAGCAGCAAAGAAATGGTCTGTCTCCTTCTTATGTCAGCTACTGTACGCACATTCCCGGAACCTTTGTCGTTTGTTGGAGGAGGCTTTCTATATATATATATATATATATATATATATATATATATATATATTCGGGACGAAGGCGTTTGCGATCGCATGTTTGAAAGACCATCCACCTAGTTAATAGTAAAATCACTCAGAGCGAACAAGCGTGGGGGTTCGTCCTGTGCTGTGTAAACCAGGTGGGTGTGTTTTGTTGAACGACAAACGTGCTTCAGCACCTTCTGAGACGCGAACGCTTCCTTCAAAAAATTAAAAAGAAGGGGAGAGCTCGACGGAAGTCGATAATGAACTGGGCTGCGAAGACGGACCCGAATGAACGCTTCTCAACCATGACTGGGATAAATGGGAAGCCCGATTAGAACAAGAAAAATCCAGGTCTTACGCACCATGTGAGCAGATGTTATGCCAAGACGCTAGCGAGGTTTGTATGTATTAGCCAACATTATTCATTACAAAGAAAGTCAGTGCACAATAGCCGACAGTTGAAGGAACTCTAGCCAAGAACAGCTATCTAGTGCTGGTTTTAATTGAGTAAATGCCGCACACATGCCATGGCTTATACATCATGCCGCAAGATTTTTACGATGTTATGCACGCAGATATACGTTTGGCATTTACTGACTGACCTATCACGCCTTGTTAAAGTTTACTTGCTTTATTATCAGTGTCCGTACGCCGTTGCACTACTTGAGTGTGTCTTTATATTGAGTAATGATCATAGCCAGCCATGATCATGTTGTGTCATGAACATGATTATAAAATGTTACATCCCTAGAGCTGTACCTTTAGTTTGACACCCATTTCAACCACCTAAATCTTTCATGTTGAGTAATAATCATGTCGTGCCATGGCCATATCATGCCATGAAAATAACTCATCACATCTCCACCTGTGCCTTTCGTTTTACAGTCGCTATCGACCCCCTTTCATAGCTTATTGCATAATGATGCTCATGTCATATGTAAGTGATGTCATGAACATGATTATATCTTATATCACATCCCTCGAGCTTCACTTTCCCTTTAACATCCATCTTGACCTCCTTCCCTCACATTTATTTTTGCAGAGTCATATTCATGACATGAGCATATCATGGCACGAACGTGACTATGACCAATATCACATCCTTCGGCAAACACCTTTCGTGTGACTCCCATCTTGACCCCCTTCCAGTAGTTTTTTGCAGAATCACGCTCGTGTCATAGCGTTATATGAGCATATCATGTCATGTCATGAATGCAACTATAACTAATAATACATTCTTTGACATGCACCTTTTGTTTGACACCCACCTTGACCTCCTTGCAGGATTCTTATTTTTGCAGAGTCATGCTCATGTCATTGCATGACATGTGGTGAACATGGCTATGAACAAAATGAAATCCTTCGACAATCACCATTCGTTTGAGACTTACTTGACCCCTCCGTTAATTTTTGCTTCGTCATGCTCATGTCATATGTATTTCATGTCATGAACATGACTAACTCTATCGCGCCTCTCAACCAACATCTTTTGTTTGACACCCCTCTTGACCTCCTTCCTTTACATTTGTTTTGCGAAGTCATGCTCGTGACATAAGCATCATGTCATGTCATGAACGTGACTATGACCAATATCACAATCTTTGACATGCACCCTTTGTTTGACACCCATATCAATCCCCTTCAACTGGTCTTATGTTTGCAGTCATGCTCATGCCATAGCATGACCTGAGCACATCGTGTCATGTCATGAACATAACTACGACTAATATTACATTCTTCGACAATGCACCTTTTGTTTGACATCCATATCAATCCTCTTCCAATAGTATTGTCTCGAGGCTCCCCCCAGCACCTCCACCTCCACCAAAAATGAAACGGAACAGAATAAACGGTGGAATTAGTTACAGCGTTTGTATTTCAGACCAACCAAGCTGGGAGTCACACCACGCTCACCCAAGATACATCATCGTCTTCTTTCTTGGGTGTCTCTCACATCCATGTAACCGTACACCCCACTGCAGGTCAGCGTCATTAATCGCCACGTAACAGTATTATGTTTCTACAGCCATGCTCATGTCATAGCATGACATGAGAACATCATGTCATGTCATGAGCGTGACTATGACCAATATGACATCCTTCGAGATGCACCTTTCGTTTGACACCCATCTCGACAGCCTTCTTGCAGTTTCAAGCTTTTCCTTGTATTATGTGTCATTAATTACATGTTTTACAAAATCAGGTCATTCTTCAATCGCAATTTCGTAATTATCATTATCGTAACCGCTCTAACCTAACTTGTGTGACTTATAAACATTAGTTAGCGATTTTCACTCATTGATTTCTGGACATGCTCACTTTCATAGTTATAGTCATGAACATGACTTATAGCCTGGCTATCATGCTGATTATGCCTGAGTCATGTCCGCGTTAAATTAGGGGTTCCTTTTGATTTATCGTTTTACGTGATTAGTGATGTATTTCTCAAGGTATCGTTTCTTGTGATAATTTTCCATAATTTTGGAACCACCCTCTTTTAAGGACACTCTGACTGAAACAATAAGGTTACTCTAATTGAGACACTAAGGCTCTCGCCTTATTGAGTGGCACCATTGTTAGCAAAAGCAACAGTATTTTTATTATGAGGCGAGTCATCTTGCGACAGTAACTCAAACAATGAAGAGGCAACACGGTTCCCGGTTTCCCAGTTTTACTGCTACCAACCGGCCCCGCTGATCCTGCGTCTGCCCACGCAATACGTCTGGACGCTGCGTCTGGACGCTTTGTCCAGCTGCCGTGCCCACGGAGACTGATTGAAATGTACTTCATTGCCCGTGACTTCGTGTTGTCGCTACTCATGCTATGTGGTGACGTCGAGTCTAATCCAGGGCCTGTCGCCCAGCAGCTTCTAAATGAACTGCTTGAGGGCCAGAAAGATATTCAACGAAGGTTGGGGGATATTGAGGCCAAATTAGAGAAGGTGGACGAAGCTACATCTGCGATAAATGAAATCAGGAGCTTAACGCGCGGCCTAGACTCACGAGTTGCAGTGTTAGAAAGAAAGCTTGTCGACCTAGAAGATTATAGCAGACGCAACAACCTAATTCTTTTTGGTTTAGCTGAAAAACCAAACGAAACGTATGAAGAACTGTCGCAGCTTGTGCTGAAAGAGGTGTTCTTTGATAAACTTGGCATTAAAGTCACTTCGGCAGAAAGAATACACAGATTGGGTCAGAAGCAACCTAACAGGCATCGACCGGTTATTATCAAACTGTTCGATCACCGTGAGAAACTAAACATACTAAAAAATTGCTTTAGACTAAAAGGCAGCAACTACTCTGTATCAGAAGACTACTCCCCTACTACAAGGCAGATACGCAAGAAACTGTGGGAAAGCACTGCAGAAATTCGGAGGGCTGGTCAGAAGGCTAAGCTAATCTTTAACAAGATAAAGATTGGCGAAGAATTGTTCATTTGGGATGATGCGAGTGAAGAGAGAATCCCGGTGCACGATAGCCGTGATAAGAAGAAAAGAAAAAAGCAGACAAAGCAATGAATTGACACCAGGCACAATGAATCAGAAAACTTAACGCTTTTGTGTCTGAACGCCCGCAGCCTTGTAAACAAGTTTGTCGACTTCAGTTGCCTAGTAGAGTGCCATAATCCGTCAGTTATATGTGTCACTGAAACCTGGCTTAACGAATCTATCTCTGAAAACGAATTTCTGCCCTCTGGTTACTCGGTTATTCGAAACGACCGGTCGTGTGGTCGGGGTGGCGGTGTGGCGCTCTTTATCAAAAATGGCATTGAGTACGCGTCACTGCCTGACCTCCTTGAAACGGAGTCAGTCTGGTGTAAGATTAGGGTGTGCAGTGTGTCTCTAGCGATTGGCGCTGTATACCGGCCGCCAAATGAAGATGACAGTTGCATATTGGCAATAACTGACTATATCGTGAAGCACAGACTTCACGACCACAAACTGATCATATGCGGGGATTTTAATGCGCCCCACATTAACTGGGAGTCCTTCACTGCAATCGGTCGTGACAAGGTTCTCTGTAATTCTTTAATTGACTTCGCTGTATCCCATGATTTTACTCAAGTTGTTCACAGCGCCACTAGAGGTTGTTCAATCCTGGATCTTGTTTTCGTTACGGCTGACTTATTGAATGATGACTTTGAGTGTGCGGTTGTAGACGGTCTTTCAGATCACAGTGCAGTCTTTGTTAATTTTTCTGTTACCTACGAACTTAAGAAACCAGAATACAAAGTTGTTACTGATTTCTCACGTGCCTACGATGAAGGTGTACTTTCGCTGCTTGCAGATTCCTATGACAATTTTTTGTTGTCCAGCAACAGATGTGGTGTGGACGCGTTAGTAGAACATTTCGGTGCGATTGTGTCCGAATGTATATCGAAATTTGTGCCGAACAAACATGTCAAGCGCAATCCTAAACACCCATGGTACAACAGGGAAATAATACAGCTTATTCGCCGCATAAAGCGATTACGTCGCCGATGCCGCTCCAAGCCAAACCACGATTTTCTATGCACGCTAAAAACAACACTAAAAAATAAAATGCATGAGGCCAGAAACTTCTATTACAATAACACATTGTCAACATTCATTAGGGATAATCCTACCAAGTTTTGGAAAACAATTAGTCCACCTCCCACCAGCCCTTGCTCATTCATTATTGGAAACGAAACCTGCTCGGATGCTCGTACGATCTCAGAAGCCTTCAATAGTTATTTCAAGTCTGTGTTTACCACTGATAACGGCACTGTTCCTTCTTTTGTCTCCCGTACTGTATCGGTAGCTATTCCGGATATTGAGCTAAGTTGCTCTGGAATTTGCAATCTCTTACTAAACATAGATATTACTAAAAGTGCCGGTCCTGATGATATCCCCAACGCTTTTTTGAAAAGGTACTCTGAATGGTGTGCACGGTACCTCATAATTATATTTCAGAAATCACTTGACTCTGAAAGGGTTCCGCGAATTTGGAAGATCGCCAATGTTGTTCCTATCTTCAAATCGGGTAAGAAGGAAATCATTTCCAACTACAGACCAATTTCATTATTATCTACGTGCTGCAAGCTATTGGAGCACATCATTCACAAGCACATTATTCAATTCCTAACTGACCACGACATCCTTTCACAGCATCAGCATGGATTTCGCAGCGGTTTTTCCACGGTTACACAGCTGATCGAATTCACGCATGACATTGCCTCATCACTTAACAACCATGAACAGATCGATGCCATCTTTATTGATTACTCAAAAGCTTTCGACAAGGTATGTCATAAAAAACTTCTCCTCAAACTTCGTAACCTTCTCACAGGTCCATATGCTGACAAATTACTTGGCTGGATTACGGATTATTTACACCTGAGGAGTCAGTTTGTTCGCTACAACCACGAGCAGTCATCATCAGCTCATATTTCCTCAGGTGTTCCACAAGGCTCTGTTCTGGGACCCCTTTTATTCATAATTTACATTAATGATGTCGTTCAAGTTGTCACTAACACTCCAGTTAAGCTACGTCTATACGCCGATGACTGTGTTTTGTATTCTAGTGTGAGTAGCGTCACTGACCAGGTTTTGTTAAATAATGTGTTTTCTTCTTTTTGCGAGTGGAGCAGAACGTGGCAGATGGAGCTTAATTTTCAGAAAACTGTGACAATGACTTTTACTAATAAAAAGGAACCATTGCAATTTAAGTATGGCAATCCCGATCATGCCCTAGGAAACGTCCAGGAATTTAAGTACCTTGGTGTTGTATTCTCCCCAAACTTAAAGTGGCACAAACACGTTAACCTTATTATTGCAAAATCGCTTAAGAAATTAGGTTACTTAAGAAGAACGTTAAAAGGTGCCACAAAGGAATGCAAGCTTATAGCGTATAAGTCACTGGTCAGGCCTCTTCTTGAATATGCGTCAGTTGTATGGTCCCCACATCTTGCAAACGACAAAGACAAACTTGAGTCCGTCCAGCGGAAAGCAATCAGGTTCATTTTCAATCGCTACGACCGTAACTTCTCCCCTTCAGAACACTACCACGTTTTATCGCTGAATCATTTAGAACACCGACGCATGTGCGATCGGCTTATCATGTTACACAACATCGTCAACGAATC
Organism: Hyalomma asiaticum; assembly: GCA_013339685.2. NCBI lineage: Eukaryota > Metazoa > Arthropoda > Arachnida > Ixodida > Ixodidae > Hyalomma > Hyalomma asiaticum. Next base: position 27,049,886 of record CM023481.1, read on the forward strand.
TGTCAGCATAGCTACACCCATTTCTTTCACCAGTCATACTAGCCAAGTGACCCGCCGATACAATCCATTGAACATTGTGCCATTCAGATGTTATATTGATTGTTATAAATACTCTTTTTTCCCGTTCACAGTTGAGACTTGGAATAACCTTGATGTTTCTTTGAGAGGGCTACCACATGCACAGTTTGTAAAACAAGTGTCCAATTATGTATTTTGATGTTTTCATTTTTTTTTCTTGTTTTTGTGCGTTTCTTGTAACCACTCCTGCAATGTCCCAAACATGAGACAGCAGTATCTGTAAATAAATAAATAAATAAATAAATAACACGCAAAACAATGCCGATAGCAACTGTCCTGATAATTAGTCAGATCCCACATACTCACAAATGAACCCACCTAACGATTCCGTGATGTTTACAAAGAGCGAAAGCAATATCTTACTTAAACACGCACAATGAATGCACACGTCCGCACAGAGAGCCCGGCGAGCAAACAGCCCAAGATGGCGCCGCCGCTTGACGTCGCTAGTGGCATTTCATGGCGGCGCCCAGGAGGGCTCTATTGGAAAGGTCTATAGTAGAGTACAACTTAAAAAAAGAGCAGCTGCCAACAAGGGCAGACGGGCCGTGCAAGTCGGTGTTACTCGGCCAGGCAATCTGATCACAGGAGCAAAGTTGTCATGATGCACCCTTTTCAAAATGACACCGAGTTTAAGCTTTTGGTACCAGCAGAGCATCTGCTGTACTTGAATGAATGAATGAATGAATGAACAGATTTTATTTCTGAAAACAAAAAACATGCAGAAAAACGAAGCAAAGCTAAAGGCCATTCGGCCTGACGTGGCTTTGCTACGTGAAATCAACAGACAGTGCTACACCATGTACTAATTGTCAAGATGTACGCAGCAGCAAATAACTATAATACAATAGCATGAAAATTCGCAACATAAGCTACATAGACATACAAAATCAGACATCGTGGCTCTTTCTATAGTATAAAAATAAATACACAAAACACACAAATGAAATTTTCGCATTTTATATTCATGCACGCATATGTTCGTACACACATCTATACATATATACATATATACATCTGCATACATATGGGTTCGGTACATAAAAGTAAGTAATAAATGAGGAACCTAGCCTGTAATTTAGTGGAGAAATTATATTTCCACTAAGCCATTCACGAGTAGATCTTTGATGTCATATTTGAACTGGGTTAATGATATTTTAAAATTTAATTGCTCACCTAAATTATTCAGCAGCAGTGGCGCACGATATGTAGTTAGGGCTCTACCATACCCAGTCCTTGTAGCAGGAACATGAATTCGTTGTCTACGGAGCGCGTATTTCAGTGCGCTTCCGTGTGTTGTCGTAGTATGGAGTTTGTTTTTATAAATGTAAAGGAACAGCTTGTATTCATAGACCTGCCTTGCTTAAAGTATGCCGTGTTTTAAAACAGTGGACTGCTAGACATTTCCTTTGGGTCGCCATAGTAATCTTCCAACAGACGGAGCACTTTTTTCTGTAACACTTCCTATTTGTTTAAATTTTTCTCACTTGTAGTGCCCCATACAAGCATGCTATAATTCAAGCGTGAATAAAATAGAGCGTAGTATATCTTCTTTTTCAGCCAAAGCGGTATAAGTGGGTTTAGTATGAATATGCATCCAACAGTCTTGCTTAGTTCGGACACGAGGCTGTCGACATGGGTATTCCGGGACAAATTTGCTTGGAACGTCACTCCGAGGAACTTTTGTGGTTTAGCCTGCTCGAGCCTTTGCTTTTTGAACAAGATATTAATGGCGTCCTCGAGGGGCTTGTTGATAGGATGGAATATGATGTACTTACTCTTTGATATATTTAAGCATAAGCTTATTTTGATGAAGCCATTTTTCTAATTGGACTAAATATTCATTTACCTCAGCTTCAAGGTGCATGAGTATTATACCTGTAAAAAATATGTTTGTGTCATCTGCATAAATAATTAATTTTGGGGAACATGGAATGTCACACAGATCATTAATATAAGCTATAAATAGTAACGGTCCAAGGATTGAATACTGCGGCACACCATTTCTGACTGTTTTCATAGGGGAAACAATGTTTCCAACCTTTACAAATTGTTTTCTTGCGGTGAGATAATTTTTAATTAGTTTAGCTGCCACGCCCATTATGCCATAATCATGCAACCTAGATATTAGAATGTCATGCTTTACTGTATCAAAGGCCTTTTTCAAATCGATGAAAAGACCTATAGTGTACATTCTGTCTTCCATGTTCTTTATTATCTCTTCTTTGGTATCTAATAGCGCTGATTCCGTAGACCTACATTTTTGAAACCCATACCGTGCTTTATTTATTATCTGGTACTTTGTAAAAAACACTCAAGTCTGCTGTGTATGACTCTTTCAAGAACTTTTGAGAGTACCGTTAAAACAGACATCGGGCGGTAGTTCGACAGTACATTCTTAGTACCCCCTTTGTAGATAGGGCAAACGCGAGCTACTTTTAGTTCTGAAGGAAAAATGCCGGTTTCTAACATACTGTTCATGATATATGAAAGAGGCTGTGAAATTAGTGACGATACATATTTTATCGGGCTGGCTGCTATTTCGTCAACACCTGCAGCAACCATTGTCACGTATTTTACTGATTAATCTTTCAACTTCACATGGTGTGACCAAGATAAAAAAGAGTGAGTGTGATAGACGTTTTCTATCTGCTACAGGCGGATCTGTTGCACCACAAGATGAGTCTAGGTAGTCACCAGCATTACCAAAATATTCATTTATGACTGATAGTGCTTCGACATCTGTCTTACCGTCTGCAAAAGCAGTGATATCAACATGGCTTTTCTTATTACGTTCGGTTAAATTATTTACCTCATTCCAGATTTTTCTGGGATTATTGTAAATTCTTTCAAATGTGTATTGGTAGTAAGATATCCTGGCTCACTTGATATCAGTATTTAATTTGTTACGATACGTTTTATAATCCTCAAGAAGTGCTATATCGCGAGATTTAACAAACGAGTGGTATATTTTGTTTTTTTTCTTGTATTCTGTCATATAATGCGTTGTTAATCCATGGCTTGCGTATCTTCTTCTTTTTCGAGGGAATTTTCATTACAGGAAGGACGCGGTCATATATGTTCTTCAGCTTCTTAAAAAAAAGACTAAAAGCTTGGTTTGTATCCCTTTCGGCATATACTATATTCCAGTTCGTTGAAGCAACTTCAGCTCGGAATCGGTCTAATGCAATATTGTTTATTTTGCGGTACTGTTCCGTAATCTGCCTTTTATTTTGTGTTGGGGATAATGATAAGAGAGAAAAAATAGGCAGGTGGTCACTGACATTGTATGACATTAATCCGGAAATACATTTTCTGCTTGATAGATTGGTGATGAAGTAGTGTTGAAGACTTTTCCGATATGTGGCTAGGCCTTGTTATCGTGTTTGCGCACGCGTACGAATTGAAAACCGACTGGACTTGTCTGGAGTTGGGAAATCACCAAGTATATTAATGTTAATGTCACCGATAATTAAAAAAGGCACACTCGTTGAGTGTAGCTTTTGTAAGAGATTATCAAGGAAGTCAAAGAATTCTTGCTTTTTGCAAGTTGGTGGCCGATAAACCACGACAACAATTGCATTCATAACCTTGACGGCTATGCATTCAATGCACGGTGAAATGATCAAAAGATCATCAATTATTTCATGATTGAGTTGTTCTCTGACATATAACGCGATGCCACTGCCGTGACCGGAAGGACGTACCAAACCACTGTAAGTATAACCTACCAATCGTGGCGTACACATCATTTGGTGTTAACTAGGTTTCAGAAAATGTTAGAACGTCAAACTTTATTGCCAAAGAATCGAGAAAAATATCAAGATTGTCTTTCTTGTTCTTGATACTTCGTGCATTTAAATGTAGGACACTGAAAGTATGCGAGCTTTGATTAACCAGTTTGTTGAACCTGGTGATGTCATAGTACAGGCTATAGACAGGATCCATGACGAAGTCTAGTTAGGATAAGACCTGAGTGGGCAGGCTACATTGTCATTTTTGCTACATCTGCAGGCTCAACAATCCTGAGGATCTTGGACGTCTCTGTTTTGCGTGCATAGACCTTGGCACCGTTTGTCCACACAAACTTCCAGTTGGATTCTCGCTTCTTAGCAATTGCTGAACTGAGCAGCTGCCTGGCATGTTTCGTCAAGTTCTTGTTCACATATATTGGTTGATTTGATTTCAAACCCATATCTTTGGCAGATGGCCTTTGCTTTCTCGCTTTGGTTAGGATAGCATTCCTGTTGTCGCGTCAGACGAAACGAACGATTACACTCCTGTCTCCAGACCTGCCAGCAGGTATTCTATGACACATGTCTATGTCTGATGGCAAGATCTCCTCCCAAATGGCATCGCCAAGCTTGTTGACAATTTTCAATGGCTCTTCCTCAGTGGGCGCAGCTTTAATTTCTAAGTTATTTGCACGAGTGTACTGCTCGAGCTCGTCAACCTTCCGTTGCAGTTTCTTGTTTTCTGCTTCAAGTTGATCGTTTGTTTGTCTTCACGAAGCAACTTAATTTCATCGGACAGTTCCTTGACATTGTCACAAACGTCGCTGCAAAATTTTACACTTTCACGTATGTCTCTAAGCTCGGCTCACGTTTCACGGCGGAAATCATCGAAAGCTTTCGTTATCTCCTTTGCCATGATGAAAGTGGTCAATTTCAATATAGAAACATAGAAACCACAGCACGGCAGCAGTGCAGGCGCCTACCGAGGGTAAAATATAAAGGAAGCGATTTTGCTCACCTGCGTAAACGAAAAAATATAAGTGCTGCGAAGGCCACGGGCACTGCTGCCAAACTAAGGGGGCCGACACAGGAAAGCCCACTTTTGTAGTATTTTCGGGATGACGTCATTCCTGAGTCCTCACGCAGGCACAGAGTTCCAACAGCGGATCTTGATACAAGCAGATCTTGAGTCCTTTCATTGGTAGAAGCCATGGGACGTGCAAGAAGCATGGGCAAAAATGTGTAGAGTCTGAGCGCTTCAATCTTCAAAAAACCGCGGTGCAGTTCATTTCGCTTCCGAGCCCTCTTTACGCATTAAATTTCACCAAAATAAGTTGAAAAGCTTAGACGGCAGCGCTTGCTTCGCAGGACTGGTTTTAGCATTGCCAGCGCTTGCTTTTAGCTCAATAAGAAATTCGTGTTTTCATGTTCCACTCTAATAAATGAAAAAAGACAAAATTTTATGCGCCCATTCATTATTGTTGCTGCGCTCGCTTTATTTTGGTAACGTGGAAAGTTCAAAGAATGTTGAGGCCCGTGTGCTGTGTGATGTCAGTGCACGCTAAAGAACCCCAGGTGGTCGAAATTTCCGGAGCCCTCCACTACGGCGTCTCTCATAATCAGAACTGGTTTTGGGACGTTAAACCCCACAAATCAATCAAAGTTCAAAGAAGAAACTATCTGAAGCTTCGTGGAGGTGCACTGGCTGGAGGTTATAAGGGCGTGGGAAGGGCTTCACTGCAGACTTGAGTTGTATCCAACTATAGCAGGAACACGAAAATGAAGACTTTGTGCTACAATAAGGACAGGCTGAAATGGGAAGATACCATATTTACCCGAATGTAACGCGACCACGATTGTAATGCAAGGGGTGACTTTTCAGTGACGAAAAAAAAAAAAGAACACGAATGTAACGCGAGTGAAGCGGGAGGAAAAAAGTACCTTTATTTGCTGCACATCGTAGTGGCAAACACATCTCAGTTTCTACATATAAAGTGAGTTTTGTTCATTCGTCGCTTTCATCGCCATCATCGCCGGTGGTCGAACCCTCTTTGTCACTTTCTTCCTCCCAGATGAGGTCATCCTCCGTGCCATCCATATCGTTCGATATACAGCACTTTTTAAATGCGCGAACTATCATGTCGTGCGGCAGGCCGTACCAAGTGGCGGACACCCACTCGGCAATCTTCGCGGCGCTAGGTCGCTTTATCCTACCCGTAGGTGTCAAAGCCCGATCTTCTCGCATCCATTCTCCGTACAGCTGCCGCATTCCATCCTTAAATGGTTTGTTCAGGCAGACGTCTAATGGCTGCAGCACGGACGTCATACCTCCGGGAATAACAGCGAGCTGCGTTTGAGTTTCCTGCATCAGCTTCTTGACTTCGGGCGTCAGGTGACTGCGACAGGAGTCGAGAACTAGGATGGAGGCGGGGTGGAGGAGCGCACCTGGCCGTCGGCACCATACAGTCTTGACCCAGTCAAGCATAAGCGGAGTGTCCATCCAACCTTTTTCTTGGCAGCGAACAATCACATCGGTAACAGCTCCTTCGGGATGGTTTTGCGCCGGAAAATGATGTATGGCGGCAACTTGCGCCCATCCGCCAAGCAGGCTAGCATCACGGTTAGCCGCGTCTTCTCGTTGCCTGTTGTCCTTATGCCAACTTGGGGGGCACCTGTTTCACTGACAGTCCTTGACATAGGCATGTCCAAGAAAACGGGAGTCTGGTCCGCGTTGCCAATGTGCCCCAACGGCATTTGCGACGAGCGGCGCAGGTCGAGCACATAGCGCTGAAACTCCACTAGCTTCGCTTCGCAATCTGCTGGTAGCTTCTGCCTTATCGACGTTGTTCGCCGGAGGGAAAATCCATTTCTTCGCATGAACTTTTGTGCCCATCCACGTGAAGCCTTAAAGTTCTCCCGCGGGATCCCCATCTCTCGAGCTATGTCTCGGGCTTTCCACTGATTCAGCTCAACGCTGACCCCCAATAGGCGATTTTGCTGCTCAATCACAAACTCCGCCACTTTTTTTTCGAGTTCTGTGTGACGGCCACAACGAGGTCCACGGAAGCTTTTTCGGCCGGGCTCACACTTGAAGAGCGCTTCATGCTGGAGCCTCCACCCACGGATAGTTGATTCCGCCACATCTAGCCGTCGAGCCGCGGCTGAGTTCCCGATTTCCGCACCCATCAGTATTGCACTTCTCTTAAAGCGGGCATCGTACTGAACTCGTCGCGCTGCCATTTGCTCGAGCCGAAGTCGCGGAAGCACAAAGGAAATGAACCGCCCGCAAAACACGTCGTGAACAATAGGATTGAATTGGATTGGATTTGATGTTGCCAGCGTGCATATGTTGCCAGCAAAAGGTTGAAAGATCGCTAGGTTTGTCGTAGCCATTTTAAGGAGCCAGTGGGACGGCACCGCCAAGGCACGATTTGAGGTGCTTCGATTATAACGCGGACCCCGAAATCACTTCAGAGAAATTTTCAAAAAAACTTGCGTTACATTCGAGTAAATACGGTATGTACTTCACATCTGAGAAGAGGAACTGTTCATCGTGAATGTCAGCTACCAGTTCAACCAGCTTTTCTTCTTTCCGTTTGTCTAGACAATGGTGCATTGACTAAACCCACAGCTTAGGCAGAAGCTGCTGTCGACCTTAAGCTTCCAGTTTTAGTTGTTTGGCTGCCTCCTAAAACGGCTGTACAAGCACAGAGCACCATAATTGTGTTAAGTTTCAGACACTGCAGCTTGAAGCATTTAAAAGCAGCGACTAGCAGGAAACCTGTTCCTGCGAAGTCCAAAGGCATATGTACACAAACATGTCAATGCATTTGTAACACATTCTCACTGCTTAATATTCTAACTGCTATTCCAATTCACATCGTCTACGTTTACAAGCACACTGCTGGCTTGGCTTCCGAAACTATTTATTTTTCTTTGAATTGGCTTTTCCACTAAATTCACTCTTTAGGAACACTCTGCCCCACCCCACCCTTTTTCCTTGTGTAGAAGTGGCTTTGAGCAAGAAATACCTTTTGGTGGTGCAGTCAGCCCCCTTTATTTTCTATGTTCCTCATACAAGGGGAAAAAGTTAGTAGAGCAGTGCAAATAGGAAAATTTTGAATGTGAAACAAATTCAAATACTTGTGTTCAGGTGCGAATCTAATAAAATATCTTTCGAATAATTTTGGAATATTTTAAAATATTTTTTAAATAATGCCATGCCAAATTATGAAGAAATGTGCAGCTAAGCATGGGCGAAAGAAATTTATTCCGCGACTAGTGTACTCCCACAGTGTCATTCTAAAGTCCTGAAGAACACTCAAACAGAGAACTGCAGAAGAGAAAGCTAACTTCAGCACAGTACACGAGTGTAAGCTTTCCCGCAGTACTCGAGTGTTAGCTTCACTGCAGTACACAGGTGTAATGTGAGAATGGGCCACTTGTCACAAGACAGCACATTTCTTTCCCTTAATTACCAGCTTCAAATAGTTCAAACACTAAAATTCAGTGCAAATCGAATCGAAGTGCCATTTGAAAGTTATTCAAAATTTACAGTATTTGCACACCCCTAAAATTGACCCACGAGTTATGGCTAAACCAAACTAAGTTGATATTACAAAGGACCCTGCCAACAGGCACACTTTCTGTCACTACCATTTCACACTCAAGTCACTATCTTGTAGAGGTGCTTGTGCTTTACTGTTTACTCTGTGCTAGTCTTATCCACCACTCAGCCTGATGATCCCATCGATAACATGAGCAGACCAATGCTATGACCACTGGCCAAGCTTAAAAGGATGAAATGGCATTAGCAATGTAAAAGGCATTGCAACAAAATACTGGTCCTGAAACTTAAGCGACCTACAGTGAAATGAAAACAGCATCATCAACCCACACAATACTTATCGCTACTACCACTGGAGTGATGACAAGTTTTATAACATGTGAAAATATACAAAAAAAATCATACTAGATGAGAGCAGAGCCTTTGGGAAAGGCTAGGTACATAAACAGAGGCCAGAAGCTTGACGAAAGTATGGATAATTCAATTATTTTCCAAATGTATAATTATTGTTCTTTTTGGGGTTTTACATCCCAAGGGCAGCTATGATTATGAGAGATGCCGTAGTGGAGGACTCTGGAAATTCTGACCAGCTTGGGGTGCTTTAACATGCACTGACATCGCACCAGCACACAAGCCTCAACATTTCGCCTCCATCGAAATGTAGCCACCGTGGCCAGAATTTGATCTCCCGACCCTCGTATCAGCAGCAGAGTACCATAGCCACTAGACCACCATGGCGGGGCCAAATGTACAATTACTATTAGAAATTTCACTCTTGACAGTGTTCAGCAACCCATAAAAAATAGTGGTACATCATGCTATGACAGTGATAACAGAGAGTCTAAAAAAAGAGGAGCACTGACACCAAATTTTCAAGCCAAGATTTCCTTTGAGGCCAATTTGTATGAACCGCCCCAACCACACATCAGCTACAAAATACCAAGGGTAAGTGTAGCTAAGAACATAAATGTTAAATCAATTCTAAAGGATATGCCATGAAAAAGAGTGAAAAACAATGAACCTTGCCACATCAACATGATGTGCATGTAAAGAACCAGCAACCAACTAAACACCCCTTTTCAACCTCTCCTATGAAGGGATAAGTTGCAGAGTGAGCAACACAATGTACACTATGAATATTGCGTGTACAACGAGGAACAGCTGTGTTCCTGCTTTTTGCAACCACTGTGCCCCCATACCTTCGGAACAAGCGTCTCCCATGTCTGCTTTTGCAGCTGGCCAACACCGTCTTCATGAGGCACAAGGGTTGAGGACGATGACAAAGGTAGCAAGCACATTAGGAAACATGCGCAAGCATAGCAGACAAATTATCGATGGGATGCTCAGAGTTGTGCTTGGCCACATAGTAAGCTGTGTTTAGACCGCCCTTGCTCTTTCCCCGCCTTCCTCAAGGTGCTCCAAGTCAAAACTGCCACTGGGTGCTAGTATTAAAACGGCTAAGGATAATCTGCTGCAGTGTGCTTTAGAAAACAGGCATCTTGTAATGGTGAGTGGATTACCTACTCATTACAACAGAAAAAAAAAAGATGTAAAATTTTTGTGCCAGCACTCCCTTTACAAAAACCCGCCTTTTCAGTAATGCTCCAAGATGTGAACCAGTTCTTGCCATCTGCATTATGACAACATAATATATACAGTGAAACCCCGATAATACCACGTTCTTGGGACCGTGAAAAAGCCTAGTAAAATGCGGGCGTCGTAAAATCCGAACAAAGAAATCTGTGCCCTTGAGTGCACAGCAATCCGCTGGTGTGATTCGCAACAGCCAAATTGAAACATGCCACACGCTAGAGGGGGGACGCGGCCTTGGAAAGCTGCAAAATCGCGAAATACACACTTTTCGGAAAACCACATATTTGCATTGTATGTGTCATAAACTACCCCTCCTGTATTTTCCAGTGTCTAATTCGTCCTAAAACTACTACTTCATATCAAATATATTAGGAGCAGCGGCAGCTGCTGTGCCGCCCAAACAGGCTCCGAAACAGCACTTCAAGCGAGCGCTGTTCACTTGCCATTCAACCGACCGGTGGCATTTTGGTTTTGTTCATGAATTCCTGCGCTTTTTTCCACCACCGTCGGCGGGAGCAGCAGTAGCGTTGTGCAAGCATGGTTCGTGCGTGATTGGGGTGCAGGGGCATTCGAGTATCCCCCGCACTTGGATGAGAAGCGGTGATTGAGCCAAGCGTGCGCTCCTCCTGAGTGGGGGAACGTGCGGCCTCCACTGGCTGCTGTGCGTGATGACACGGTAGGTGGGTGCCTCTGGTGGGTGACTCTGGTGGGTGCATCGTGTGTCGTCTGCTACGGTTAGGGTTAGTGCCTGCTTCATGCTTGTCATCGCAATGTCTGCCTTTGTGTGTGCCGCTTCGTTTTTCGTTATCACAGGAGAAAGATCGCATGAGAGTGGGAGAGATGGTTGGTGGGAAAGGGTGCAAAGAATGAGGGAAGACCACAATCGTGCCACTCTATGCCGCCGATTGCGGTGCCCTGACAGCTCCTGAAAGAGCCGGTGCGACGAAAGACGCCCGCGGCACACTTCCCTTATCTTCACCGTTTGGTCACCCTGCTTCGCGTGGATCGTCGTGTAACGCGGGTTTGGCGTAAGATGGAATCATATATTTGAAGTTTTTAACGCACTTGGTCCATGGGGCGTTCACCAGGACGGGACTAATCTGTCGTAAAATGCGGGTAGTCGTAAAACTGGGGGATGTAAAACCGGGGTTCCACTGTACCATATTCCTGTGCATTACGTGTAAATTCCTGGCCCATGAAAAGATGGCCTTAGTTTCTTACTTTCCGTATTACTCGATTTGATTCACAGCAATGAGTGGAAAATTTTTTTGAGATCGAAGCTGCGATTCAAGAGTTCGACATGGTGAAGTAACAGACATTGCACATAATGGCCCAAACATGTGCTCTCGAGCAAGGAAATCCTACCAGAACAAGTGAATCATCACAGGAGGAGAATCATTTTGTAGGAGAATGCAAACTAATTAATGTATATGCAGTGGTTTATGGTACGCAGGCCTTTTTTATTATGTTTTAGGCTTTTCAATGTGCCTTCATAGAAAATTAAGAGGAAAATTAGAGCAGCAGTGCTTTCAAGTTGCTGCAGAGAAGCATGCTTTCAGCACAGCAACGCTTCCAAACAATGCAAGGAAGAAAAACAGTAAGCATAACCCACGAGCAGGCTGCATACCTTCTTGTCAAAGTGCTCCACGATGTTGTGTGTCTTCTACTTGTCTCGGTCAGGTAACTGGGCTGCAAACACATCTTGGTCTTTGAGACCTTACAACTGCTTATCTTCTGGATCAGAGTCCCAGTTAGGCTCCTGCTTCACCTTCACTTCCTTGCCTCTACTGCTGGCAGTAGGCCTGCAACCAAGGATGACAACATAACCATTGAAAAATGGCATGGTGCCGAGGGAATAGCCTGTCACTGCACATCACAACTGAAACATAAAAAAAGTTTCAAGATCAACTACAATCAGTGACGTTCACTTACCCTTGCCGTGCTTTCTTTCATTTTTGCAATTTTTTTCCTTTCAGTGATTATTTCTCTTGAACTGATAAGCACCTTTTATTTGACTCGTGCATTTCCTTTTCCTTAATGTGGCATTCGACAGTGTATAATTAATAATAACTAGCACATCAATATTTGTGTGTTAAGTATAAGCAATGTAAGATGTTCCTTCTGTATTTTGTTTTGCTTTTCTGTTATGTTTATTTCTTTCTTTCTATTACACTTAAGGTTACTTATATACAACTTATCACTTACTGCTTTACATCAGTAGCCACTTATTGTTACCACAACACCGCTGCATTAAACGTGTCCCAAATGTAATACCTTTAGTGAGGCCCTTGAGGAGTATTTTAGAAGAAAAAAGGAAAAGAACTAAAATAAAGATTAAGGTTGTGTGACTAGTTATTTTTAAGACTGCTTTACATATGAACTTAGTAATGGCTAAAGCAAATCAAAATGAACACTTTTTATATAATTAGTGAGTATTCCGCAGCTCTCATTCCAAGTAATGTATATAGTAGAACCCCACTGACACCTTTTTCACAGGACTGTAACTGATAAACATGAAAAAATAAAAAAATAATAATGAGCAACACAGATTATTCATCAATGCTTATCCCTGAAGAAAATCATGCTGTCTTTTTTGGTCCTTTTAATTGCACCAGCAAGCATGAACAGTACTTCAAGCACTTGCCATGTCTTCAAATCTGGTGGCATTACATCACTGTTGTCACTGTCATTCACAGGCGGCTGAACGCCTCACAAAAGCAAACGCATTCATGCTTTAGCAAAATCAGATATGACCTTATTAATCGATGGAACTGCGAAGTTCACAACGTTATCTGTGGAATTCTAATCATCTTAGGCAGTTTTGCTGGCACCCAAGGTTAAAGGGGAGAAAGAATGACGCACTCAAGCAATTACAGCACGCTTTTGCAACGTGAAAACATAGTAGAAAGGCATGGACACCTCCGATGAAAAACCTGACTGTGGAGACAAACACCATCTGAGAGGCTTTACCTTCGCCAACTGCATGCACCAATACACATCGCCATAGACAGCACTGTCAAAGATCAAATGCGAATCGCAGACGCTGTCACTTTGTTCAGGAAGGAGAAATGTGTCATAGAAGCATCTGTGGGTACCTTCATGGTCAAGCAAGGGCATACAGTGGCACCAAAAGTCAACATGGCCATGCTCTTTCATGGCTGCTCTGCTGGCTCGCACTGCATTTTGTGATGTAGCATGTGGGAACAGCCCCAGAGTGATGAGAAGAGCGGGCTTCCCAATAGATTAGATCGTACAGAAGCTATAACAGGACCGCTGGAAAACGAATGAACAGCCAGGAAAACACAGAAATGAGGAATCTAACAGCGGAGTTCTACTGTATCTAGGTAGCGAACCTTGTCTTCTTTGTGGGCCAATGCTGAACTAACTTTTGACGTTAATGTGCTTTATTTGGTACGATGTGACCATTTAGAAAGCTAATATGTGTAGATGTGTGCATAGGAAAAAGAATACCCGCTTCGTCGTTCTTTCTCAGATCTAGCCCACGGTGGTAGAAGTATTTAGGTGGACCAACGGCGACTTCGGAGAGGGGCAACTTCGGTGCGCGTTTTGTGCAGATGGCCCGAGATGGCGCCACAGTACCTGAGGCCGATACGCGTTATCATGCAAGGTCGCTTCGGGACCGCGAACGTCGCTCGAAATAAATGAACTCAGCCTTCGCGCTATAACCAGCACAAAAAAAAGATAAAAAGCGGCGGACAAATACGAGATTTTCACTATGCAGCCACAGATATCTGTTGAATATGTTCAATTCACCACCTTGAAGATTCATGATAGGAGGATGCCTTCGCATTCGGAGATGTGAACGGCGAAGTCGCGTTGAAATGTGTCATTACTTCTGTTTGTTGAAGTAATGTTTACCTAATTAGACAAAAATAACGTTTTAGGCATAGTATTACAGCAGCGAAACGTAGTGTCGACTGCTGTCTCTAACTTTCAAAGCAATTTGAGGTCGTTGATTATGCTTTAAAATAAAGTGTGATAAGTACTTTTGTTAATGCTAGCTAGCCGCACATAAAACACTGAATTTTAGCGAAGTGCCAGCAGGAAAATTTCAGGCACCGACGACGTTTCACGGCATGAAAATAACGTCTTGGTTTGGCACCGCGAGAAGGGAAGACATATTTACAGTGCTGGGTACGTGTTTCCGATTCTTTCTCGGATTCCTTCCATGTGATTTTTTTCACTGCCTATGTCTGAAATAGTCACCCAGACACCGCTTTACGATTTGGTCCTTAAAGGAGCACGTCCATATGGGTGTATGGTGTCTTTACGAGCGCAGCTGGTACGTCGCGGTGGTACAGTGGTTACGACACAGTGGTCGAAGTATTTCTACCACAGTAGGTTACGGTGCTCGGCCGCGAACCGAAGGTCGCTGGTTTGGCCCCGGCCGCCGCGATCGCATTTTGATGGAGAAGTGCTAGAGGGCCCGTGTACTGTGTGATGTCAATGTACGCAAAAGAAAACCAGATTGCCGAAATTTCTGGAGCCCTCCTACGGCATGGCTCATAATCATATCGTGGCTTTAGAACGCGAAACCCCAGATATTCTCATTGTTACAAGCGCAGCTCACACGGGCAGAGGACGGCACAATCAGGTAGGGATGGTTCAGGGAAAAGTACTACTCGCGGTGTGGACTAAATAAAAAACGGCACCTTTCATCACAGTGATCTTTTTATTCACGAACAAATGCTTTCTTTTAATTGAATGCTTCGCCACAAATAGAATAAAACAGCACTTCAAATCAAAGGAAAGCAGCATTGAAAACACTTGTGAAAAATCATGTACTGCAACTTTGAGGCAGCAACTCACTGGATTAGCTTCGAAAGCTTCCGCAGCTTTTGAGATTTGTTGCTCTCATTCTTGTTGAGTTGCTTGCAATATTGCCGCATCCGCACTCCTACATAGTAGTGAAGAACTTGTGCCATGATGTCTACTTTGTGTTGATTACATGGAAATGACAGGTTGTAGTTATCTAACACAAAGTCGATGGTCAAGTCGTATGCTTGCTTATCACCAGCATGCTTCGGAAATTTTCGTTCAGTTTCTTTCAGAAGATGAAATAGGGCAGCATTTGGGTGCGTTAGTCCTCCTCTTGTCTTCAACACTACAAGAGCTGCTTCAGCTCTAGACAGATCATTTGTTGCAGTCAATCCAAGCTTACACATTGAGCAATTTGTGTATTTTAGGAGTTTCCTGCACAGAAACCCACACACATAGTAAATAATGCAGTCGGTAATGCTGTCTGATGCAGGCACAGCGTCAAATACATCCTCACACTCAATCCCATCATGCACGAATCCATCAATCTTGCTCTTCAGCTCATCCAGCCGCGATTGAGTGGCCACATCATCCCTAAAAGCCGATGTCAAATCAGACAAGCTAAGGAGACGTGGCTCTTCACTAGGAAGTAACTGGCAATTCCCATATTTGGGTGGCTTTACAAGGCTGTAAATAGATAGCATACTGTATAATTGCAAAAACGTCGGCAAGCAAGGATGTTCATTTTGGCCCCAAGCTTGGCGTATGACACCAAAAAACTTTTACAACACATCTTGGTTAAACTTTGCCGTTAACACATATTTGAAATCACATTTATTTAACAAGTAGTCTGAGAGCTGAATTGTCGACAGAATAGACACTCGCAATCCCTCAGCAGTGGTTTGTGATAAAAAATTTTGAGGGTCAATTCGTCCTGCCTTGACCTCTTCCTCCCATTCATTAAGCCATTTTAGGGACGATTCGAGCACTTCAAAATCCTTTCCACCTAATCTCAGACCATCCTTAGGGTGTCTGCGATTCATGGCATCAAATACATTGTTCATTCGCACTGTGAAATCAACTGTGCCTTTGACATTTTCAAGGCCCACTGTACCTTTGTTGCAATAAAATTCCAAACCTTTCGCAACACTCATACTGAACAGTTGCGTTGCAAGTTTCACTCTCATCTTTTCTCTACTTGATGGGTTTAAATGAGAAAAGGAGAGCTTCGGACAAACTATGAGGCAGCCTTCATTCTTAGTGTCTACCACATAGAGCTTGTCATAATGTGGCCAAAACACACGGGTGCCATTCACACAAAAAACTTTTTCCTTCATGAGACAGTTCCGCATACATTTGACAAAGTGTGGTGCATCAGAAAAAACAAAAACAAGTCTATCCTCACATGCAGGACTGGTGAAGCTATTCTGTGTACCATGCAGTGCTCCAGTCACACCAAACTGTTTCCACATTGACCGGTTTGTTGCAGCACCATCACAGACAATTGCATCTACATATGCACCAGCATCCTCAAGCAGAAGAATGGCTTTCCCGATAAGCTGAGCCAACACTGTGCCTTTTGTAGGACCATGACTTGCGAAGACCGCAACAGGCTGTGAATAATTTTCTCCAAAAGAACGGAATGTAAAAACAAGTCCGTCGTCTGCCAATTTCTGGGATACTTCGACTTCACCTCCAAAGTCTGCATGGCCTGTGTAAGACATAGTTGTCGCGTTCACTCTCATTTCCTTTCGGACATGGATCTCGTCGAAGATCAGAATACCATGCTTCTGAAAAGTGTTCTTGCTTGCTAACTTTTTCTTGAAGGCGGCAAAAAACCCACTGTCAAATCCACACTTCACACGAACCATTGAGAGATACTTTCTTGTAGTTGCAACACATGGCAGTGGCAGGATGTTGTTGTTCCTCAAAAAAGAGTACCCTGACGGGCTGCGGATATGCAGCAGCAGGCACCGTAGAAGCCATTGCTCACTATAGCGCCTGCTTTTCTTGTTCGTACACTTAGCAGCTGATACGCACTCTTTAATAGTGGTTGCCTGTCCTTCAGGAATGTCCAAGCCACGCAGCTTATCACCCAGTGCTTCATCGGATATACTTGATAGCTTTTCCCGTGCAGTTTTCAACTGGGAGCTAAGCAACTACTTTTTTCGTCAGATGATCAACTGATCTCTTTAGTGCGTACTGGGCCCTTCTAAATGCAACAATACTGCTGCTTTGAGCAGTGGCCGTGCGGATGTACCGAGGGGCTTTTTTTTCTTTGGCCTTGCGCAGCATACGTTTTTGATGCATGCGAAGTGTTGTAGGAAGGCACTGGCAACGTGTGGCACTGGCTAGTGACATCAACAAAACCACTTGTGGGCTGCACATTTGGGTACTCCTTTACACTTGGCCCGCCGGCACACAAGCGAATTTCACTCACTCGCCTGATAAGCATTTCAATATCTCTCCTGCTACTAACGCTGCAAGGGAGTTGGAAATATTCAGTGGGTGCACGTTTACCTAGCAGAGCTACACTTACGTTCAGTTGTTCGTCAAGACTCACCACCCTTTTCATGACGACACGGCTAGGAGCAGCAGAATAATAGTTATAGTTAGCGCCAGTTGTGGCACAATCTGGCTGTGTAGCGGCCGCACTGATCACGAAAACTTCACAAAACATGATTGTTTTCAAGCCGTCAATGTCAACCTTGTGGCAAGCCCATGCTGCTGTTGGGAGAGGCATGCTACTGGCATTCTCGAAAACTTCCTCGATCAGATTTGTGGCAGACACCGTGACTGGCGTTGTGTCGAATACTGCGGCATCAGATCCCACGCAGACTCTTTGATCCATCTCACTGACCGCGTCGCACGCGTCGGGGTCTGTGTTGGCGAGAGTTCTTCAAAGCTGGTTGAATTTTCCACTCCGACACGGCGCCGTTTCGTGGTAGGAGGGCGCGAACGGTCCGCCGGCTCCTTTCTTTTTTTCTCGGTCTTCATCAAGTGTGCAGGGCAGCCGGGAAACTTCGTCGGCATGGCGTCCTTTGCCAGCGCCGCCAATCATGGTGCACTGACAAGGACGTGTCCTTTGTAGACTGCTTCCCACGTCTTCGTTACGTACTTGGGCTCGAAATGCTTCTCGCACACATAGTCAGTTGACTATAGCACGCGGTCCTTGCGCGGAATCGCATGGCGCCATATCTTCAGGCGGTCCGCTTCTCGGGGTGCAGCAAAAATCGACACTTTTTCGGTGCAGGTCTTGTAGCCAGAACTGCACCCTGGCACAAAACACTTCTTGCCCATATCGTGGCTTGCTCACCCGAATAGCACAGCTTGTTATCGCACAGAAGGAATGAAAACAAGGGTCCAACGTGGCAACAATTACGACGACTAAATGCCGTGCTCGTTCACAACAGCGATAGGAGCCGGCTTGCCCGGATCACGTGAGACTGTCGGCTCCGCGGCCGCTCCTGCCATCTCGCGGCAGGATGGAGAAGTATGCACCAAAGTTCCATGCAGCGAGTGTACGGCGGCGGCGCTGCGTCGTTCCACCTGCATTTCTACCACCGTGATCTAGCCCACATTATGTAGCCTTAAAGACCTGCAATGGTGAATATTAGCAACACTGTGACACCAAGTAATCTAGCCTTACAATATGTGTTATGAACAATGCAATATGGAATTCTGAAAGACACAATAATGTGAGAGAGTGAAAGACAGCTGCAACATCCAAAACAATATTACAGAAAAGAATTCAGCAAGACAAACAGGTATAAAATTCAAGCCGTAACTACAACTATAAAATTCAAGCCGTAACTAACTCCAGCATTCACAACTATGCTTTAGATTGAAGCTTCCGCTTGGCTCCTAGGGATAGAGGCAACAAAACTTCGCCTTGGCTGAGCAAAACACAGTGCTTCAAAGCACTTCTTAGCAGTACTACAATAGCCAGTTTGATAAAAACACACTCAAAGTGGTAAATTTAGTATGCGCGAAAGGAAACCCATCATGTAGACCAAATAGAAGTGCCAAGTGAATGGGTTCTCGCATAATATTCAAGATATTTGATGAAGAAAAACAAAAAAGAGAAACGCATTTATAGAAAATCCAGCCACATTTCTACATTCATGTAGAAATGTGGTTTAGATTGCCGTTTAGAAAAGCCGTTTAGATTGAAGCTTCCGCTTGGCTCCTAGGGATAGAGGCAACAAAACTTCGCCTTGGCTGAGCAAAACCAAAGCGACCTTCTGAAAAACGGCTACACAAAAGCCTTCGTTGGAAAGGTTGCTCGCCGCCAGTCTAATCCCCGCCGACTCCTTCGAAAGGACAATGACCTGCCGCATTCCAAGCCCATACGCGTGTGTATTCCCTACGTTCCGGGTACCAGCGAAGCGCTCGCACGTGTGCTGTCCGAGCAGGGAATAAGAGTAGCACACAAGCCAATTTCCACGCTTGGCCGTTTCTTTCCGCGCCCGAAAGACAGGCTGCCGAGGGAGAGAGCGCAAGGTGTGATTTACTCCATTCCTTGTTCGGATTGCCGCGCGTCGTACGTGGGAGAGACGAAGAACTTCCCAGAGCGGCTACGTCAGCACAAGAACGATGTCCGCAAGTTCGACAGACAAAGGAGTGCATTAGCTGAACACAGCGAGGTGAACGACCACCGCATCGATTTTGACAACTCCCGCGTCCTCGACTTGGAAACCAGTTTTCACAAGCGAC
Source organism: Hyalomma asiaticum (assembly GCA_013339685.2). Lineage (NCBI taxonomy): Eukaryota > Metazoa > Arthropoda > Arachnida > Ixodida > Ixodidae > Hyalomma > Hyalomma asiaticum. The sequence continues at coordinate 27,069,353 of CM023481.1, forward strand.
TCTTTGTGGAATCATGGCACATTCAGGCGACACCTGCAAACGTGAACCGGTCTGCAGGTGCAATGCCAAGTGTCTATTTTAGCGGACTCCGGCACCTGATTCAACGTTAGCATGACCTCGGCTTGAAGAACGGGAAAAAAAGAGAAAGGGAGAAAGGAAGGAAGAGAGAAGAAAGAAGGCCTTATAAGCACTGCTGCTGTCTGGTGCCCTCCAGTCACCCCTGAAGAAGGGTCCGAGTGGGACCCGAAACGTCGGGTTTTTTAATGTTTAGAAGTAAATTTTACTTTTAAATGATTACAATTTGGTTGGTGCCCCCCTGTTTTTCACCTTTAATTTCGTCCCAACCAGACAGATCTCTGTCAAATGTTCACCTTTAATTCTGTTAGACTTCCTCAGGACGTTGCAATAACACTGTGGAAGTACACTAGTCATGCAATATTTTTTGCCCATGTCGAGCAGAACATTTGTCCATAATTTCACATGTTATTAGTAAAGAAATATTCAAAAATTAATCAAAAAATATTAGATTCAATTTGCACTTGAACATAAATATTCAAATTCGCTTCGCACTTATATTTTTGTTATACACACAGCTCTAGAAATTTGTCATATAAATGCAGCTGCTGCACAAGGAGTACACATATGGTTATAGTTGAAGTTTTTGTTGAATTTTTGGTTTCTGTTTCTGGGCATTGCATTGGGCAGCACTGTCACTGTCTAACAAGCTTGGCCACAAAGCTGTGACGCACATGCTGTTCCATCGCCGTTGCTCACGTGCATGTCCTGCACCTGTGCAAGTTCACTTACTTTGCTGAGGCAAAAGTTCGAGACCCAACAGAAGAGGGTGCTGGGGTCCCCAAGGCTCGAACGTCACATTGTTGCAGCCTCTTTTCTCCCTGCTTTTGTTCACCAGATACCCGCGGGGAAAATACAAGACGTCATTCAGGCTTGCCTGATGCCATAGTTCACTGCTCATTCTACGTAATACAGTCCCGGTCCCGGGTATATCGAACACGGATATATCGAATTATTGGCTATATCGAACAGCCGAAAAATCCCCTTGAAAAACACATGTAAAGGTATAGGGCACAGGTGTGCTTATATCGAACACTTGTACGCCGACATATTCGATATATCGAACGGTGCGCCGCGCTGGTGCCGTGACATTGATCACAATTCAGTCGAGTTCCAGGAGAGTTACGGACCCTTTTCGTGCGTGCGCGTCGAAAATGTGATTGCGCTGCTTCAATAAGTTTGCACAGCGCTTGCGACCACAATTCAGTCGCGTTCCAAGAGAGTTACGGACCCTTTTCGTGTGACCGCGTCGTAAATGTGATCGCGTTTGCACAGCGCTTGCGATAACAATTCAGTCGCGTTCCAAAAGAGTTACGAACCCTTTTCGTGCGCGCGTCGAAAATGTGATTCCGTTGCTTCAATAAGTTCGCACAGCGCTTATTCAGTCGCGTTTCAAAAGAGTTACAGACCCTTTTCGTGCGCGCGTGTCGAGAATGTGATTGCGTTGCTTCAATAAGTTTGCACAGCGCTTGCTAGCGCACCTGTTTGTCTGCTGCGGTATTCAGCTTGCAAGGTGTGGTAAAGTGTTTTTTAATAAGTATGCCAACAGCTTGAAGCACCAAATAAAACTTACACGATAGTCTGCACCGGCGGCTTCGGCACGATGTGCATTCTCAAGCTAATCCACGCACTCTCGCATGCAGTCCCCAAAAACATAGCCTTTGAGATCTGTTTCCGTCGGCGCCCCATGCAACAGTGGCTATTTCAGATCTCGAAGGCCATGCATTTGCGAATTGTACACCCCTGGCGGTTTTTCGTTTTTTTTGCTGCTTGTTTCAAAAAGCCCAAGTGGCATTGCCACCGCCGAGAGCATGTTTCGACAGGAGTAGGACCCCGTTGCAATCGTTGCTCTTTTGTTTGTGTGTTGTGCTGGCTTAGTGTTCTGTCGCCGCTCTCACGTTTCCGACTTGTGCGCGGCCCACGGTGTGCGCAGCATCTCTTGGCCCTGGTAGCCATGGACGCGAAGAAGCGTAAGAACTTAGACTTGGCAACCAAAACCGACATCATTCGGCGAGTGGAGGCTGGAGAGAAGAAGTCGTCGGTCGCAGAAGCTTTCGGCTTTCCTCGGAGCACATTGAGCACGATTCTGCGGAACAAAGCCGATGTAAAGGCGAAGGCTGCCCAGTCGTGCCGTTCTAAGGCTTGTCGCGTGCGTGCTCCTGCGTACGACAACATTGAAAAAGCGCTGTACGCCTGGTTTTTGGACACTCGGGCGAAAAACATTCCCTTTGATGGCCCGATGCTCATGGAAAAGGCGAAGTGGTTCGCTGCGGCCTTGGGGTTTGATGACTTTACTGGTGGCACCGGTTAGCAGCAACGCTTCAAGAGTCGCTATGGCATCGTTGGGAAGACCCTCTACGGCGAAATCGGCGCGACAAAGAGCCAGGACATAGAGAAGTGGCTCTCCGAAGAGTGGCCGAACATTCGCGACAGCTTCTCACCGTCGGATATATACAACGCCGACGAAACGGCGCTCTTCTGGCAAATGTTGCCGAACAAGACTTTAGATCTGAAAGGGACCTCTTGTCATGGAGGGAAAACGAGCAAAGTGCGCGTCTCAGTCTTGCTCGCGACGAACATGGATGGCTCTTGCAAGCTACGGCCGTTCGTTATCGGCAAGAGCAAGTCGCCGCGCTGCTTCAAGAACGCGAAGAGCCTCCCAGTCCGATACGCGTTCAACAAAAAAGCATGGATGACGCGGGACCGTTTTTCCGAATGGATGCGTGCATGGGATGCCGAATTGGAGAAGGCGGACCGCAATGTTTGTCTTCTTGTAGACGATTGTTCTGCGCATCATGTGGTCAGCCACCTGAAAAGGATTACAGTCAAGTTTTTGCCGCCCAACACCACGGCGAGGCTGCAGCCTCTCGACCAAGGCATTATCAAATCTTTTAAGGTCGGATACAGGCGACGTCTGGTGGAGAGGCTCCTGATCAACATTCGGATAGGGGTCGAACTGAAAACCGATCTCCTCGGAGCGATACAGATGGTAACCAGCGCGTGGAATGACGTCAAGCAAGCCACGATCGTGAACTGCTTCGGTAAAGCTGGCCTTCTAGCTTCACCTGACGACTTAGGGAGTGACGGCGATGTCACAACCGACAACGACATAGAGTGCCTTGAGGATGAATTTCGCCAGCTTTCAGCGTTTCCTGGTGCCATCGCAGATGGGGCCACAGCGAGCGATTTCGTCAGTGCTGATGATGATGTGCAAGCCGTTTCGGACCGCACCGATGCAGAAATCGTGGCCGACGTCGCCAGTGCCGAAGCAGCGATGATGATGCCGACGACGCCTCGACGCAACCCTGTACCGCTGCAGAGCTTGCGTCGGCATTCAGCCTTATTCGCCGCTGTTGTGGCGCTACGGAAGGTGCTGGACTTGCCTATGTGGAAAGCCTTAACAATATTGAGGATGGCCTCATGAATTTAATGGCTCAGACAAAGAAGCAAGCCAAGCTCACAGACTTGTTTCGTGCCAAATAAAGTGCGGTGTATTTCGTGTTTTTCTTTTGATATTCTGGGCAGGTCGGCAAGCGGAAGCTTAGCGCAGTCTTTGGAAACCGCTCCGAGACTCGCAGCGCTTCAAGGTAACCCTTAAATGGACATATTTTATATTTTGAATTATCGATATATCGAACTATTTCGCGACCCCTTCGAGTTCGATATATCCGGGATCGGACAGTACTAATGCGGTTTATGGCACTAAAAGGGGAGGCCAGATATTAACCGATGGGTGAGAGCAGAATGGGACAATAGGAGAGGGTGGTGAACTACGCTATCCTGCACATCTGGCAGGCACTGAAGAAATACAGAAGGCGCGACTATAAAATGCACACATATTTATTCATAATGCACTGAACATGGTGCCAAACTATATTAAGTAACTCACACTACTGATATTAAACTTATACACAGTAGCCCCAAGGAACCGTACTGTTTTGACCCTTAAGTTATGGTGTGATATTGCCCCAGCTTTTGCAATTCACTAGAAATACAAGAGGTGTCTCGTTTTTCTCTTCCCGATTGCCAACAAGATGACGAACATGACCTTTATTTTTAGTACCTCGATAGTTAGTAAGATGCCAATCACAATATTCTTGGCTGCCGTCTCATTAAAGAAGAATCTAACAACGTACTCTAAAAGTAAACTTGCATTAGTTTGTCTACAGGTATTGTATTGTGGCACAAGAACAATTTGTCGCATACTCTCTAGACAGATGGTATGCAACCAAAACTGTTGTTCAAAGGTGACACCATCACATGCATGCTGAAGAGAAGCATCTCTTACTAGATTTATGGAATTCGGAACACATGCATTCAGAAAACAGTAAAAGGGATCGTGAACCATCCTTTAGGCTTGGTAAAGAAACATCCTACAGATTACCCAAGAATCAGGTGTCTGAGCTATGATGTAAACAAGCACTCTCCACAACGCAGCCAGCTCAGTAGCTGTGGCAGATGTGCAGCGACCCAAGGTGGCAGAAATTGACATGTTTACCGACGGGATCCACAGACCTATTGCCGATGATGTGGCCGTAACAGAGCCATCAGTGTAAATGTGGCGGCAGGATCTGTAGTGGGCGTTAATATGCTCCAGGGCGAAATATTTCAGTGCTGGAGCTGGCGTGTTGCTTTTACTCTTGATACCCTCAATATTTCCTGCACTGTAGACACCATGCTGATAAGAGCGGCCAGACACACCTTGGTAGTAGCTGTTGTAAGCAGTGCCTCATGCTCAATGTCTGGAAGCAATGTGTACTTGGTTCTCTGCTCAAGTACTTGATGCATGGCTTCTACACGGGCCCGAGCTGACTTCTTGCGCTGCTATTGTGGAGTACCTGCACACACAAAACACAGGAAGTACTGCATATGACCGTGGTTGAAACATCAATGACCATGCTTTTGCTTGCAATGCACATTATAACAGCCTTCATCTACATTTCATACGTCAGCCAGCAACCTTCAGTGCAAAACAAAATGACTTATTCGTGGGGTTCATCATCACCAGAAGCAACAAGCAGGGCAATAAGGGAGGCCTACGGTACCTAAGACCCAAGGTAGGTGGTCTTCGTACATTAGGTATATAAACATGTGCATACTGATGGGGTCGATATGTGGGAGCTGCAGCCAGCGATTAAATGGATGACAAGGTGTCCAGTAAAATTATGCCACTGCTACAATACATCGAATGACAGTGTGTGGGAGTTTTAGAGAGCATAGAAATGCTCTGCTCAAGGCACCCCAGCAAGTCAATCAACACAACCTAACAAAAGCTTGTGAAATCAAGTACAGTGGAACCCCATTCATACGTTTTTCAGCGGGCCGGGGAAAAAACGTAACAGCCGAGAAAACGCAAGAGTTATGAAAGCTCCGAAAATGAATGAGAACAGGGCCGCTTTGACTTCAAACAATTTATTTCAGCAAGGTGATCCATCTAGATCGCCGACCAATAATTTGGACAGCCGCGCAGTACCGCCAGTGCGCCCATAGATTAATGTGTTAAGACGACCGATATTTCGGAGGGTTTCTGGCTCTAAATTCGATAATTCGGACTCCATTCGTGGCTGTCGAGCGCAGTGAATGGGCCGCCATTATAGTCTCCGGCGCCCCGTTGAGAGAAAGTATGGCCTAGAGATCGCAATGAAAACTGTGATCATTGAGGCTTAGTTCCAGCGTGACGCGCCAATTTTGGAGGCAAGTCGCCCCGTCACTGCGATCATCTCATCCTGTTCCGGCACCCCGCGCGTGGTTTGTGATTGCGAGTACGGCTGGTCATGTTGGGTCCGCGATCGCTCGATAGCGCTAAGCTTTCACGTTCCGTCTTCAGTGCATGTTTACCGTATTTACCCGCATAATTTGTGCACTCGCATAATTTGCGCACCCCTGATATTTAGCCAGCTTTACAAAAAAATAATAAACATTCCTCGCATATTTTGCGCTCGCCATCTGGCCCGAACCAGCTCGCCGGTGCGCGTGCACGGACAGACTTTGGACAGCCGCGCGGCCGCGGCCGCAAAAAAGGGCACGCAAAAAAGGGCTGCGAGTACGATGTCCCTTTTTTCGATTCTTTTCTCTGGAAAACCCCGGAGCCCAAAGTACGATCGCTAGAATAAAAGCGCTCGAGTGGGGGCGACGAAAACGCCTGAAGCAGAGATCAAACGCGCCCGGCCCACCTCCGTCACTCGGAGGCGATAACATCACGCCTATCGGGACGCCTGCCGTCGAAGCGGGGAGGAAACGCCCCGCCCGTCTTTAACGAGCATGAAAAGACGCAAAAGGCGGGGGGAGTGTCGCTCGGCTACCCAGCGATCGCATGGCTGCCGAGATAGCGCTCGTGCTATCTTGGCAGCCAACAGCAGGCAGCGATTCCTGCAAACATGACCAAGACTGTTGAAAGTCAAATCAAAATAGCGGTGCCCGGTCGGGCACAGCGTGCCAGGTTGTGACGCATCATGCGGGAACAGGCCCACAGTTGCGACGTAACAGCGGGGTTCGCAATACATGGGATCCTATAGGAGCTATGCCGGGACCGATGAAAAACAACGTAACAGCCGGGAAAACGCAGCAGTGAGGAACGTAACAGCGGGGTTCCACTGTACTGCAGTGAAATTATGACTATAAACAACAACTGAAGGTACAAAAACATCTACGACCCTCATGTGTATGATTGCACACATGCCAAGTGCAAAATGTGGCTCACCCAAGTGCCCATACTATTGCCTTCTCATCTGCCTTTTTTTCCTCGTGCAGCAGCAGAGTGGAATGGCTTTTCTTGCTACACTGTTGCAATCACAATTCCTTTTCAGTGACAAAACAGTATCTTGAAACACTGTAGACAACAGTCATTGCAATTTCTCTTGTTCATGCCTCAGCCTTACAAGTTATGCTGAAAAAATGACCAGAAACTGAGAACACCTTCAGACAAGGAAACAAAGTTTTTTCATAGAAATACATATATATTGCTCTCTTATTTTTTATGGTCACAGTTAGCAATGTGTTGGTACAACCGAGGTGTCCTGAGACCTGTACAGTGCTTAGAATATGTCATAGGTAACATAGTGCTCAAACACTTTATATGGAGAATGAAAAGCTGGGCTGGTTGGTTCATGATTAAATTCAACAAAAAGCCAGCAAAGCAGGATAACGGACATAGAATGGTACACACACAGACACACAGGTGTATCTGCATGTGTACCTCTCTATGTATGTTGTCGTGCCTTGCTGGCTCTTCATTGAATTTGAACACTTTATATGTTGGTTTTAATTCTAAAACTTAAGAAGGAAGCTTCTGCAAATGTGGTGCACATGATGCTTGTGAAATTGTAGGGACACTAAAGTGAAAGTTAGAGGGGGTTTAAGCTGATCAAATGTTCTTTGGGAACCCCATCGTAGCAGATTTCAAAATTGTATGTTCAATATTAAAAGAGAAAATGAAGGTTAAAATATCAGTCTTGTACTTCGTGTTGAAATTTGGGGGATGATGTTGGTCCTCTCTCTTTTTTTCTGATTTCGGCCCCAATGGCTCAACAAAATTTCACAACAGATAGTTCAGAAATTTATAGTGGGCTGAACATGCCTTGTGATGGTAAACAGTGCCAAAGACGAAGAGAGGCATACAGGTGGCTTGTGATGGTAACTGGTGTAGAAAAAAACAAAGAAAACAAAGGACTGTGGTGTGTGCATGTGCATGCGTCTTAAAGGGACCCTGAACCACTTTTTTACTGAAGTCGAGAAATGCACTTGGACTTAAAATAGACAGTTTCGGAAACTGTTTGCCACAAAAAGTACTTCAATATGTTGGCGGGGCTACTGGCAATCAACGTTACAGACGACCTTCCAATTTTGGCACCTACGAAACACCAACCGGGGTTGTAATCAGTGAGTTGCAGTACACTCAGGGAGTGGATTCTCATGGTACCCTTTATTAGATGAGACACAGATCTTGCCAGGGCTGGATCCATAGGTAGCATCATAGTTATAGTAAATATGTTCACTGCTGATGCACTGACACCCGTGCTGCGATATTAATACTAAGGGACATTGCTTCAAATGGTTGCTTGTATTTCCAGACATTTCAGGGAGTAACTGAACAGAACAATCATTGCATCTGTGTACAAGAAGCTGCAATATGTCTTATAATTGAAAAGTAGGATTAATCAGCTGACCTGGTGTTGCAGACTGCATGTTCCGGAAACACTCAGTGGACGGCTATGCTGCTGTCACACCTGCAAAGCCAAAACATGCCATGAAATTAGCAAGCATATGTGTGTCAAAGCAGCTGCAGAAAAAACTGCCACATCAGAAAATACAGTGGTGGACAGTCGCAAAGTAACTACTGAACCAATGTCAAAGTAAATCTGGGAACACATATGCTTGCACTGGCATGAAGTTCATAGTGATTGTAAAGCCAGTTTTTAACAAGTGGCCTATTTTCTCACCTGTTGATAATGACATCAGCTGCTCCACGGTCCCCTGAGCAGTTATATCAGCTGCAGCCGAACATTCGGGTGTCGTATCTGCCATAAGAAAAACACAAACACATAGTAAGCTTTTTCATTTTAGTCATGATCAACTAAACATTTTAGGTCTGTGTCTCCCCATATACACATAAGTATAAGCCCTCAGCACCAACTGACGAGTCAGGTGCATCCAGTTGCTGTCGCACCTCTAAGTCATCAAGATGGAAAAATTGTAGGCCCCAGGCCAACTGCCCAGTTGTAGGTCCCAGGCCAATTTTCATTCATAAAGACACTTTGATAAATGATAAACCTTGAGGGGTGCTTACCAAGCATTGATGGCAACAACCCTGCAGCCTCACCACTGGCAGGTCCTAATGATGATGCACCACCTGCAGATAGCACAGCACACTGGTCACCTATAGATATGATATTGTCAGCACAATAACCTGAAGAGTTGTAATTTGACCTTAGCCCTCACCAGGAAAAATGCTAGGAACTGTATCTGGCTTTATTCATTTTTTTCCTGCCAGACTGCCCTCTTCAAACTGATCATGTGTGAAGCAATCCTGCGGATATGGAGAATAAAAATGAAGAACAGTTAGGGCATGAAGCATTGTATCAAACATTTTGTTGCATTCGCTTTTTCATGCCCTACCCTAAGTATGCATCGTGGTATTACGAGAACGTAGGCTAGTGCCGGCTGTGCACGAGTCCTTTACGGCGTCAAAACAGTTATCTGGCCATGCAGCTGTTAACGGTTGTTGTAATCAATATAAAAATATTGTTGTTGTTTTGTGGAGTTTAACGTCCCAAAACCGCTCTGATTATGAGAGACGCCGTAGTGGACGGCTCTGGAAATTTCGACCACCTGGGGTTCTTTAACGTGCACTGACACCGCACGGCACACGGGCCTCAACATTTCGCCTCCATCGAAATGCAGCCGCCGCAGCCGGGATTCGATCCCGCGACCCTCGGATCAGCAGCCTAGTACCATAGCCACTAGACCGCCGTGGCGGGGCTCTAACATTATTGTTTTGACGTGAGCATGCGCATAGCAGCTTTATGAATTGATGTCATAGACATGTCCCAAGGCTGAGTTACATGTTACGGTACAGGTGGTTTGTACGAATTTTTATTCGCTTGCGGAGATCCCAGCTGACAACGCGAATTATAATGTCCACCAGTTTTCGTTAATGCTACGTCGTTATTGCCAACAAGTCAGGAAAAAAGGCGCATTTTATTAGAATTCTCGTTCCCAACACAGCGACGTCAACTGAACAAAAATAAAAGCACAGTAACGAAACGCAATGCTCGATGGCCAACTAACAGCTGATAACCATCCATATCACGGTGAGAAACGCTGACACTTGATAAGGTTGCCACCTGTTACCGTTACCCTGCAATTATATCAATACGCTTCCAGACAGCGCTCGTAACGGAAGCAATTTTCAAACTACATCGAAACCTGAAGATGGCTGGTAAATGGTACAAGCACGCAAACAAACACATGCACTTAGCGACACGCGCACAGACTGAATCTTTATACAAGCGGTTATATCTATATGAATACAAGAACGATATTCATATAGAGCGAAGGTCACTTACCTCGCACACTCCAGGTCGTTTCGGAACGGGCCTGTCACGGCCCAAACGCAGCAGCCACCGGAGTCGGCGGCGTACGGCAGATTTTGCTCGTGGCACCGCGAAAAATGCCTTGCCATTTTCGGTCCAGTTGCGACAGTTGGCGCGCAACACCACGTCATAGTCAAAGAGCTGTCGGTGCGTCGTACGACGTTCTACAACTCACCCGCGAAAACGACATGTGCCTCCTCGACCGGCAGCAGCATTCAGAATAACAACAGAGCCGATGTCGATTGCGCTTGGCGGGCCTGTACGTGCGGAGCGGTGGCATCCCCTGCGAATTGTTGGCTTCTCCGCAGCACGGCGGAACCACTTTTCACCACGTGGTGGTACTCGGCGAATTAAGGCATAAAGGTGCTGAAATCTTGACGAAATCGCGAAAGGGCACTAGATTCTACTACAGCAGTTCGGGGTGCTTTCAGCTGTAGAAAATGTGCAGTCAGACGTTCTGGCGAGTTGTGGTTCGCTTTATGGGGCCCTGAAACGCGATTTACGTACGTTGATATTATTGTACGTTTGCTTGAAGGGCGACTGAACTATGACCGCAGCACCAGTGAGAGTGGCGAAACCAGAGCATAATATGTTTTACTTTGTCCCTGAAGTGGGCCTCCGTGCCGACCACAGAGTCTTAGACCAACGCTTCTGCGAGCGGATGTGACATTTTTATGCTCGTCGAGCTGTTGGTTCTGATTGGCTGGGAACAATCAGGAATAAAAATACCTATCGCACATGCGTACAATGCGCTGACTCTAATGAATTCTAACACGAAAACATGTTTTATGTTTGATAAAGCTACCAAACTAAATATATTTTCTCGTTGAAATTTCATTTTCTGTGTATCTGACTCAAGAAGGGCTGTGCGGCCCCGTTGGTCGCTGTAGCTCAAAGCAACGACGCTGTCGAAAAGCGTGCTAACCGCTTTTTAGGAGAGCCACAATAGAGAGTGCGGTTCTGGTACCGCAAGATGCAAGCCGCGTTTTAAATGGAAGCAGCAAACACGCCTCTGAGTGAGTGAAATGCGAAAGGGGACGCCAATAATTTCGTCGCTCTCCTGTTTTGAATTTGTAAGTTGAATCATATCTGTTTGCCGGAGTCAATTTTGAAAAAAAATCCTGGAGGTCCCACGCATTGTCGGAATCGGTGCCATGCGAAGTTGCGAGGAAATTGCGCCCATGACGAATGGTTTGGCATTCAGCCGTGTGTTGCGAGTAGGATCACGGTCTTTGTGCAAAACGCATGAGACTCCACTCATGAGTATGCTTGACGTGGGCTAACCAGTATGTTGGCACTCAACTTAGTCCAAAGCACAGACGTCTGTTTTAGAGACATATGCAATATGAGTGAAAAAAAGAGCAAAAAAACAAGCACGAAGCAAACGGAAGTTTCCGTGATTTAAAAAAAGCAAAGCAAATGGGCCGTGTGCTAATCTCTTGTAGATGCAGTGACACATAATCCCTGCAATGTTGGGAACCTGTCTACCAGAGACGGCCAGTGAAAAATTACTGAAGCTTGCATAGGGGCTCAATTAAGGCTATCGAAGAAGCGAAGGTGATGGCTGGTCTGGGTTTGTCCCCGGCACACTTGCATTTCGTCGTGGTCCAAGACTTCGGGAAATGCCCCGCAAAGCACTGAGAGTCCCAGCGAACGCTTCTGACAGTTTCGCACCGAGCTCACGGTAAAGACGTTAATTTGTGGGGTTTAACGTCCCAAAACCGGCTCTGATTATGAGAGACGCGGTAGTGGAGGTCTCGGGAAATTTCAACCACCTGGGGTTCTTTAACGTGCACTGACACCGCACGGCACACGGGCCTCAACATTTCGCCTGCATCGAAATGCAGCCGCCGCGGCCGGGATTCGATCCCGCGACCAGGGTAAAGACGTTCCCGTCGAACCAAACATTCCATGTGAAATACGCGGCATGCATGACCTCGGCTTGATGCCAGCGCAACCCTTTGCTATTATACAATATGCACAAACGCATGGATTTTGCTGCTGCTGATGATGATGATATCCCTGAACATGGCGGCACTCACTCACCAAGGTGAATTGGCCAAGAGTTATATGAGAATTGCGTTTTCTATTGAAATGTTTGAACGAAACAGATAGAAGAAAGACAACTGACGCGGGACAAGGTTAGACTAAGAGGAGCTTCGCCCCTAAAAACAATCACGTTCTAAAGAACAGTGGGTATATTTGTGAGCTAGCCTTGTCGCAGCACACAAGTGTGACCTTCGCCGCAGTATGCAAGTGTTAACTTCACTGCTGTACAGAAGTGTCCACCTTGCCGCATTACACAAGTATTATGTGGTGAAGCGTATAACATGCAGGAATGGGCCTCTTGGCACGGCACATTTTGCTCCTTAATTATAAACTTTGAATAGTTTGAATAGGAAAATTGCGTACACATCGAACAGGAAATGCTATTCAAGAATTATTCAAATATTTGCACACACCTATTAGAACCTATATTCCTATTAAAAACTTTTAATAAGGTTCTAGTGTAATGTAACACTTCATTGAATTAAAGCTTGGTATAACGAATATGGGTATAATAAATTATTGGTTATTATAAAGTATAACAGTATTTTCATTGAAAATGCTACAAATAACTTGGATATAACCATTGCAAAGCTGTCCCCGTATCACACAGACAAGCTGATCATTAGTGTAAGTACACAAGCTGTGAAGTGCTGCGGGGGCCCAATACATGTAATAGACAGGCTAGGTGATTCAATTTACTGTACTGGTACAATATTAATAAAAGCCGGCAGGAAAGTAATGTGATAGTGATCACTTACTACCTTTCAATAAATCTTCAATTACTTGGCCGCTGTCAGCCAGTGTCCCCAGCTCAGGACACGAGTTCAACTTCCAGCTGCAGTGAGTGCATTTCGATGGGGGCTACAGTAGAGTCTCGATGATACGAATGGACCTTTTCTAATATCGCAGCGCCGTGCCTTTTCCTGGTTGGCGCGTGCAAGGCGCTATGGGAAAAAAAGAGCGCAGGCGGGGAGCGAGCCCCTCACCCCGCCGTCCCCGTCGTATGTGCTGCACGGTTTGTCGGCTTGCTGACTGGCGTGTTGTGTTGTTGGATCCAATAACACAAAAAAGCAGGGAATTTAATTCGTGGTGTAGGGAATTTAATTCGTGGAATTACGCTCTTTAACAATTCAAACCAGATTGATGATTCACGAAACCTATACAGAAGAATAACTTAATTAGGTTTTACAATGCGGACGAGAACAGTGATCTATTTTCGCGCTTGAATTCTTTTTTTTTCAACAAGAATAATGAAAATCGTATACAATTTATCACTTGTATAAAATTACAAACACCATGAAGACCTCCCTATGGCAATATCCCACTGTTGAGGCATCAAAAGATAGCTATTTCTGCTGTTAAACGTAGCCCCAAATTCATCATCATCATCATCATCATCATCATCATCAGCCTGTTTAGGTCCACTGCAGGACGAAGGCCTCTCCCATCGATTTCCACTCCACGCTATCCTGAGCGAGTTGGTTCCACTTTATGCCCGTAAACTTTTTATTTCATCGCTCCATCTAACCTTTTCCTGCCTCTGTTGCGTTTTCCCTCTCTTGGTATCCATTCCGTCGCTCTTACTGTCCATCTGTTATCTTTTCTCCTCATGACATGTCCTGCCCAGGTCCACTTCTTTCTTTTAATTGATATAATAATATCAGATACTCCTGTCTGTTCTCTGATCCATTCCGCTCGTTTTTTATCTCTTAGCGTTACTCCTATCATTTTTCTTTCCATTGCACGTTGCGCGCTCCTTAGTTTCATCTCTAGTTTTTTCGTTATCCTCCACGTTTCTGCACCATACGTTAGTACTGGGAGAATGCAGTGATTGAATACTTTTCGCTTTAGAGAGAGCGGTAAGTTTCCAGTCATGATTTCGTAATTCCTTCCGAATGCGCTCCAGCCCATCCTTATTCTACGGAGCATTTCTTTTTCTAGAATTCTAGAAGTCTTGTTCATTGAAATGTGTGTCGACCGACAAGTGTAGAAATAATGTTCCATACCTTCAATTTCACGACAGAAATGGCGGAGGGGTGACAACACTAAACCAGCCCTGTGTGATTACAGATATAGAGGGGGGGGGAAACGACATCGTAATCTGCTGAGCAGTACTTCGGCTTCCCTTGATGGACACCACTTAATTTTCCATGGGAGACGCTGTACACAGCAGAAATCGATGCATGCCGTCTTTGTCTTCTTTTTCTCTTGCTTGAACACGTGCGCCCAACCAGCCGCAGTTTTTTTCAGTGTAGTTGTGGGTGGAGCTCATGTGCGAAAGAGAAGAAACAAGCGTGCGTGCAAACGCCGCACACTGGCCAATCCCCCACAGTGGGCGTGAGCCAGATTTGGACGACTATCGCCACCTTCAGTTCGCATGGAATACGGACAAATGTCTTTCACGTCAGTGCGAAGTACTATAGCGAGTCTCAGATGTAGAGCTCCCAGTCTAAATTTCTATCTTAATAAATCTGCTTTCTCCTTAACTAACCTCTGTTTGATATGCAATGAGCCAGAAACGATTGATCACTTCCTTCTGGCTTGCCGGCGATTTTCTTCACTCCGCCGAATGTATCTAAATTCAATATTCCATAAACTGCGTTTACCTTTAACATCACCAAATCTTTTATCTTTTGGTGCCTCTCAGGATGGTACAAGCCGTCAGGCTGTTTTGTCAGCATTACATAAATTTATCGAAGCCTCCGGAAGATTGCGCTGCTAGTGCTGTCGACCACAGGGTTTCATTCCCAATGTTTCATTTAGTAAATTCTAATTATTACTTTTAATTAGAACTTCTCCCTTCCTTTTTATTTTGTTCTAAGATTTTCGCCTTGGACATTTACATTTTCTTGCTCTTTACATCATTACTTGTAGTGTGGCCAATCCCCCTCGTGGGTATGTGCCAACTATAGAGGCCACAACAACAACAATATATTGTCAGGTGAACAAGAACAAGAACATTGGGCACTGCATAGAAGTGCACGCGCACTCTTGAAGGCCTGAACTAATGATGATAGTTTTGCAATACACGCACGCATAATGAGAGCCTGAAATGCTTTGCATTTAAAATAATCATCACCTACAATGGAGTAGACGAAGAAGGAGACACTGACTTCGCCCGCTGTCACGAGCGTCTCGTGAGACGTACGAACATCTTCCTCGCGCATTCGAACGAGGCAGCAAGGCGAAGCGGACGCTGTAGGCTGGGTCGCTGAGAAGAACGGCCTGTTCCTATGCTTCGAGCCGTAGATATGGGTGTGCCCAGCTGTAGCAGAAGGAAGCGCCTCATCGACGGCAGCGTGCCCGCTTTCTCGGAAGGATCGCCAGCGCTTAAAACGCCCTCCACGATGTCCCTTGGCCCAAGTCGAGATGAGACCGATGATGACGTGTCCCAGAACAAGGCCATCATGTACCTCCTCTTCGACTACCAGGACACTGTGGCCGATCCTTGGAACGAGCCTGACGGACGCTGCTGCTGCGTAGGATGTCGGAAAAGACTCTTCCGTTTGGCCGACTGTGATTTGGTATTTGACACAGGCCTGAAGACAACTGTGTGCCATTACAACACCACGCATCTTGCCAGACCCACGCAAGAAAACCGGCACCAGTCGGTGGTCATGTGGAGGGGCACCGGACGCTCGCTGGTTCGGAGGTACAACTTTATTTTGTGTATATCTTTATTTTGTGTATATCTATTCCGAGCACGCAGTGGCAAGGCGGACTTTTTTAAAAATTTATATGCTGTCATGGAAATTGCTTTGATGGGCTAGGTTTTTTCACAAAGCAACCGAAAAAAATAGCGTCAATATATCTTTAGTGCGAAAAAGAATAAGTACATGTGTAACGAAAGTACCGCGTTGGGTCCCCACCGGCGGCGAGTTCTTTGCCGTCTATTTTAATTCAATTTCCTCTTCTGTCGTAATTTGTATACCTTAGATAAGGGGTTATTAGGAACGCCCTCTTTTGTTTCTTAGCAACATTATCCTGTGACACTGTTGAGTTGTGCCTAGAAAAAGAGAGAGAGAGAGAGAAAAAAAAGAACCTCTGGGAAAACGTGTCGTTGGAATCATTGCTATACCTTTGTTAATATCACGCGGTGTGTAGCTGAAACGGAATATACAATGCAAAAGGAAGTGGTGGCGTGGTATTTATGTGTTCTATCGTCTTGGTTGTGCAGTATCAACTGAAGTTTGCATGACGTTCAAGCCAGAGAAACCTGCTCAGGATTCCGTTTGTACGCCGTCAAATTAACGACGACGGGGAATTCTCTTGATTTATTAGACTGCGACCCGGAGATGCGGTTCTGCCCATCGCCTTCCATTGGTATAGAGGATGATATAGCTCTGAAAATTACCTTGATTACATTCTAATTTATACAGGCACTTTATTGGCATTACTGGTGGAACTAACTGGGTGTCTGTTGTCATTTAAAAATATTAGAATCTCCTGAGCAACTGCTGCTCGATTTAGTGATCATACAGTGATCATCTTGGCGCACTACCTCAGAAACAAAAGCGATAGCGCAACTTTATGCGCAATCTAAAGCGTGTGCAGGGTGTCACACGTAAATGTAACCAGGATTTAATAAAAGACGCAGCGAGCTAGCGAGTTGCGACAAACTCAGCAATGTTTAGGATCATGTGCCCTATAGTGTGTGGCACTTTTTTTTATGCAAAGTTAATCAATTGGCGTAAACGATTCGGATAACTTTTATTCATTCGCTTCAGCAAAGAATTTTCCGTCGGAAGGTTGTTGACCAAATGTAAAAATTGGCGACTGAAGTGTTTGCAACTACGTACCTTTGCTGGAACTACTTAAATATGCTTTTAAAGAAAGCCCGCGCGATACAAAAACAACCACGTGATGTCAAGACTAATTGAGCGCTCCCAGAGAACCGATCAAGGCACAACTTTTGCTTCACTCTGCATCCATCAGAGACACGCTTGGTGTTTGTGGTGGCCACAAAATACGCGCCGACAACAGCCGCTGTTTTGCAGCGAAGCTGGTGTTCGGAAAATTTAGGGGCGTAGACTCAAAATGGCCATGGAAACAATTAAAGAACTTTCTTTGCAATCAGCCATAGAGCAATGAGCTCAGTATTCTTCAATAATAATTTTCCACAAATGTAAGCTTTCATGTAAAAGCTTATGTGTACACTTGTGGGATCGAGTATTGTGGGTTGAAAGAATATATTGTCGGAGCTTATATGGCTAGACGAGGATGTTGTTACTAAGAAACATCCTGCCATTTCTGTGCCCGCAAAGAAACCCCAAAAACCACGAAGAAAGATTAACACAAAACAACCATCAAAACGGCATGATGGATGGTAAGGCATCTGTGAACAATGGGCAACCACTAGGGCTTTTCTCTCCTTTCTGCTCTTTTATGTACATTAGTTCGTTTCGAATTCAATTATGGAAAGTCTTTGCAGAAAGACAGCCTGATCTTGGTGCACATTTAAGAATGTGTACCCGAACATTTTCAGACGTAATTACAAATAAGTTTTGAAGAATCTGAGCGTCATATCAATGCCAGATCTTGAGTCGGTATGCGATTCTGTCCCATTATATGTAGTATAATCTCAGAAGTGGGTCAGCTCAACCTGCTTCACAGGAATAGACAGCAGCTCTCTCACGTCACTTGCTTATATGCTGTTTAAGAACTGGTAGCGAGATGTCTATGCCGTTACCATCATCGCGGCACTGCGAAGATTGCTTTAGCGGTGTTTTTATTACTCACTCGTAATTATTATGGCCAACGTGAAACTTTTTGGTGAACGGCGTTTCGCTTTACCTTGGAAATGGAAACAGGAAAGTCATCTTCGACGAGCATAAAATAATTTTGTGACAATTCCTGAACGTTTCTTAGTGAACTGAATCCACAGTTCCTGCTAACGGTCTGCTGGATTCGCACCGTATTCAGTGCGCTGCAATTGGTTCTGTATTTTTTCTACAGTGACAAAGCAAAAGCTATCATCCGTGCTTGCGAAGAGCAGGCAAGGTGGGGAGCAGGCAAGGCCGTGGACATGTTTCAATCCCGACCACGGTGATATACTTATTAACGAGGTCGAAATTAAAAAGGGAAGGCGCCGGTTGAAGAATAACCCGATTAGAGTAAATCTGGAGCCCCCTAGCTCGTGCTTGTCTGGATTTTGAGACGTAAAATTCGCAGAATGTACTTCGTAAGCACCAATGAGCAGCGAGAAGTCCACGTTTTCTTTCATAGTGGTTAAACAGTATGACATCAATATTGTTTTGATTCAGAAGGAGTTGCTTAGCAGAAAACGGAAAATAATTAAATGGAAGGGCTTGTCTGAATGCGCGTTGTAACTAAAACGTGTTTTCAAAAGAAATGCCGGTCACAGTCATCATGCGGTGTTAAAGGGACCGACAACTGAATTTGCGGTTAACCGAAACGTGGCGTAGCCTGGCAGTGAAGCCTTGGTACTCCTTTCTGGAGTCTATGAACTGCTGTACGTCACCTGCTGCTGTTCATATACGACCACAACTCGGTCTTAAAATTGGAGTCAATACATAAAAACGCACCGCAGTCTTATTATTCGCTTTCTATGCAGCTAAAGCAGTCGACACTGACAAGCGTCTCTGCCCTCACGGCTACCGAAATCTGCTTTTAACCGCGGCACATGCGGGCAGCTTCATGTTGCGCGCACGCGCTCTGTCGGGGCAGAACCTGGCGCAAACACACACAACAGGTATCATCCACTGTTTGCAACATGTATTGGGTTAAGACTCCAAAAGCAAGAAATCCTGATTAAAAATGATTTACGGCGATTTACCCGTTGCCATTGCATGATTGGGCAATCTAAGCGGTAAGCTTTCCGTTCAAATAAAGAAACCACGTAACTTAGGTACTTTAAAAATTGGTTGTTGGTCCCTTGAACGCAGTGCTGAGGAGCAGAGCACCCGCAGAGTGGAGCCTGGCGTGATCACAATGCTCGAGGATTCTGGCTCAGTAGCTCCTGCCGAGGACAGCGTGGACGTGTTGGTCTGTGAGCAACGCATCCGCCTCCGAGACACTCCACCCTGCCCGTTGAACAACGCGGCCCACTCGACGCAGCTGCATTCGGAGGATCCTTGTGCGGTGAGAGAACTCGTGTTCCAAGAAGAACTGTAGAAACAGGCAGGGACCCCCGCGATCTCTAACGTCACACTATGTTGAGCTGTTGACGAAGGATGACTTCATTCCGCACAGATTCACGCTACCTTGAAAGAATAAGCACTAAGCTTGGCTGATCATCCACGCATACCACACCAGGCGTGGTGTAAGTGAATTTCCGCGCTAACATAAAGGAGTAGTTATATCGGTGCAGTAGTTTCCTTGTGCTTAAAATAGGAGAGAGAGAGAAAGTTTTCAACAGAAATTGAGCTGCGTGCGTCTAGTGTGTTTTAGATAAAAGGAGGTGATCACCTAGGCAAAGTGACACAATGTTTCTCTTTAAGAAAAGTTTGAAACCAACGAAACTCAGCAAGGAGGAATCCGGAAAGCATTTAGCTTAGTGCTTCACATTAAATGTATACGCCGATACGCAATCGCTAATCGTTCTGATGCGTGGATGTTTTTTACCTTTGCAATATGTACGCGTGTGGAAACCATAAAAACGCATCGGAGAGATGGCGCTTTGACATTTGTAATGTTTCGAGGTACCACTGAGTCGCAATGGCGACCACGCGTTCTCGTTTTCGGCAAGTACCAGCCATGGTGCAAGTTAATTAGTGCCAATATGGGCGCTATACTCTTAACACTTCTCTGAATGCCAAAAAATTTGTTATAGGCAATTCCCTCGCTGACTGCTACGACTGGCTCCGATTCCCACAATGCGGATCTGCAGGATTGTTAAGATTAACCAGCCGTTAATCTCTTGCGTAGAACGCAAAACGTTAAGCAATGCTGTTGCAGAGCATGTTAGTTTCCGGATAACGCACTTTCTTAATAGGTGCAGTGGTTTTAATTTTTCCGCTATACTAAGAAAGTGGGCGAGTTTTAATTACCGCGCGTCCAGGCACTCGTTCTACGTGACCACGGTTCCGTGACATTACGCGACGTGGCCGTGACATTAGGTCTCTCAAAGATATTACGTGGTACGAATGAGGGATCGACGACAAATGCAGAACAACAGTACTGGGCACGAGAGAGATAAGATATGGCCGCAGCTCTCGCCCTTTCGGCCTATGCATGTTTGTAGTTTGCGTGCATCATCGAATGATCGTTCTCTCGTGGCACCTTGACAATACACCAATAGACATGAACAAGGTTTCATTTAAAACAGGGGCCGTACTCTGAAATGTGTTGCCAAAGGGGATAGTATCGCTTTGGTGACGTGTTGTCGCTTTTGGTGTCTCCTGCGGTGTGATTGGCTGGTTAAAGAAACCGGAGGCCCGCCTTCGCTTTTCCGGTTTGTTCAACCAACCAAACACCACCGCGATAATATCGCCTTGGGCCATACATCTCAGAATACGGCCCCAGAAATGTGCTGCGAAAGTGAAATGGGGACACCCTTCACTATTGCTTAACGAAATTATGTTATCTTTGCACTTGTTCGTTTTTAAAAGTTTTTGAAATTATTTGCAATCAGTAATGATCGAAGGTTATTATTTTTGAATTTTTTGTGGCCTGTGTTGGTGCAATTTTTTAGCGTCAAATGCGCACTGTGGCACCTGTTCCACCATTCAGCATTTTTTGACCATTTCACCTAGGGAAACGCACTATTTTTTTCCCGGGAAGTACGCTCTAAAGTGTAGTTTTGAACGACACCGAATGATCTCGGCAAAAGATTACTAGTAATTGGGCTCATTAATTGATATGTGTTTAACTTTATTCCAAGATGGACGAATTATATTCAAAGCTTTGTTGAGAAGATCATGCCGGCAAAGTCCTTTAAAGATCAGGCATGCAGTCACGAATTAAGTGCGAAATGCCTTCATGGACGGAACTGCAGTTTGTCCTACTCTATCTCCTTTTCTTGGGAGCTCGCTTGGCGTCGCCGTCTGCCATAATGTTTGTTGAACAGAGGTCACAGAGGCCTGGCCACGTGTTTGAAGGCTTAAACACCAGGCCACTGAGGACAAGGTCAAGTACGTACGTTACTACTTCTGGACGTCAATCCAGTACGCTGAGGCGCGAGTTGTGCAACGTACGCTGAGGCGCGAGTTGTCCACAGCAGAAAATTGTATAATTTTCTGGTGTACCGATAGTAGGAGAAAGTATTTTATGCCTGCCAAAACACTCAATTTTGCGGATAAACCTTTTATCAGCCAATGTTATATAACTGGAACATGCGAAGCATAATTTTTGATTTGCTTAAATAATCCACGTGCATAATTGTTTTTACCACGTACTCACTTATCGTAATGGAAGACGTTACTGCCATAATTTCTGTTATCAAAAGATATTGTCGCGGTACAGCGTGAACAGAAGAAAACACGACCTTTAATAGGACAGCGCAAGAGCTTGCTCAACAAACCCTAGAATAATGGACGTCATCGTCTTTTTTTAATTCGTCTTGCAGTCCCACTACATAGAATCCCTCAGTGTTTTTTATCGTCATCGTTTTCTGTTTCACAGCACATGCGTCATTAGCCTCTCCCTAAAAGAGCATCGCCTCGATGCTATATCGTCAATATCCGTTAGCTGGTCACTAGCACAGTCACTCGGTCACATACGGCTTGATACGCACCACGTGCACGATTTCGGAACTGAGCTGGCGTCGCCTCGTGCAGTGGGGGCTGTCTGGGACAACCTCGTAGGTGAGGTCACTTGGGCGTCGCAGGACTCAGTAGGGTCTGAAGTATCGCCTCAGCAGCTTCTAGGACAGTCCTCGTCGTCGTACAGGCGTCCACATCCATACCTTGTCACCGACTTCGTAAGCTGCAGGTCTGTTATAGCGTCGTGCATCGTCCTCTTGGTTCTGGTAGATTCGCACGCGTGCTATAGTCGGATGCAACTCAAGTCTGCAGTGAAGCCCCTCCCACGCCCTTATAACCATCAGCCACTCTACACCTCCGCGAAGCTTCAAATAGTTCCTTCTCTGAACTTTCCATGTTACCAAAATAAAGCGAGGTTGGCAATGATGACAGGTGCATGACTTGTTACGTCTTAATTCGTTTATCAGAGTGGAACATGAAAGGTATAATTCTTTATTGAGATGAAATCAAGCGCTTGCAATGCAAAATACTGACGC
Source organism: Hyalomma asiaticum (assembly GCA_013339685.2). Lineage (NCBI taxonomy): Eukaryota > Metazoa > Arthropoda > Arachnida > Ixodida > Ixodidae > Hyalomma > Hyalomma asiaticum. The sequence goes on from CM023481.1 coordinate 27,091,766, forward strand.
GTCACAAGCTCCGCCACCAGTTTTCTCAACTCAGTCCAATGAAGTTTCACGCGTAAAACGGGTTCAGAAGCGTAATGGACTGTATCGCGGCCCTTTGCAGATGGAAACGTTGAAACTCCACACATCCGTGTCGATACTCCTCTAGCACATCATGGAATATACCGATGAAAGGACTCGTGAGCAGCAGACGGTCCGCAGATACCGAAGGCATAAACACGGCGCCATTTTAAAAAGGTCGCACGACGACCTTTTTGTTTGCCTCTGTGATTGGCTGGCGGAGTAACACCTAAGCGCGCGGTCCGTCAGCCCTTGTTGCTAAGTGCTGTTTTTTTAAGTTGTATCCGACTATAGTTGTCTAGCTTCTTCCGCGCTTTGAGTAAATTCATCGGCATCCGCGTCAATTTCGTCCGGTTTATGTGGGAGCACGGCAGCCAACATTGTTCTTCACGTGCGTGGAAAAGACGAAACGGAGTCATTCGTGTTGTTTCTTGTCTCGCCGTGTTATAGGCGAATGTGATATAGGGCAGAATGTTGTCCCAGTTGTTGGGCTCAATGTCGACGTACATCGAAAGCATGTCTTCGATTGTTTTGTTTAGCCGCTCGGTGAGTCCGTTTGTTTGTGGATGGTAGGCTGTTGTCTTGAGATAAGTGGTACCGCTGAGCGTCAAGATGTGATGCAAAAGGGCTGCTGTGAATGCGGTTCCCCGGTCGTTTATGACAACTGCTGGCGCTCCGTGTCTCAAGACAACATTCCCTATGAAGAATTGTGGTGCCTCTGCCACTGTACCTGTGGGAATAGCCTTTGTTTCGGCGTAGCGAGTAAGATAATCAGTTGCTACGATAACCCAGCGGTAACCCGTAGCAGATGTAGGGAGTGGGCCCAAAAGGTCCATCCCGATCTGGTCAAAAGGTGTTTGTGGGACTTGAACAGGCTATAGCAAACCGGCTGCTTTCGCCGGAGATGCCTTGCGCCGCTGACAATCTAGACAAGTCCGAACGTAATGTTTCACGGCAGCGGGCAGTCCTGGCCAATAATATGTTTGCCGCACTGTGTTCAGTGTTCGAGTATATCCCAGGTGCCCAGAAGTGACTTCGCTATGACACGCTTCGAGCACTTGGCGACGGAGGCCCCAGGAACGACGAGTAAGTAGATGGATCCACTGGGTAAAAAGTTCTTTTTGTAAAGCACCTTGTTCCGCAAGCAGAACGACGACAGTGCCCTCGCAAAAATTTTTGGTGCAGTCTGAGTCCGTTCGTCCAAGAAACTGATGAGGCCTAGCAACTCAGGGTCGTCACGCTGTTGTTGTGCAATGGCGGAAGTATCGAGGACACCAAAAAATGCTGTCTCGTCCTTGGCGGGTAAAGTAGCTGGCCCTACTGGCGATCGAGACAGCCAGTGTCTGTGTGTCGCCTCCCCGACTTGTTCACCGATTGTCACGTCGAATCTTGCAGCCTCAGGCTCCAACGTGCTAATCGGCCGGTAGGATCTTTGAGACTGGTCAACCAGCAGAGGGAGCGGTGATCGCTGATTACCTTGAACGGGCGTCCATTCAAAAATATGAGCGAAATTTCAGATTCGCTCATATGACAGCAAAGCATTCTTTTTCAGTCGTCGAGTAGTTGGCCTCTGCGCGTGCAAGAGCTTCCTGCTTGCATAGGCAATTGCTCTTTCTGCGTTGTATTGCCACTGCACAAGCACTGCTCCTAGGCCTACGTTACTGGCGTCAGTGTGAAGCATCGCCGGGCTGCAGCGTCAAAGTGGGCAAGCACTGGAGGGGTCTGGAGGCGCCGTCTCAAATCATTAAAAGCACTCTCTTGTTCATCGTTCCAAACAAAGGAAACGTCGTTCCTTGTGAGCCGAGTTAACGGCGGCGCAATGCGCGCGGAGTCTGTAATGAATCCCCGGTAATAAGCGCACAGGCCTAGGAAGCGCCTGACAGCTTTCTTATCAGTGGATACGGGGAATCGTGCAACAGCAGCAGTTTTCTCAGGATACGGACGAACGCCTGCGTGACTCACAACATGACCAAGAAATTACAGTTCTTCAAGGAAAAAGTGGCATTTCTCTGGTTTCAACGTAAGACCCGCAGACCGTATCGCCTGTAAAACTAATTTAAGGCGCTCAAGGTGCTGTTCGAACGTGGTGGAACACATGATGACGTCATCGAGATACACTAGGCATGTTTTCCAATTGAGTCCCCAAAGCACATGCCCATGAGCGTTTGAAAGGCAGCGGGTGCTGAACAAAAAGTGAATGGCGAGACTTTAAACTCGTATAAACCATCCGGGGTCACAAAAGCGGTTTTCTCGAGGCCTCTTGCATCCACGGGGGGAGGGCGCTGCGACTGCTGAGGTGTACGGCCGTGTTCATATCGGGTCCGTCGTTTTCAATGTTCTTCGGATGTCTTTGGATACCAGCCACCGAACTTTTGTCATCACCGTATCCGCCTAGTCGTCGAGAACGCGTAGACACACTTTTTGCAAGGTGGGCGCTTCTTACTTCATTTTGGAAGGACTTTCTTACCAGCGTTGAGCGGCCACCGAGCTAAGCCTGGGCGTTCGCGCCAACTGAGCGCAGGCGTTCACGACAGCTGCGGAGACGCACAGGGTGCGTTCCCACATTTCGCCGTCGTGCAGCCGCGTGTGGCATGTCTATCCAAGTTTCCGTGCACGGGAGAGATGCTTCTCTTGAAGAACTTCAGTCTCCTGGTTGGACCACGGCTGTTAATCGACGGACAGCAGAAACCATGCCCGAAGGCACGGGTGACGCGTGGAGCACGAAGCCAGGCTTGGCGACGCTGTCCCAGCCTGGTCGGTAGCCCATGAAGGCGAAAAAGCAAGTCATAGCTGCTTCGAGACTACCACAACTTCCGAAAGACCACTTGAGCGTGATTGTGCGCCCACGCAATGGCCTCGACATGAGGAATGTTAGCCAAAGCAAGTTTGCCTTTGCCCTGGCCAGGGCTGCGGGTTTGAGCGAAGAAGAAATCACCAAGGACGTAGTTTGTCCCAATGTCATGCAGAACATTGCGGTGGTGAGCACTCCAGCGGAGAACGCCAGAGCACATGCCAGGATAACCTGTGTTGTCATAGGACTTGTGCAGTGTGAAGTCAACGCGTATATGGCTGCCCCGGAGGACACATGCAAGGGGATCATACGAGGAGTAGACCTTGACATAGACCCTGTGGTACTTCAGGTGCTTATTATTCATGACAGGAACCCAACGGCTCTTCAAGCAAGGCGAATCAAGAACTCGAAAATGGTGGTCATTCTTTCCGACGGACTGAAAGTTCCAAATCATGTTATTTGTGGTGCGAGCATGTTCCGCTGCACGCTGTTCAGAAGGCAGACAGACGTTTGTTACGCTCGCGGCAAAGTAGGACATAGTGCTGACGTATGCCCTACGCCAGATGACATCATATGCAGGGGATGCGGGCAGCAGTCCCCATCGTAGGAGCACGACTGCAAGCCGACGTGCAAGCTGTGCGGAGGCACACACGTCACAGCAGACAGGAAGTACAAGCAGCCTTTCCAGATCCCGTATGTGGTGCGTCATAGAAGAAAAGAAAGGCAGAAGTAAGACTCTAATCCAGGTTTTCAACGAGACCACGACGTAGAAGAGGACTTCCCGCCGCTACGCACGATCACTCCAGGAGTTACCAGTGTGACTCAGCGCCGACGCTCGAGATCCAGGGGTGGCCGATCACGATCCAGAGGGAGATCCGCCTCCGTAGCAAGATCCCGCTCCAGGACTCCTGCTGTTCGCATCGGAACGCAAGGGGTTCACCAAGGCACATGGGCCACCAAGGTCAAGAAAACGGCCCAGCCACAGGTAAAGGAGGGTGCTGCTTCAGAGCATGTTAGCTTCGAGCTGGTTGATCGAATCCAAAAGGAGAATGCTACTCTTGAAAGCATCATTGAACAGCTCAGGGCTGAGATCGCAGAAATGAAGGAAGCTAAGGCAGTAAAGGCTGCTCTTCCATCGCGGCCGAACAGGCCAGTTGAGACTCTAGGGGAGTCGCCAGCAGTTCCAATGGATACGCATTCTGAGGTTAGACCGGCAAAGAGAAAGGCCCCTAGTGAGCAGATCAGGAAAGCGGAGCTTGATTTCCAGACGCAGATTGCAGATTCCATCGCCGAGATTAAGAAGACTCAAGCACATGGCAGAGGTGACTGCCTCTTTTAGCGCAAGGACTTCCAAGGTATTGGAGAGGTAGGCAAACTGAGAACCAAGAAGGGCGTCAAGACGCCACTTAAGAACAGGGCTACTTCGTCAGGGGAACCCCATGGTAGTACACAGGATGAATTGGCCAATATCTCTAATGATGGCTGCGAGTAACAGTACATTGAAATTCCCGATCTGGCAATGGAACTGTTGGGGCTTTTCTAAAAAAAGGGCAGTCCTTCAGCAGTTCCTTAGGTCGAAAGATATGAGACCACAGATTATCCTATTGCAAGGGGTACTGGCGGATAGAGTTTGCTTGTCGGGCCACAAATCGTACGTAAAGAAAGGGCCGGAGGGTAGGGGGTCTCCACCCTGGTGAATAACAACCATACGTTTATTGAGCATGATTTAAACATGGGTAGGTGCAATATTGAATGCCTTTTTGGCGAGTTTATCCCGAGCGGTGAGTTCAAGCAAAGCGTATTCATACTCAACGTGTACAGTTCCCCTAGAGGGAGGCAGCATCACTTCACTTCATTGTTGGCTAAGGCGGTTTCTATGGCAGGCAGGGCCAGGGCCCCCATAGTTGTGGCCGAGGAATTTAATGCCCAGCATCAGGCGTGGGGTTACGCCCACTCCACACGCAAGGGCGAGACCCTCTGGCAGGCAGCAGCGGATACTCGCCTCACGTTGATCACCGATTCCAATTTCTCCACAAGGATAGGCAACTCCGTGTCACAGGATACGACTCCGGACCTCACATTCGTGGGTTCGGCAGCAGAATTTTCCTGGGCTAACTTGGGAGTGGAGTTGGGAAGCGATCATTATGTTGTTAGCACCGTGCTGCAGGTAGGCAGAAAGCGTCCAAGCACATTCAAATACATAGACTGGGATCTTTTCCTAAGATCAGGGAGGAAAGAGGAGGGGATTCTCCGGAGAACTTCCAGGAATGGTTGGATAGAGTCAAAAGGGACGTCGAAGAAGCGACGAAGTCGATAGACACGGAGCTCGAGGTAGTTAAAATGGATAGCCGATTAGCACACCTAATAGAGGCAAAAGAATCACTGCTAGCTAGGTGAACACAAAAGCTCAATCGTAGGCTTAGAAAGAGGCTAGCCGGGCTAAACAAAGCAATTATGGCGCTCTGCCAAGTGCTTGAAAGACAACAGTGGCATGAGTTGTGTAATATGTTGGATGGACAGATGCGAATAGGAGCAAAATGGAACATACTCAAGCACTTTCTCCACGAGAATAAGACAAAAATGAATCAGAATCGGGTGGTGGATAGAATACTCCATGCGCAAAGGCAACTGCATAGGGATGACGAAATCGCCATGCGCTTGGCAAGGAGGTATCTTCCCCTGGCGGGCAATGCTGGACCGCCAGAGACGAAATGCCCACAGTATGAAGGACGATCAGCCGAGGGCCTAGATAGGTCGTTTCAGGAGGCAGACGCTCGCAAAACATTGCAAAAGCTCAATGGAAGGTCAGCCCCAGGACCAGATGGCGTGACTAACAAAATGCAGCGCAATTTAGATGACAGGTCGATTAGAGTCATAGCTGCAGAGATCAACCGTATTTGGGAAGCGGGTGTATTTCCAGATGAGCGGCAGGTTGCGTCAGTGGTTCTCATTCCCAAGCCTGGGCGCAGCGCCGGGGCTGAGAATATCCGGCCCATCTCCCTCACGTCCTGTTTGGGCAAGGTGGCGGAGCATGTGATAAATGATCGGATCTCTAAACACATTGAGGACGCGCGGCTCTTTCCCAACAACTTGACTGGCTTCAGGCCTCACCTCTCCGCGCAGGACGTGATGCTACTCATCAAGCACTACATATTAGATAACGACACCAGGGACACGAGTTCCATTCTTGGTCTCGATTTAGAAAAAGATTTCGACAACGTGTCACATAGGCATATTCTAGACTCTATCTCTCGCCTCAACTTGGGGGAGCGATTTTACAACTTCGTGCAGTCCTTTCTTGTAAGTAGGAGGGCCACAATCAAATTAGGCGATTTGAGATCACAAGCTCACGATCTCGGGCAAAAGGGTACACCACAAGGGTCGGTTATCTCGCCGTTCTTGTTTAACATACCGATGCCGGGCTTAGCCGACGAGCTTGGGCAGATGGGGTGTATTGGCTCCGCTATCTATGCGGACGACATCGCCCTCCGGCGCTTTGACGGGTCGGACGGCTATGTTGAAGACGCAATGCAAGAGGCAGTGCATTGCGTAGAGAAACACGTCAGTAAGATGGGTCTTCGACTCTCGCCTTCTAATTTGGAGTTTATGCTATATCGTCCCACTAGAAGGGGACCCAAGCCTATAGGATGGAAGCCTCTCGGGGAGATTGAAATCGGGGTGCGAACGTCGTCCGGGTGCGAAATACCCAGGGTTAGTTCTCTGCGAGTGCTGGGCATGATCATAGAAGCTAACGGTCAGCACGGGCGTACGATAGATAAGCTTATAGGGCGTGGTGAAGGGGTAATCAGGCTCATTGCAAGGGTTTCGAACAAAAAAGGAGGGCCTAAGGAAGATAATCTCCTCCGGCTGTTTCATGTGTTCCTCATGAGCCATGTGAATTACGTCATTCCCATGCACAGATGGCAGAAACACGAAATCAACAAGCTGAATACGCTCATCAGGAAGAGTATTAAGTGAGTCCTTGGACTCCCAATGTGCACATGTGCAGAGAACCTAGCAAGCTTAGGCGTCCACAACACATTAGAGGAAGTTATCGAAGCACAGCAGTCTGCACATATTGCCACACTCTCCTATATGTCAGCGGGAAGGGGTATCCTGGCTAAGGTAGGGATCAATCCGACGGCGTTACAAGATCGTAACGTTCAGCTATCGGACAGTGTGCGGCAGGCCATTCAGGTCTCCCCAATTCCGAGGAACGTCCATCCAGTTTTCAACACTGGCAGGAGGAGGCTCGCGCCTCTGCGCTTCTGCGGTACGCGCATGCACACGAAGCAGTCATGTTTCGTAGATGCCGCCCAGTATGAAGGCGACTCCAGTCGTTTTGTTACAAACGTCGTAGACATGAACGGCCGAGTTTTATCTGCCGTGTCAATCAGGACGTCCTCGGCTTGCAAGGCGGAGCAGATGGCCATAGCGCTAGCGCTCCTCAGTTCGGACAAAGAAATTTTCACGGACTCGAGATCACCCCTTCCAGCTTTCTTTCTCGACTGGGGCTGTCTGTGAGGAGGTTGCTCGGGCCCTTGAGGGTAAGGTGCTTACTCGTCATACCATTACGTGGTTCCCGGCGCACGAGGGTGCCGATGTAGGGGGGCTAGCCAACGTTAATGAGTTGGCCCATGCCCGGGCACTGGGAAGTCGGTGTACAGGGAGGGACCGACTCCGGGCTTGGTCCGACCTTTTCGGAGGCAGACCCCCTCCTCCCTCCCGCTTCAGGGGCATTCTGTGCACATTCAACGAGATCACTAGCCACTATCGGATGAGTCGCAGGATTTTCCCCTTGCCACACCGGAATCTAACGAGACCTCAGGCCGTGACTCTTAGGCAAATCCAAACGAATTCGTATCCGACACTTTCCGCCTTCAGTAGGTACACAGGTTTCCCCTCTCTGTCCCGACTGCGGTGGGATTAGGGTTTTTAAGCACATGCTCTGGGAGTGTCGCTCTTTACAGTGCCACACTGACGACGGGTTGACGCCGGGAATGTTTTATTCATTGGTCAGGAGCCACGATTGGCTTGAGCAACTACAGGCTGTCCAGAAGGCCCACGATGCGGAGATAAGGCTTGCCCTTCCCGTCGCAACGTGGGAGCGGCCCGCAGTCTTGCCCCTATGACAACGGGGAAGATAACAATAAAGTTTATTATCTGTCTATCTATCTTGTATCGACCTCGATTTGCCAATATCTGCTCTTAAAGTCCATCGAAGAAAAAAAACGAGCATGTCTTAGCCTATGGATGGGGCCATCTATACGCGGAAGCGGGTATACGTCTTTGTCACCTGGTTTAGCTTTCTGTAGTCCAGACAAAAACGTGGGGTTCCGTATTTTTTGGCTAACACCACAGGCCATGCCAGGGACTTTTTGATGGCTGAATCACGTCCTCAAGCATCTTGGCTACTTGGTCTTGTATCGCCTCACTACGAACCACACGGTAAGGATTCTGGTGAATAGGTCTCGCGGTGTCCTCTGTAATAATTCGGTGCTGATGTCGATGCAAAGCAGTCCCGGAACTGGTCGAGCAATTGAAGGAGCTTTGTCTGTTCGTCCTCTGGCACAGTGGTACTAACGTCAAGTACAGGGATGAAATCTTGCTTAGGCGCTTCGTCGGCACCGTTAAACGATCCTCGACGTACACGATGTCATCTAAGTAGGCGACTGCTGTACCTTTCGGAAGGTGACGGTAATCTGCACTAAAATTCGTCAGTAATAGGTTTGTACGTCCGGCAGCCATACTGACGACACCTCGCGCAATCGAAACTCCATGACTGAAAAGTAATGAGCTCATTTGATCTGCGACCCCTTCACCGTCAAACGCCGCGTCGCTTGCCCTGATACAAGCGTGCATGACCGGGGCGGGATGACCACATCGTCGTGCAGTGAGAGGTAAGGGGTCATGTCTCGGTTTTGAACAGTGGACGAAGTCGGGGCTTTTCTCGAAAACAACCGCACGGTCGGGGATGTTGATGATGGCTCTGTATTCTCTTAGAAAGTCCATTCCAATGATGAGGTCTTTGCAGCATGCAGCGAGAACAACAAACGCCGCGACGAAAGAAGAGCCCCCTATGTCTATTCGCGCTGTACATCTACCGGTAGGCATGAGTACCTGGCATGAGTACCTGGTAGACATGAGTGGACGGCCGTCTACAGTGCGCCAGACGTCTGTTCTGCGTAAGTTTCGACGCCTTGACGTCTCCTTCGTTGTACGCTTCGTTGTACTACGGACGGCGCGGCGATGCGAGAGATGGTCTCATCATGACCTCGGGCGTCGGTGCTGATAAAACTGCGGCTGCTGATTGCGGATGATAAGGCCTGTCGATGCGGGTGGTGAACGCGGAAGAGCGGCAGCGTAGCTGATTGGAAACTGCTCGTACTCAGGACAAGGTGTCGCGAGCGCCTGTCTGATTTCATCGCACACAACTTCAGCGACGGACACAGTGGGCACTTCTGTGGTGGTCAAATTCTGCAACTTCTGTATTTCTTCGCGAAAAATCTCGCTGATCAGGTCACGCAGGGAGGACTGATTGTCAAACATCATGGGGCTACTCCTGCACAGCCGATCGTACTGTCTGCTGCATTGATGAAGCGCTGGCTCAATAGCCGTAGCTTCCCTGATAAAATCAGCCACGGTAGTTGGCGGATTACGCAGAAGCCCGGCAAATGATTGCTCTTTTACGCCAAGCATGAGGTAGCGCAAATTTTTCAGCCATGCTCGGTTCCCCATGCTCGGATCAGCTCTACGAAAGAGACGAGCCGTGTCTTCGGCGAACGTGGCGACACTTTCGTTGGGTTTTTGAACCCGAAACACAATTAGCTGCTGCGCTCGTTCTCGTCTGTCGTCACTGGCAAACGAGTTCGTGATCTGCTGTCGGAAGTCGTTCCATGTTGAAAGAGTGGCTTCGCGGTTCTCGTGCCACGTGCATACACTATCGGCAACGGCAAAGTATACGTGGGAGAGCTTGTTCTACGCGTTCCATTGGTTAATCCTGGTAACGCGCTCATACTGATCAAGCCAGTCTTCAACGTCTTCAAAAGTGCCATCGTGAAAGCGATCGGGCACCAGCGGCTGAAGAAATGTTACCTGTCGCTGGTCAGAACGGCTCTCTTCCAGCCCGGTGGCGTGCTGGCACTGGCCATTGGTAGAGGAGGGTGGCGCCTGGAAGAGGACTGCTGCTGAGGGGAGAGTTCCGGAGCAAGGCCTAGCAGGCGACGGCTGAAACGATGTACGGGGTGGTAACAGGCGCCAGTACAGCAGGGCTTGAAGAACAGCTTCCAGAAGGAGTCTGGAGCATCAAGCAGGGCTGCTTTACCCAGCGCCTCCACCAGTGTCGCGGTACAACGCGAACAGAAGAAAACACGACCTTTCACAGGACAGCACAAGAGCTTGTTCAACAAACCCAAAAATAATGGACGTCGTCGTCGTCTTCTAATTCGTCTAGCAGTCCCACTACATAGAATCCCTTAGTGTTTTTTTATCGTCATTGTCTTCTATTTCACAGCACATTCGTCTATATATATACCTGAATAAATCTTCGCCAACGGGCGTATTTTGGGTTCTATTGCTACAAAGTACACACATAGCTTGTGTCGTTTTCACTCGACTAAAGAATCTCTAACTTTTACAATGAACAAAGCAGAAACAAAATATTGGCACGTGGTTGGCGATTACCAGACACTGTAATAAAGAAAGGGAGGGGGGGGGCTGTCTCCACCTTGGAATTTTGAGTGTTGTAGGAATTTAGCTTTCTCTTTATAACGTACTTAAGAATAGGTTACTCTTTTTGAATATGGCTGCATTTTTATAATGAAAAATCTAGAAGACCTACGTGAAATCTCAATATCACTTTCATCGTTTTCACCACTGGTTTATTATAGTGTGGCATTTAAGCGTTCAGGAAAAGCATTTTCGGTACTGATCTTTACTCGTTGAATTGATGCTGCTTGTAACTTGTCATTTTGGGGTCTTCGTTCTAATTTCATAATTTCGATATTATGATTCTGATGGCTTACGGACTTCTCCATGTTCCGTGCAGGCTCGCCGATAGAGTGGCCGTCATCTCGGCAGTGGCCTCCATGGGCTGCTTTGGCTGAACGACATCAGGATCAGTACTTCCCCATTACATCGCCTCTGGCGAGTTTATTTGAGCCGAGAAGTTGATCCCAAGGTCGCTGCTCCTAAGGTAGCTGATGGCATTGATAACGGCTGCCAAGGGACGTCCACTGGAAGGTGCACAGGATGGAGCATCCGGTGCTGTCCTTGTGGCCGAGCAAGCATCGATGCTGCGGCACCTCTTTCAGCGAGCTCCAAAGCTTTATTGTCATCGTTACTTGTGTTTGTAAATGTATTTACGCGAATTCATTAGTTTTGTATGTGTTTGCAATACATCATGATGCAATCGAAATGTGTTGCTGTGTGAATGTTACGCGTGCACTTGTATCGCAGCGAGTGGTGTAAGATTGAGAAAGAAGAGGCCTCTATACTCGAATTCCCTTTTCACATTTAAATAATTTTCGATGTTTGCGTTGCCATAACCAAGAAGTGTTACACCGTAGTGGATGGTTTCGGAGACTCGGTGACAATAGGCAGCGTACAGCAGTCGACGGTTCACCGCTGTGACCGCGTGATGCCCGCTCGGTCTCTTGAAGAAACACGGTCTCACGAGCGGGCCGCTGCTGCGAACGATCTGCAGCACTCCCTGCCACGTACACATAAGACTGAAATCAAGACATCGGGATTTATTATGTAACGTAAGAAAGGCACGACGTATAACAATACTTGAGGGTCGCAATGACGCAAGGAACACAATACAGTGTTCATGAAAGAGGCCCTGTGGAAGAAGAGGATGGTGATTAGTTCCTCTCTTGCGTGTGGGTATTTTTGCTATGTTGTGTGTCTATTTTCTATTCGTTTCAATGTTTTTGCCTGCAGGGAAGTTCAGGAATAGCTTCTGGAGCAGTTCGTTACACGCAGGGGGCCCCTGCTCAGCACGACGCCTTACTTCATGATCTCCTTCTCCATAGCAGTGTGTGCAACGTTCTTGTCATTCTCTTCTTTGGGCACCATACCTGGTTACAATGCCCTAAGGCGTTACAACTCCAAGCCGTACTCTAGAGACAGAGTACGGCGGCTCTAAAGTTAGCGCGAGCTGATAGAGCATTGGCTGGTTGAGGGCACTTTAGCCTGAACGGGATGGTGTGGCTATTGCAAGACTAGGCACGTCTAACCGATCTGCTGAAGTACATCGATTGAGGTCGCCTTTCTGGCATTATTCCACAACACGTTGTGATGGAATGTCAGGATATTTGCCCATCACCTCGGTAGGAAACCCTTTCTTAGTGACCAGCTCGAGCCTGGAGTATCAACTAGGGTTGATCTTTAGGGCCCAGGGAAATGCCGAGTTCTAGGCATCCTGCATTTAGGATTGTTCTCCTTTGTTAAGTATAGTCTCAAAATGCGCCCGTTATGTTTCGGTAATCTGGGTTTTTTTTTACTTTCATGGAAATATTTCTAGGTTAAAGCAAGAGATCTCCAGAATATTGGTGAAAAAAATTGTTGAATCTTGCACTAGTGGCGCTAGGCTAGGGAAGTAACGAAGCTGATGGTCACTTGGCTGGTCCTGGTTTGTCTCAGGCACACCTGCATTTTGTCGTGGCCCGAGGCTTCGGGAAAACGAGCCCCCCGCACACTGCAGGGGAGGGGAGTGACGATAGCGCTGACGGGGACCCGTTGACACCTTTGACGAGGTAACTGCTCACTATAGACTAGTCAGGAAATCCTTTCCAGATCCGCACAGGGAGCTAAGTCGAAGACAGTAGGTAACCCTCCGACTCCTCCAGACTAGATCGTCCCCGTCGCCTGCCACTATGGCTGTGTATGCCGACATTTCGCCAGTGTTCAGAGTGTGATCAATTAGCAACTTTTTTTCATTTAATGTGGTGGTGCCCCCGCTTGCGCATTTCCACAAGAAAGCATCATGTCAACAAGACCGAATTCTTAAACTGCATCGCAAGTCCAAATTTTGCGAATCAAATCCGGGCGTTCCAGGGAGCCTGTGAAGCGATGTTCGCGACCCCTCGGCAGGCGATGCCCTCCGCGGTTTTTAGGGGCGAAGCTCCTTATAGCGGCACCCGTTCGTCCCTCGTCGTCGTAGTGTGTAACCAGTCTTAACGCTAGTACCAGATCTTGACCTCCAAGGTGGTGCCGGTGGGAGATTTCTCCTGTGCGTTGTTGAACAATAAAAAATTCGCAGCGTGCGCGTTAACTAAAAGCCGAATTCTTCTGTCTCTCATTCCCCATTAGCAGCCATTGGCATGTTCCAGTAGGAAACGTTAGTAGAAGTAGAAGTGTAAGTGTTAGCTAAAAGCCGACTTCTTCTGTCTCTCATTCCCATTAGCAGCCATTTTTTACCTCCAAGGTAGTGCCTGGTGAGATTTCTCCTGTGCGTGATTAGGCAATAAAAATTTTGTTCAAAACGCCGTTGGTTGATGAAATAAACCAACGAAAGACGCCAGGCACCCGCTCGCCCTCAGCGCATGCCTCCTGCCCTCGGCGCGTGCTGTCTTGTGATAGAGAGAGAGAGAGCGAAAGGGGCGCGTTGACTATGGAAACGCTCTTTCTTAGATGAACGCTCTACCAGCTCGCAAAGAAGTAGAACGCGCCCTCACCCGCGAGAGGCAACGTTGGCGCAGGTAGCGTCTCCTAGACAGTTTCTTGATTGAGAAATACCGAATGCTCGCGTTGAAGAACCGTTGACCGGCCACCCATATATATATATATATATATATATATATATATATATATATATATATATATATATATATATATATATATAGGCACTGGTCTTGACTTCCAACGAAGTGCCGGTGGGAGATTTCACTGGTGCGTATAGTTGAACCATGAGGATTCGTAGCGTGCGCGTTAACTCAATTAATCCGGAACTCGGCACGATCTGCGATGAACCTCCCGAGCTTCGCCCACTCGTGATCATTCACTCCGTGGATATGCTGTAATTTTTTACGAACCCTCGTCCCAGGACGCAATAAAGTTCCCTTGTCTGTCTGTCTGTCTGTCTGAGGTCAGCGTAAAGATGTTCGTGGCGAACAACAGACGGGAGCAGAGGGGGACGCATGGCCTCGACTTGACGCTGTCTCACCCCTTTACAAAGCTGGACTATGCGTATGGGCTTAGATTCGCACCATGAGACGACGCCTGCTCTCTTGGTGAGATTGTGCACAAATGCTTAGCTTTGCGAGGCGTTCTGCAGTGGACAAATGTACTGACACTGCCTTTTTGTTTTTCTTGCGCTTGAACAAATGCACCGGTCAGCCGCAGTTTAGCCAGTATGGTAGTGGGTAAAACATGTGCGCAAGAGAAGAAGCCCGCGTGCAAGCGCCGCACATTGGGCATTGCATAGACAAAGTGTACGCGTGATCTCGGGGACCTGCACTAATGAGGACGATAATTTTGCTATACGCCAGATAGAGTTTATGAGAGCCCGGAATGCCTAGCGTTTAAAACAAGCACGAAAGAAACGGGAGCCTCCATGATGAAATGAAAGGCCAGCCTCCAGACAGAGTGACACATTTTGTAGCAATGTCGACACCCTCCTTAGGAGTGGAGACTGATATAAATAATAATCATCAACGACAGTGCATTAGAGAAAGAAGGAACCAACGACCATGCATGCTGTCAGGAGAGGATTTATGTTATAGACACTATGTTTCATAATTGTTGTTTAATTTATTTTATTTAATTTTAAAGGAATGATTACTCTGTGCTTTAGTTTATTCGTTCCTCCGAAAATACCTTCTTCCTTCTTTTTTATTCCTAATCACCTTAACAATCTCGAATTGTCTTAACCTTTTTTAACTTGCTTTCATTCTTCTAACTACCTGGCTCTTGACCAATCCCCCCGTGTGGGTGTGCACCACTCAGTCTGGTCTACATCTACATCTACATCTACACGAGCGGCTGATACGGCACGGGCGCGCATTCGAAGCAGTACCAGAATCGTCTCCTTGACGTCAGCGTGCCCGCTTTCTCGGCGGAATTGCCGGAGAATAAAGTGTGTTGCTCGATGTGCGTCGTCGGAAGTCGAGATTGAGTATGACGTGTCCCCGGACTAGGCCATCATGTACGTCCTTTAAGACTTCTAGTACATTATGACCGAGCTAGGGAAGAAGTTTGACGGATGCCGCTGCTGCGTAGGACTGCGGAGGGCAGAGCCGATTGCGGCCTTGTATTTGAGATGGGCATCACGACCACTGTGTGCCATTGCAACACCACGCGTGTTGGAAGAACCATGCAAGGAACCAGAAACCCGGTGGTGATCATGTCGAGGGGATCAAGGGCCTGCATGTTCGGAGGTAGGTGTGGTGCCGTAGTTTGTGTTTCGTTTTCAATCACCTACTCTCCTGTCCAACGGACGCTGTACAACCTACGTAATCCCCTACACTCTCAGTAAAGTTGTTCCCCCAAGTCATCACTGCTGTTCTTGCGTACGGCCGGCGCCTGACGTTGAAGTTGAAGTTGAAGTTGAAGTTTATTTCACCACATTTTTACATATTTTCTTTTACATATTTTTACATATTTTACATTTTTTACATATATTTATAATGTTTCATGAAGTGAAGGTACAATGTGGTGCGGAATGTGGGAAAAAAGTGGCCTTTGTTCCCGGCGCGGCCGTCGGAGACGCCGACGTCGGTGAACATTAGGCACACCGGGCGGCGTATTTCCATTCCAGAGACAGCCAGCGACCAAGCAGACGGGAATCTTTGAAGCCGCGCGCCCATTGGCTCGCGCGAGGAAGTGGGCATCAGCCACCGCCGTGCTTTCGTATCGGCAGAGGCGCTGCTTGTATGCACTCCGAAGCAGACGAAAAAGTGCCGAGGCTAACACCACTTAGAATATGAGGCATGTCACTAAAGTTCAGGTGCTTCGAAAGAAACGACGCGCGTACGTGTTGGGATCGCGCGGTGCTTCAGAAGACGCTGCGAGATCGTGTTTGATATCGCCGCGGCCACTGCGCCGTAGCCGTCGCAGCACCGCGCCGATCGGATCTGCACGTACGCTACGCGTGGACCATACTACGCGCATCTCAAGCAGATACAGGCAGTCACAGTGGGAGGAAATGAAAACGTCGGGTGCTGAGACTCGGTAATTTTTTTTTTCGACTTTTCATAACATCGCTGCGAAAGGCGCGCTCCTGAGACTGTCAATACAGCCGGTAGCGTTTAGGGCAACCAGTGCATGAGGGCTAGCGACGCTCGCGTACGCGTGCTAACAGGGCTCGACGTATGCAACGTACCTATACTAATCGGTACTGTGCGACTATAAACGTGCCTATATAATAGGCCATGCTACCGTTTTGAAACTAGCGAAGGCAAAAGAAAGTACCGACACTGGGCAGGAACACAACTACGGTCCCAACTGGCTCGTGTGTGGCTCAGCTTCGACCCTCTCTTACCACACGCACATACGCAAACTTGCATTTTGGGTGACTTCGCGACCCCCTTCGTCTTTATTAAAGTGCGCGCAGTGCTGCTTGATTCATTCACATGTAACCCCACAACACAGGCCTGTCATCCCACAGTTACAGAGACCTGCACTGCGTCGAAGCTTACGCACCCCTGAAAAAACGGGATTACCACGAAACACGAGGCGAAAGGTACCTCATATTAGAGAATGAACAGGAGCGTAGTTCAGAAATCACTATACTATACACTATCTCCTCAACAAGCACTTTGTCTCATTATAAATCCTTTTCCCAGGTCGAAACGCAGATTTCGCAGAATATGTGCCAGTATTTATACTTCGTGGACGTTACTTGACGCCATGAAAGCCAAAGCTCAGCTGTTGGCAGCACTCACGCATAATTATTTTGCTCTACATAGTGCAAATGATAACATGCGATGCTAAGGAAAAATATTTTTCACCACTACACCAATCTGCATTGAGGCGAAGCTTTCCTTTCGCAGGAGTAACAAGATGATCTACATAACAGTAGGCGGCCGACGAAGCATTTGATCAGAATGAATTTTGGAAATTAAATGAAATCCTACTTGTGTGCTCCGCCTTAAAAATAACGTAACCTCACTTTGGCGTAGTATTCTGTTTTCGCATGACTTCACCACAATACACGTCTATAATATGGTGGAGCTTACCAGAGCACATTTGCTATCAAACTATGGAAACATGACTTGTCATAATTTCTCGTAACAAGGATAACACTGTCGCATCACCGGCTCATTTTTAGCATATGTGACGGAGGATCATATTGAAGCTGTTTTGTGCCTTTTTTGTCGTGGGGTCTTTAGTGGAGAAGACATGGAAAACAAAAGCTAACTGGCCAGCCATAAGTGTCGCAACCTTTCTGATGAAATGCAGGAAAGTAAGGGCATTCCAGGAAAGGACCTCTATGTTTAGAAATTTACAAAACACTTCGGCTTCAAACAAGTTCTTCGCAAGTGAAAGACCATGTGCAATATCGAAAGTTTTGTTACTCTCCGCCTTTTCCTTGTCAACAGAGGTGATGTTCATTTCCTTACGCATGTGTGTTAAAGCGCACTTATTTTCCTATGACTGTTGTTATGTGGGGTTGAACGTCCCAAAACCAGCTCTGATTATGAGAAACACCGTAGTAGAGGGCTCCGGAAATTTTGTCCACCTGGGGCTCTTTAATTAACGTGCTCTTATGACTGCATTATTCATGCAAGACTTATAGGAACACCAAATCAGACTTCACACAGATGGAAATGAAACTGAATGCTGGAAATAGCAAAAACTCTTGCAAGAATATATTTCACAAAGTAAATATTGTCAGAGCATACATGTTTTGGCGTTACTGCCCGATATTTGTATTAGGAACCCAACAGAAATATCTTTGTTAAATTCAGTGAACTGTCTGAGACACTTTGAACGCATCCCTATGCTTGAGTAATGTGCCAGCAGACCTCTTGTACGGCTTGCGTTAGAATGCACTAATTGCGCCTTGGCACTTCACAAGTATTTAATGTAAAATAGAGTGGAAATACAAAACCTGGCACCAATATTTATTTATGGCCGTAAAAAAGAATTTGTTGTTTTGACAGAATAAGACCAAGTCAGACAAGCGGAGGCGATCACTAGGGGCCTTGAAAATGTGTAAATACTTGCACCTGCAAAATCCTTACAGACTGTGAATTTGACACATGCAGTCACTACGGCCATTGCTAATTGCTAGAAAATTTGTCCAGTGCAAGATATGTCGGAAATAATGGTGATAACAACACCTAGAGCACAACAGACTCACTTTCTCATGTATTTTGGCATGGAGGATAAATGTAACTTTTCCCATTTTTTTATACACCTACATACGAAAAGGCCTGACAACTAGCACACTGCTAAGATATTAACGTTCACAAATACAGACAGTTGGAGGATCGGGGTTTTTAAGCAATGTGAAGAGATGCTTTCACATTATTTTGTAATACAGCAGCTTTGATTGATTGATTCGTGGGGTTTAACGTCCCAAAACCAGCTCTGATTATGAGAGACGCCGTAGTGGAGGTCTCCGGAAATTTCGACCACCTGGGGTTCTTTAACGGCACTGACATCGCACAGCACACGGGCCTCAACATTTCGCCTCTATCGAAATGCAGCCGCCGCGGCCAAGATAGACAGCAGCTTTCACGTGGCACTCATCCTTCGTAAAACAATCTACTACTGTTTTGTGCTGGAATGGCTGCTGGTGGAGCACAAACGCTACATGCGAGCAAGCTGTGCTTGGAGAAGGGTGGTGCAGCAAGGGCAACCAGCGGATTTAGATCTTCTTGAAAGAACTGTAGCTTGCTGTCTCGCAAGCAGTGTGCTTAAGCACCTATCACCTACTGTTGAAATTTGAACAAGCACTCCTTCTTATGCACTTAAGGTATCTGAAATGTATTGCATGGCAGCACTGTAGTATACTCTAAATTTAATCACGAGATGTAAAGATTTTATTCTCTTTGAAATGGAGCAGTTTTGCTTTAAAAATGCTTGCCAGTATCTGAGGCACACATTTCTTAGTTTGCACGTTTTATGTGTTAAATCTTGTTTGTTAACTATCATAGTGACACTGTTGTTTTTTCCGGCTTTAGTAAAAAAATGGAATGTATTTTAAATGAACGCAATTATTACTTTTCATGCAAAAAATTGTTCAATGATAGTCAGTGCCGAGTGTCCTTCCGCGTTCCTGGCAAGTTTGTTAGTGTGTCTTAGCTGTGTTCCTCCGATGTCCAGAGATTCTTGTCATGTTCGTCACCTATTACTGTACCTAGTAGAGTAACTAGTACCTGTCAGAAACGTGCAGGTAAAAAATCGCTTGAAACTGTTGCACCAGATGCTCGAAGGCCAAATAAATATTAGGAAATAGGCATACATGCTGCCACCTGGTAAACGAAGCTGCATAACTAACCATAATTGGCAAATCCCAGCGTAAAGCGCTCACACCGATACATTCAGGCACTACTCCTTTCCCAGTGTAATTGAAATGTTGAATGTATTGCCAATGTGTGTTGTGGATCAAAATTATTTGTCTAATTTTGCACTGACTTTGCATAAATATTTGTAATAGTGTACTATTTGAACTTGATGTATTTTGTATTTGTGAATGTTCATTTTTCTTTATGTTACTCTCTCTGTGAGGACCCTCGCAAGAGGGTTGACAGTATTGTTAAATAAAATAGATAAATAAATTAGTGGATGATTTCTTTACAAGCTTATAAAATCATCGCATGAGAAGTATACCTTCTGTAGCACAGTTTTCATGTGGTGCAAGTCAGTGTGGAAAATAAGCATTTCTGCATTGAAAGAAGCACCTTACCCTCCAAGTGTCATGTTAGATAACTTCTGGAAGTGAAATGTCAGTTTACCGTCTGTACAGCTTACTAGGTAACAGAATACATTCATGCAAGGCATAGTACGACAGAACTCATTTATTATTAGCGATCTTGCATTCCTTTTACAGCATGGCAGAAAAAGGACGCAGCTTTTGTTAATGAAGAAGTCCAAGAACTGCAGCTGACTTCAATGTCCATTGCAAGGTTTCTTTGATGGACAGGAATGTAGGGGCCATATTGCCTGATGTGCACTAGTTGGCCTAATTAAATAATTTATTAAAACGTGTCTGTAATCAGCCATTGAAACATTTAAAATTTTTAGATATTGTTAGCAAACAGCATTTTGATATAATTTAGAATGCACTAGAGCAAAACTCAAATTGTTTTACTTTGAAAGCAAACTCAAATCCTTCAAGTGTGTCAGACAGTACTGTAGTGTAAATGTAAAAAGTATGGCCAACACAGTCTCGCGTTAAGCAATTCCATTTATTATTTTCCTTTAGGCAATGTATGCAAGAGGTTATAACACCAGCAAGCCTACTTTGGTAATCCCTGTGCTCATTTTTTGAAACACACCTTGAGGTCATTCTGCAGAAGTTTCTCGTTAATCACAGTGAATAATGACATCCACTAAAAACATTAAAAAATGTTCTACAAAGGCAGCTGTTGTTCCCCTTGCACTACTATTCAGCAGAGCACTGGTACCTGTCAGCATTCAAGCCCTTAATAACCCTGATCCATATCGCTTGGGAGTTGAACCTGTATTTTGGGGAGAAAGGTAGAAAAAAATGCTAATGTGAACGCTTAAAGGGCAACTCCGGTAATATTTTTTAGCATGTCAAGGCAATGGCCATTCTATGTTCCTGAGGCACTCCTGTTACACTCCTGATAGCAGGAATGCTCAGAACATGCAAAAATAATTTTTAATCACAAGAAAGCGTGAAAGCGAAGCTGAAATCCAACGTAGCAGTGGCAACAAATCAGTCAGCCCGCCTTTTGCATAGTGCTACAGTGCATGGGCCGTTCCCTTAGCACTAGTATCGGCGCGTGCAAATCTGAAAGGCCATGGTATGGTAGTGGTGCGTTTCTGTCGATTTGCCTAAAATGACTTCAGCATAAAGTGTGGCCAATAATTGTAGGAAGTCAGGTGGGTGGTTTCAGGTAATCAGTAAAAATTGAACTGCAAGCGACCTGCAAGCCTGTAGTTTTGCACATATGATGGAAGTGTGCCATGGAATGTGCACAGTGAATATTGTACAGATATATCAGCCTGAAAAATCACTGGAGTTGGCCTTTAAGGTGTCAATGTTGTAGTGACGTTGCTGACAATCATATGCAGAACCTTGCTGTCCCATGAGAGTAGAAATGTATGGAAGATGCCTATTCCCAATCACGGGATATTCATGTACAGCAGTGACACTGAGTGGATCATAATGCGTACTTTACCAAGAAATTAATACTCCTGCCGATCACCTAATCCTGAGCAGAGCACTAGAAGATGGACACAAGTGTTGCAAAAATGGCAAATGTCCCTCAATATTGGTAAATGTCTTTTTTTGGCAATAGCCCCCAAAAACACAGGTCCATCTTTTCATACACTATTGACAACTGCACATTAGGCACATCCTCTAACCACAAATATCTAGGAGTAACAATTTCAAATGAACTGAGATGGGATGCTCACATTGTTAATATTACTAGCACAGCCCTGAAAAGACTGCTTCTACTGAAAAGACGTCTTAAGCATGTAACACCGAATACCAAACTAATAGCTTATACGACCCTCGTCCGATCGGTCCTAGAATATGCCAGCGCTGTTTGGTTCCCGTTTAAATATGCCAGCGCTGTTTGGTTCCCGTAAGTAGAAGCGGTTCAAAGAAAAGCAATAAAGTTTATTTTTAACAAGTACAGACTGACAGACTCTCCAACACGTCTAATTAATTACGCTGGCATCTTAACACTACAAAACGAACGAAACTACCAAGACTAAAATTAATGTTTCAACTACCACACAACATAATAAAAATAGATACTTCAAGGTGTATATCTTACTTTCTTGGCACACCAACCCGTCATCAGCATTCCCATATTCTTGCCGAATACTTTTCCAACACTAATTGCTTAAAATATTCATTTTTCCTCACCAAGAGCACTAAACTCATTTCAGCATCAATAAGCCCGCTAAGCGATGAGTTTGTGTCATGTTACTAATACATAGTTTTTCTATTCTATTTCTGCGATTGTATTATATTGAGTCACATGTTCATCGATTAATTGGTTGTTTATAAAATTGTTTCAAAATGTGTCCAACCGTAATCTATACTTGCTGTAATACAAATGTATACCTTATCTTTTTGCAGTTGTTTTTAGTGATAATTTTGTACATTACCTTTGTTACTAAAAGTGTTTTTTGTGTGTTCTTCTATAGCAATGTATAATTATGATTTTGTATGCATTTTTTATTTTTTTATTTTGACCTTATATGATTCGCGTAAACAAAGATTTTTTCTGTGCCTTCCCTGCTATAATCTTTGAAGAGATGGCAGCATTTTTAAATAAATAAATAAATAAATAAATACCAGCTGTGGTCAATACTTGTATAGCTGTGCCCATGATATGCATGTATCCACCACATGAAACTTCTTAGGGTCAAAAGCCTGCTACACACTGGCTAACGCGTCGATAAGACAGAAGTTCTCGCATACATTTTTGCAAATGTCGATGTGAAAGCAAACGAATTTGTGTTTTAAATGCATCTGTGATGATGGGTGGTCAGAAAATGTCTTTCCAGCAGATGATGCTCAAAAATAGACTAATGAGCAACATTGTGTTGACTATAGAGCAAAAACATACAAGTGAAATCATGTGTCTTTCAAGTGCATTGTTTTTGGCTTGTGCTACCACATATGTAACACCAGCAACAAGCATCACTTCTGCATCTTTATGCAGTTCAGTAAGCGCTGGCTCATGTCGCAGAAGGGCTGACCTAAAAACAGTATCGCACAGTGGCTCACGTCTTGCAA
Source organism: Hyalomma asiaticum (assembly GCA_013339685.2). Classification (NCBI taxonomy): domain Eukaryota; kingdom Metazoa; phylum Arthropoda; class Arachnida; order Ixodida; family Ixodidae; genus Hyalomma; species Hyalomma asiaticum. Next base: position 27,114,511 of record CM023481.1, read on the forward strand.
GCATGCATCAGGCTTTTGCCCCCCTTCAAGTGTCAGTAACAACTGCCAAACTTTTTAAATCAGAGCTATCAACTTGCTCTCGAATTACACTGCATAGTAGTTTCCTAGAACAATCGCACGAGAAAATTTCCGAGCACCATGGTGCAAAGTGCTACCTGTTAGAGGCTTAACAATGCATTCATTGGTTACCATTGCAGTGATGGGGATGCTGCTACAAGTGCCTCAGCCTGCTACATTATACGAAATCTGCTACATCCTTGTTAACAACGAGTGAACTGCTCCAATGCTGCTTCAAAACATGGTCCCTGAGATTGCGAGCATCACTTTCACTTGGAATCTCAGATTCTACGTACTGGCGGTGTGGCCATTGTGAAAGTGTAGTGTCGTTGCAGAATTTCACTTGGCCATCACATGCTGCGCACAGGTTTAAGTTCGAAGAACCATGCAACACCCTGTACCAAAAGAGTCATTATGAACTGGTTACACAGAAGCCTTGTAAGTTAGTTTTAGATGCGAAGCAGCTCTTTGACTAGCCTGTGTAACGCTGTTCCTCCGTGCGTCCGTACGAACGCGCCGCAACGTGCTCCCCTCGCCGCAGGTGTTGGAGTGGTACCAAGTAGGTCACGCCGCAGCTGCGCGTTGACGTCATGCTCCCCTCGCAGTGCGCGCTGACGTCACTCTCTCCCTCGCCTGCCGCTCGCTCGCCGCAGCACCTGCAGCTGCCGCCTCGTCCGTTCGCCCGCGACACCTGCCGCGACCGCCGCTCGCTACACCGCCTACTCGTCGGTTCACGCGCAAAAAATTAACACCATCTTCCCAAAGGGAAACCTGATGGGATGCGAAGCACCCGCGTTAGCGCCGTTCAACCCGTGACTCCACCCGTGCGCAACGCTGCTGCTTCGCATCCCATCAGGGTTCCCTTTGGGAAGACGGTGTTAATTTTTTGGTGGAGCACTGATAAAAATTGCAGGAGTGGGTGGTGGCACCGCAGGTTAGCACAAGGGACTCAAAAAATTATTCAGCAAAAATTATTCAATACCTGTTGCGGAAGCAGTGCACTCAACACTTATATTTTGGATAAAAACTTGTCGAGTAATTTCCCTGAGCACGTTGAGCATCTCTTCTGAGTTTGCGGTATCTCAAAACAAGCTGCAGCACCTTATTTCGTGCATATACAGATCGCTTGCAAAGTAATAGCTTTGTGGGTGCTGTGACTTCCTTTCTTTCTTAAATATGCTTTCAAGAAAGCCAGGAACGTTTCAGGTATCATACCATCAGCATTGTGTGCCAGCAGTGCATGCTGCCACACTGCCTAACACTACCAGGATAATGAGTACATAAATACGCAATAAAGTGGACGGGGGGACGAGCGCCTTCGTAGCTCAGTTGGTAGAGCATCGGACGCGACATCCGAAGGTCGTGGGTTCGGGTCCCACCGAAGGCAGGCTTGTCTTTTCGTCCACTTTAATTCCTTTCTACTTTCTCCACAATTACAATACAAGTAACTTCCCCTATGCTTTCCTTGGCTTCATTGTCTGTTTGCTCATTAACTTCTTACTTGAAGTAACTTCTTTGCTACTGAGTGAAAACCACATTCTTAAGTCTGGTCAGCATGGCAGTTTTTAAAGTCTGCTTGTTTTAGGTCTCTTCGCTAGTGTTGTTGATGTCTTACTGTTCGCTGTTTATCAATATAGCTAGGTGGGCCATTTGATATAGCACGTTCAATTAAACACACACCACAAGTGCTAATGATGTGTGTTTTACCTTCTCAGTCCTACATTGCTTTTGCTTTCTAAGTGTATTTGTAGAGGATTCTGGTGTGCCCTTGTTCTCATTTTAGTACACCTAAATGCCAAACTAGCATTAATTAATTAATTAATTCATTCATTCATTATTCATTCATTCATTCATGCATTCATTCTAATCAATATTTAAACTTCTTTTATATCTCCGTCAAAAGCAGTTATTGACTTTTATCTTGCTTTCTTCTCTTGGCAGCCTGCTACTAAAATGAGAGCAGCTGCTAGAAATTGTCATTTTTCCCGCTCCAGAATCTGCTCCAAAATGCTTTTGGCCATTTGCATCACTGCCACTCTGTACAAATAAGACAAGAACACAAGCAGCTTCACATGAAAAAAAGAAGGAAAGGCAACCTCCATGTGCGCCTTTTCTTCCGAAAGCAGCAATAGTCTGAATAAGCACCACCAAGAGGCCTTCGACAGTGTCATTCAATGCAGGATTGCCCTCTTAGCTTCAATGTTATTACTGTTAACTACCACAGATTAACTTGGTTCTGATTTTCTCTCATTTTATATTCATTTACAGGCTGTGTTGATGAGCTTGGACAGGGTTTTTCTCCTGCTTCCCATGACAACAGTCCCTTTTGAGCATAAAGTCACACATTTACCTACGGTCTGGCTCATTAAGGATTTTAGCCACCTTTATGCCTTGGGAATCAACTGCCTTTGATGGCGAGCGTTCACTGCTTGCTTGTAATTTCCAGTGTACGTTTGAGTTTATGGCTATGAATGAATCATTCCTTTCACAATGTGGAATGCCACTTCATAAAGGTCTTCATACTAGATCAGAGTCGATCACCATGATAATTCCATTTTGCATGATGACTGATTGATGTGTCAGTTTATAAGGTATATTTCTTATTAGAGAAGGCAACAAAAGACACCCCCATTTTATTTTCTAAATGTCTTGGAATATATCCGGAATCTCTGTAGCTCTTAGCACAACCTCCATGCAAGAAAAGTGACTTCATCAAATGCAGGACTGCTATTCGTCTGTTTTCTGCTGCCTGGTCTCAGCAAGTGAAGAAATGGATAAATATTCTTAGAGATCCCAGGCATTTGAGGCTCAGGTGTCCTGATAAGTCCCCAATAACAAATTCCCGCTGACTCCCACTGTCAAACACCCCTCACAGGTGTCGCTTGATGACCAAGCTAGAAATGCTTGTAGAAAACACAAGTGACTCCAATGCTGACCACATGCGTCCAGATCACCACTTGTAGGCTTATGCTCTTGTAGCGAAGAAAAGAGAAAGCTGACCTGAACTGACACGAGAACAAAATGAGCCATGGCCTCTTGCGTGTTGCCTGGGTTCTGCACTCTGCCCCAAAGAGGGTGCTAAGGGTGCTTTGCTGTCATCCCTGGACAGATGCACAAACTGCCATATTTTCACTTTTGTTCTAGAGGCCTAGCTGTGAGGTCCGAGAGGTATGCTGTTGGTCACACATACTTGAGGCACGGTGACTTTTCCACCTCAGGCAAAAGATCTGTCGTTTGCAGTTGGGTGCCCTGTGACCTTCGGTTGCATATTGAAAGCATCCTTGAGCATTTCGTAACACTTCTTCTATGCCAGGGACATCGGCAAAACATGCTTCTGTTGAGTGTTGCCCTATTCTGCAGAACACATATCTCCTTATGTTGGAAACAACTATCTGCTTAATAATAATAATTCATGGCGTTTTACGCCCTAAAGCCAGCATTGATTATGACAGACGTCCCGTAGTGGAGGGCTCTAGGGTAATTTTGACCAGCTGGGGTTCTTTAATGTATACCTAAACCTAAGTGCATGGGTGTCTTTTGCACTTTGCCCCATTGAAATGCAGCCGTCGTGGCCGGGATTCAATCCACAACCTTGAGCTTATCATGCAGCCGCAAACCTAAGTGCATGAGTGTCTTTTGCATTTCACTCCAGTCGAAATGTTGCCGCAGTGACTGGGATTTTACCCGCAACCTCGAGCTTATTATGCCACTACATAGCCGCCAACCTACCGTCGTGGGTTACCACAATCTTCTTGTGATGGACAGGTGCTGTGTGCAGCTTCTAGTTGCACCTGAGGGATGTCTGGTCTGATGCAAGCTCACCGCTGCTTTCTCTCCTGCTGCTATCGCTACAGTCACTCTTCTCCATGCTTTCGAGCTCAACCGAGAGAAGCTTGACTAAACTGCCTCATCTCGAAAAATCTACAGCATTTTTCGTGGCAACGCTTTTGACGTGCGACACATGCAACGCGGTAGTTAGACTACGTTATCTAACGGTGACACCCTGAAGATAATGTCACAGAGCATGAAGGAAAATGAACTTTTCACATCTGACTCTAGGCTTTGGATGTTTACAGAGTCATAGAGTTGGGGTGTTTTTGTGTAACCTGATGAATAAAAACAACTCCGCTGACATACCCTTCCCAAGTATTCCTGCTCCAGGTGTGTCTTGTCCTTGAAGCGCTTCTGCAGCATATCCGTGGCGTCCTTAAAGCTTTATTCAGTCGAAAAACCCACCCCCCTCTGAAGTAGAGTCTCCCTTGAGAAATACTGACCTAAATATGAAACTTCCCGTGGCAGAAAGGCTTGAACTGTTGTGAACAATACAGCTTGCTCCTAAAATTCCATCAATTTAAACACATCTCACAAGAAGGAAGTTATTGTGACTTTTAGTAGCATGGCTCCTATCCTTTCCAATGGTGAGGCAGCTGTATGGGTAGCCCTCGTTCATGATTAGACTCTCTTGTTGGATATTTATCTTGTTCAGCATTCAATATGTGCCTTGAGCCCCTCGTAGATACAGTCGAGCTGCTTGTATGTTGTGGTTACAATGAAGAAGTCCGCTTCTCTCACTGATGGTTCCACTGCTCATGGATCATGGTGAAGTGCACTTCACCTTGACCTTGTCCATTGTAATGCAGGCAGCTCATAGCCATCTACTACAGAGAAAATAATTGAAAAGCGAGTGAAAAAATACCTAAACAAATTTAATATACTTTCACCTCACCAATTTGGGTTTCTATCAGGGTACTCTACTGACCTAGCACTTGTATCTCTTACTGACCAACTAAAGGAAGCCATTGATGACGGTAAATTTGCATGATCTTTATTTGTAGATTTTTCAAAGGCATCTGTAGCATTGACCACGAGATTCTTCATGTTAAACTAGATTCAATAGGTATAACAGGTCCTCCATAACTAATATTACGCGACTACTTACGTGACAGATGTTAGGTTGTTAGTGTTTCCGATGCTTATTCTAAACCAAAACTGACTAATTTAGGTGTACCATTTGGTCCCGTTACTCTTTTTACTTTATATTAATGATCTGCCTAACTGCCTCATATCTTCTAAGCGTATACTATACGCCGATGACACAACAATTATTAATTCTGATGAATGTCTGTCAACGGTAGTAACCAGGCTTAATACTGATCTCCATAACTTGTGAGGATGGTGCAAAATGAAGAGACTTACAATTAATCCGACTAAAACTAAATTTCTTCTCTTCTCATACCAAAAAAATCATCACTGTGCATTCTACCCATTTCCATTGGTAACCATTTATTATCAGCAAGTGAAGAATTCACATACTTAGGTGTTTATTGACTGTAACCTAAAATTTAAGTGCCATATAACTCCTATAAAATAGTTATCACATGGAATACGAATTCTCATTGGGCCACATCCGTTCTTTTCACGATCTGTGTTGCTCTCACTTATTTCGCTTTTGTACACTCACACATTAACCACTGCATAATCTCCTGGGGTAACACGTGCACTACGCACCTAAAACCGCTACCGACTATCCAGAACCAGGCCATCAGAATAATCATGTCGAGTCCACACACCGCCAATGCTAAAAAGTTACTACACGAAAATAACACTCTTGACGTTGCCACCCTTGTCAAATTCAACCCTGCCACTTTTCTTTTGAAACTAATTAATGACAAGATCACATTGTCGCTGTTTCCTATGTGATCTCTTACGAACACCAAACCTACACGTTTCGCGCTGCATAATAACTTCATTCTGCCCAAAGTACGTAATAATTATGGCAAAAGACCGTTCACTTTGCAGCCATATCATCATGGAACACATTACCATGTGTCATAAAGCTCCAGAGAGCCCATAGGTTTTGCCATGAATTGGAAACATTTTTTGTTATATGATATGGATGTGTCAGCTGTATGACCCGATTTTGTTTTAGACCTGTCATTCTTATGTTGCCTAAGTTGTTTTTCATTTTTTGCGTTTTCTTTTTCCTCCAGTTCTATGTTAGTTCACCTAGTTTCACTATACATTAGCTGCAGAATTGCTCTTACAGGAGCTGCAGAAATGCTCGATTCTGCACATGCGATTACTAGATGTTTTTAATATAACTGACTCAAGCCGAGAAGGCCCAGCTAACAGGCAACAGTCCTCATTTTTATCCTGCCATTCTTGCTAATGCTTTTCCTCTTAATGCACTGGTGCCTCCAAAGGAACCAATATCCTGAATCCTAATAAGATCACACGTTCCTTTGAAGAATGAATATCTGACATTTTAAGCTCAAGGCAACCCCCTGGTTCTTCTGCATCAGGATCTCGGCAAACATCACGGCCGTTGAAGGCCTTGCCCAGATATGCTGTATGTGCAACAGCAAAACATCTTTTTTAATCGTTATGCCTTTTTGTCACAAGCAGTCAAGCACATAACAAAGGCAGTTGTTATGCACCACTTTGTTCTAGCCATACACCGATGTAGTTTACTACGCCATCAGGCCCATCAAGACCTTACGAGGACCTTGAAGAATTTCTTGTGTACGTATGGTCCCAAACGGTAACTTGTGGCCGCTGTATGGTAAATATAGCATAATAAAAGCCTGCTATTGGCCCATTTTAGAGAGGTAGATCTGGTATAATCCATAATAGGCATCCATTTTAGAAAACACCTTCACTTCCTGGAACCTTTCCTTAACATACTCTACTCTTAATAGCAAATAATGCCCTTGTGTAACAAACTGACTCGCTCAAGTAAAGTCAACACAGATCCTTATCATGTCGGACAGCTTTATTACTCTAACAAAAGGAGAACTGCGATGGCTGGAAATACCAACAAATGTGTGCAAGCTGTGTGCAATACACGTGGTTTACTGCAAGCGTCTTTCCAAGCTACTTTAGTATCAAAATTCCTAAATGTAAAGACATCTGGGTCACTTAAATCCCGTTATATTAAGGGTGTACTGCTACGGGCCTCGTCTTCTCGGTGTTCTCTTTCCTTAGGCCGTTTATTGGATCGTAAACAACCCCGGTCTTCCTCAAAAATTGCATGCTATAAGTGTGGTGCTCTGTAATGAGCGCCTCCACTAAATTCTGTAGTTGCCAGTGCAGAACGGTTGCTAATTAACATCTGGGTCACTTAAATCCCGTTATATTAAGGGTGTACTGCTACGGGCCTCGTCTCCTCGGTGTTCTCTTTCCTTAGGCCTTTTATTGGATCGTAAACAACCCCGGTCTTCCTCAAAAATTGCATGCTATAAGTGGGGTGCTCTGTAATGAGCACCTCCACTAAATTCTGTAGTTGCCAGTGCAGAACGGTTGCTAATTAACATCTGGGTCAATTAAATCCCGTTATATTAGGGTGTGCTGCTACGGGCCTCGTCTCCTCGGTGTTCTCTTTCCTCAAGCCGTTTATTGGATCGTAAACAACCCCGGTCTTCCTCAAAAATTGCATGCTATGAGTGGGGTGCTCTGTAATGAGCGCCTCCACCAAATTCTGTAGTTGCCAGTGCAGAAGGGTTGCTAATTAACATCTGGGTCACTTAAATCCCGTTATATTAAGGGTGTACTGCCACGGGCCTCGTCTCCTCGGTGTTCTCTTCCCTCAAGCCGTTTATTGGATCGTAAACAACCCCGGTCTTCCTCAAAAATTGCATGCTATAAGTTGGGTGCTCTGTAATGAGCGCCTCCACCAAATTCTGTAGTTGCCAGTGCAGAAGGGTTGCTAATTAACATCTGGGTCACTTAAATCCCGTTATATTAAGGGTGTACTGCTACGGGCCTCGTCTCCTCGGTGTTCTCTTTCCTCAAGCCGTTTATTGGATCGTAAACAACCCCGGTCTTCCTCAAAAATTGCATGCTATAAGTGGGGTGCTCTGTAATGAGCGCCTCCACCAAATTCTGTTGTTGCCAGTGCAGAACGGTTGCTAATTAACGTCTGGGTCACTTAAATCCCGTTATATTAAGGGTGTACTGCTACGGGCCTCGTCTCCTCGGTGTTCTCTTTCCTTAGGCCGTTTATTGGATCGTAAACAACCCCGGTCTTCCTCAAAAATTGCATGCTATAAGTTGGGTGCTCTGTAATGAGCGCCTCCACCAAATTCTGTAGTTGCCAGTGCAGAAGGGTTGCTAATTAACATCTGGGTCACTTAAATCCCGTTATATTAAGGGTGTACTGCTACGGGCCTCGTCTCCTCGGTGTTCTCTTTCCTCAAGCCGTTTATTGGATCGTAAACAACCCCGGTCTTCCTCAAAAATTGCATGCTATACGTTGGGTGCTCTGTAATGAGCGCCTCCACCAAATTCTGTAGTTGCCAGTGCAGAACGGTTGCTAATTAACATCTGGGTCACTTAAATCCCGTTATATTAAGGGTGTGCTGCTACGGGCCTCGTCTCCTCGGTGTTCTCTTTCCTTAAGCCGTTTATTGGATCGTAAACAACCCCGGTCTTCCTCAAAAATTGCATGCTATAAGTGGGGTGCTCTGTAATGAGCGCCTCCACCAAATTCTGTAGTTGCCAGTGCAGAACGGTTGCTAATTAACATCTGGGTCACTTAAATCCCGTTATATTAAGGGTGTACTGCTACGGGCCTCGTCTCCTCGGTGTTCTCTTTCCTTAGGCCGTTTATTGGATCGTAAACAACCCCGGTCTTCCTCAAAAATTGCATGCTATAAGTGGGGTGCTCTGTAATGAGTGCCTCCACTAAATTCTGTAGTTGCCGTTGCAGAACGGTTGCTAATTAACATCAGGGTCACTTAAATCCCGTTATATTAAGGGTGTACTGCTACGGGCCTCGTCTCCTCGGTGTTCTCTTTCCTCAAGCCGTTTATTGGATCGTAAACAACCCCGGTCTTCCTCAAAAATTGCATGCTATAAGTGGGGTGCTCTGTAATGAGCGCCTCCACAAATTCTGTAGTTGCCAGTGCAGAACGGTTGCTAATTAACATCTGGGTCACTTAAATCCCGTTATATTAAGGGTGTGCTGCTACGGGCCTCGTCTCCTCGGTGTTCTCTTCCCTCAAGCCGTTTATTCGATCGTAAACAACCCCGGTCTTCATCAAAAAATGCATGCTATAAGTGGGGTGCTCTGTAATGAGCGCCTCCACCAAATTCTGTAGTTGCCATTGCAGAACGG